>JAHLJT010004567.1:158690851-159157745 GCA_031308135.1 Acheta domesticus
CTCCGGTATTGGCCTGGAATTGATCAGAAAAACAACGGAAGACTACCGATCACAACACCCGACAGCTTTAGAGCACTAGACTCCATATTAGTATTCTTTTAGCTCAGAAATGTTTCACCTGCATTAGTCCAGTGGTCGCAAAGCTTTTAAAGAGGAGAGTAGAACTAATTATTCTATGAATTTTGCAAGCCGAAGCACTTAATATTACATTTATAAACCAATTAAAATAACAGTTATCTCACAGAATAATAAAATTAGAAGTTATGCTAAAATTACCATTGACTTTGGACGGAACAATTATAGAAATTGTATTTTTTATAGAAATCAAATTTCATAATTCTTTAGGATAATCCTGATGACGAAACATGGTTGATAAGGCTCGTACTTATTATCACATTTCTCAGAAATACTCTTCACAGCAAACGTATTTTCTCAATAAAGTGAATAGTTTCGTAAAAACAGAAATAGCACACTAACACTCAGGCAATACTTAACACGCTTCCGAAAGCATTACTTCATACAATCTAGCAATGACAAAGTTGGTACTCGCCCTCGCCGTATTCCTCAACTGCATATCCAGTGGCATACCTTAGTTCTCTCATCCGTTTCTCTGACAAATCTTTCTCCATAATATGTCTCATCAATATCCTTTTCTCTGAATGGATTGATGTGAACATGAACATGGTAACCCACGCGAGGCTCGTTTTGCACTGAGATGTCAATGATAATCAAAGCAAAAATTTAATTTTGCTTAAAACTTTGTTTTAAGAACTACTTGTCTTCTTTCTCTCGAGAAACATATCCCAAGACCAAAACCTTCCATGCACCAGGATTTTCTCAGGCGCTATTTACAACATTTCTTATCATTTATAAATTGTGAGTTACCATGTTTTTGCCCCAAACCCTTCAATTTTATTCATCGCCCACTCTAAAAATCCCTTGTCTGAATCCTTGACGGATAGAATCTTTTCGTGTGTCTGAGAAGCGACGCACGCTGTAGTTTGGAGACCTCTATATTACTGCACCCAACAACGTATAAATTAAATAAATGGTTTGTTTAACTCTGCATTACCATAGCGAGATGCACGTATTACCAGGGTCACTGTGATCTGAATTATTGGAGATCACATGCAACGGCGTCTAATATTAGTAGAGTAAACATACTCATACGTTGTCAATGTACTTCCCAGTAAGGAGAGAGGACATACGTTAGACAGTTTGCCCTTGCCTAGAAGAGTTTGTTTACATTTGCTTGATCGGGGGCGTGGAGGCCAAACACGAAATCGTTTGGCGAATCGCACACGCCTTTTTATAGATCTTGCACGTCTGTTTAGCTGGCTTGCGTTCTCTGACGACGAGCAACCACAAAATATTACCGAAAAATAATGCGATTGAGATTAAAGTGCACACGCATGGAATACCTTGGTGTTTGGAAGCATCAAGCGCCATGAGTGGCTTATTGGAAACATTTTATTGGACTACGTCACAAGTGTTTCTGCTTAGCATGAATGTGCCGCTGTGCTGGTCTGATTCGAGTCGCTTGTTTTTTATGCTAAAATGAACAAATAGTGTACCGAGCGTAGTTTAGTACCTCATGGTAACGTGTGCATTATCTTATGATAATGTTGAAGCAATGGAAATCCCTTTCTGCTTTGTCGACGTTTCGAGTACGTACAGGTTCATTTTAGTGACAATTAATGCCGATTACTGAAGTTGACATCATAGAACAAGAGACGACAATTTACGATTCGCCGCATAAGTGATGCCGTTGCGATTTCTTGCAAAGCGGGGGATTCAATCAGTAGGAGAAGATTTAATGTACCTACTTGAGTTATTTGGCCGAACTCAGCCATTCAACACGGTCGTAAGCAATCTTATTTTGGTAGTTAATATACAATGAGGTCTGTGAAAGTACAACTTTTAAAGGAATTACAACACGCACATTAGCAGGAAATAATGGCAAGACATTTTGGAAGAAATGGATCAATAGTGAATATAAACACTTCTTGTTAAATATAAACCAACAATATTCTTAGAATTTACCCTATCTCATATACGTAGAACTATTTTAGTTATTTGCGTTTGGAATAGTAGAACAGTTAAAATGATTCTCATAAATTAAAAAACATATCAAAGAAAGCCATTCTTAGATGCTGATCGACGAAACAAAAAAGAAAATTATGTATCTCAGTAATGCAATAAAAAAGCGAATGTTTCTCTAACGTTCTTCCCATATCCCATACTATCTAACGTACTTCCCATATCTAATGTACTTCTCATCAATCTAAACACTTCTACATAGAAAAATACTGATGGATGATAAGACGATTACCATGACCGTTATCTGTTGATGCCATCTCTTCATTTATATCGAACATTGCTGACATAGAACAGTCTATTTACTTCGACTACGGCAAACCACCGTGGTAATACTTCCCCAGAGACAAAGGAACAAAAACGTGAGAGCCTTGTGCCTGAAACAACGCCCAGTGTTGAGTATGTCATTTATCACCATCGTAATCGTCATTAGCTGTCAGCATCCTACACATCGGGTTGCACTTGAGTGCCAACAGTCTTCCTTTAACCTTTCTGAAGTTCATCTTGTTGGAATGATTGATTATTACATGTTTCCAGGCGCGTGAACAGGTGTCATTAGTCTCGTAAGTGTAGTGAATGTTTTTAATCACGGGTGGTGAGTGTTTTTTCCCTGCTGGATGATGAGACCTAGCCCGGCCTACATGAGGGTTTGCGGAGTTTTCCCCTCCAGGATCTGCCCTCAGCGGCGTGCCACCCACCTCCAGAACGGGCTTTAAAGCTCCTTACTGGTCTCACGACATGTCTCGTTGTGCAGTGCAGTGAGAATGTGTAAATGTAGTGCAGTGAATATGCGTAAGTTCAATAAGTGTAGTGTAGTAAGTGCAGTGCAGTGAGTTATTGTGTAAGAGAGGAGAATAAGACAAGATAAGATAGCGTCGGCACTCAAACTCTAGGACCATCCGACCAGACGCATTGCTGTGACATCGGTTGATGGCCTGAGCAACCTCAGCCGGTTGGTTGGACATCCTGATTTCGTGTCAGCAGGACCAAGACCATTATCCTCAGAGATGACAAAGGAATCTTATATCAACAGTTTTCTCTACTCGACAGTTAATATCTGCAGTTTCCATCAAAATGTCACTCGGATTGCTTAGCACGAACTATTTAATGCAATAACGTTGCTACGTATTTTATTTCAGTGATTAATGTTGAAGAGAAAACGCAGTAAAAGCTTACACCTGTCATTTTATGAAATCCACTACATTCAATATTGCGGGAATTAAATACTGTGGAATTAATTGCTAATGAAATCAAATGTTCCACGTCAGCAACGTGTGTTTTCTCTCACCACATTTAATGAGATTACCATATTTTAACAGAACAATGTCATGCTTTGAAAAGGAATAAAATAACCTGAGTTACTACAGTAATTTGTTTCTTTTCTTTTCTAATGCTACGTTGTAACTTTTCATTGTTAAGATGATTTAATATACTGATGAATTTGTATTATTTAAATTTAAAGTGCGAGTGCTTCTAATGAAACCTGCACCAGTCATATCAGTCACGTGCGTACGGATATGTACATGTCTGATACGTAACCATCAATTACGTATGTATCCGGAATTTATAATATGTCTTAAACATTTTATAATAGCAGAACCGAAAACCCTTTTAAATTTTATAGAGTTTAGTCGTTATTCATCATTGATTGCATTGTTATCATGAGAAAGCTTCAGATTCTACATCTTACCTATAAAGTAAACAGTCAAATCAGCAAACAACCAAAATCAACCATAAAATCATCAAACAATCAACCATAAAATCATCAAAAAATCAAGAATCAAAGGGGGAGGGACAATGATTGACTCCAGTGTAGCTTTTCTCATCTATCTGTTTAAGTAAGAAGTTACTCATATATCATTTAAGTCTTGTTTTGTTAGCACTTTCCCTAACCCTAAGTGATATTTTCGGCAGTCACCTCTGAAGGATCACCATGTGAAATAGCTTGTAAAAACTCC
This sequence comes from Acheta domesticus, assembly GCA_031308135.1. NCBI lineage: Eukaryota > Metazoa > Arthropoda > Insecta > Orthoptera > Gryllidae > Acheta > Acheta domesticus. The sequence continues at coordinate 158,694,907 of JAHLJT010004567.1, forward strand.
AGCGTACTCTTACAGCCTTCGTATCTGTCAATGTAGATAACAGTGGTGCATTTGTAGCTACCTAGTTATTGTTGAAGTAGTTCTTGAAAAACAAACAAACAAACAAAAAAGAGAGAGATGCCATTTTCCGTTTTCTTTTTGTTGTTTTATATATATATATATATATATATATATATATACACATATATATACATATATATATACACACACACGTATATAGCTATGTCATGCCTCCAAAACAAAAACGTATTTTAACACAACATGCATAAAATGATTTCGGGGGGGGCGAGTGGGGCGGGGTGATGCGGGTCATCACGGGGGCGGAGAGGAGAGGCTGGACGGGGTTGGGCGAGGCGGGGCGGAGCGGGGTAGGTCGTGTGGAGCTTGGAGAGGCTGGGCGGGGCTGGATGGGATTGGTCTATGGGACAGGTCGGGGCTCGAGGCTGCGCTGAACGCGGGGGGGGGGTGAAGTGCGGCGTGGAGAGGGTGGGCAGGGCGGATGAGATCATTGTGTGGGACAGGGGGGAGCAGGCGCATGGGACGGGTGGGATCAGTGTGTGGGGCAGGGCGGCGCTGGAGGAGTGGGCGTTGTGAGGCGAGGCAGAGCGCGGCCAGGAATTCTCTCGGCGCCGGGCTAGGATTTATGTGGCCTGTGGGCTCTTAGGGCGCCGCTTTCCGATTGGAGCGCTGCTGGCGGAAGGAGGCGGAAGGCGCAGTGGGTGGTGCTCCGCACGAGGTGCTTCTTCGCTCTTACTGCCTCCTCCGGAGCACCGGTCTCCCTCCCACACTCCTCACCTCTGACGCTCATCTCTTCATCACATTGGTCTCTCATCAGTTACTGTGTTACTGTGGCCAAATATCGAGCCCAATGGTTCGTTTCTTCCATCTCTAAACGTTAGAAATAACTTTTTATGGCTTTGCCGTATTTGTTTTTCTTCTTTTGTCCAATTCAAATTCAAAAGCAACTGAACTTTTCGCAACAAATCACAGGATGTCATAAAGCTTCGTAACCGTCCCATGTCACGACGTGTGGCGCTACTTGGTGTGACGTGGTGTGATGTGACGTGGATTTGAACCATGTGGTGCAACATCTTACGTGTGCCGCAAAATGCTAATAGGCAGCGTTTCTTGGAGTGGAAGAATGACATGCTAAGGGGCGCGACGAAGTGTGGTGAGACAAGGTGTTGAAGGGTGTGACGTAGTGAGGCAAAGCAAGATGTGGTAAACGACTAGGATGGGGGGGGCGTGGAAGAACGCGTCATGTATGTCGCTTTGACGTGATATGAGATGAGACGAGACGTGGCGGTGAAATGCAGGACGTGACGAGGCGTAAAGTGATTCATTTCATGATGGAGTAGGCTATGAGACGTGGAATTGCATACCAGATAAGCGTCGTGATTTGCGTGACGTGACATGCAACGTAACGTTAGCACCAGTCTTCTTAAGAGGTGGCCACGCCGAAAAAACTACTGCCACCCAACCACACCAGCGTGCGTTCGTTGCATGATTCACTCCATCCTCCTACTGGTAATATATGGGCCAGATGAGCGTCGTGATTTGCGTGTCGTGACATGCCATATCTTGCGTAACCTGTCATGTCGTGACGTGTCATGCCTAACGTGACGTAACACGTCGCCTAACGTGACGTAACGTGACATAACAAATCGCGAAGTGTCGTGACGTTGACACAGTGCGGCGTCGCGTGGCGTTCATGACGTACCCCGGCACGTGCCGTGGCGTTCCACAGAAGTACGTGGCGCGACGCGGCGTCGCTGATGTTGCTTTTTACGAGTTGAGATACCGCAGCAATTCGCGCGCCCGCCCTTTATTCTTTTGAAAGCAGCGTGCGAAGCAGCTGGCAGCGCCTCGCGCTCCCTTGCGCCTCGCGCTCCCTTGCGCCCCGACGCTCCTTCCACGTTGCAGAGGACGCGCGCGCCCTCGCGCCTCGTTGCCACGCCCCAGTGGCGTATATAGCTTCCATGCACTGGGCTACCGCTGACATTAGAAATAACGTTTGACTATATAACTATTCATATTTTTCGATTATGTAGTTTTCTAGTTTGTACTATTTTTATCATACAATAATATTTATGTATATATTCATAAATAATTATATAATAATTATATATATATATATATCAAACTTCTTTTCAATATACATTAAAAATAATTTTTCTGTGACTTTCTTAAAAGTATCTTACGAAATTGACAATAGTCAACTTTGCCACTATCACATACTTAATATGTTGCAAGTTTAACACTTAATACACGCTTAATATAATATATTAGAAATGTGTACACTTACCACCAAATGTGTATGTCTTGCACAAAAGCACACATCTAATTTACTCTGTCCATTTACTGCCCATTGCCTCCGAACGAGTCCCAATACCGCTCAGGAAATCGGCAACCTGAGCCCTTGGCTGGCCCATATATTACCTAGGAGGGAGTAGTGAATCATGCAACGAACGCACGCTGGAGAAGCCGCTGGATGGCAGCGGTGTCTTCGGCGTGGCCGCCTCTTAAGAAGACTGATGCGTCGACGTCCGAGCGATTTAATATAGATCTCAACAGAACAAATTATATAGAATATTGAAAAATGTACGTCACTGAAAAATAATATTGCCTATAGTTATTTTAATGATTTATCTTGACATATTTTTGTTCTCGTAATTTTCTCGGGCTACCGCCAGCAGCCCCGGTAGCCCACAGTATACGCCCACTGCCACGCCCATCCCGCAGCATCGCCTCGTTTACTCTTTTTGGCGCACTCGGCCACGTCATCCGTTGTCCAGCTGCTTTTCCCGTACCCCTGCACATGTCTCTACCTGCCGTATCTTTTCCGCCCCCTCCACGTATCGTTACTCGTGTTTTTTTATTAATTACAGTTATCGCCAAATAACCCCCCAAATCTTCATTCAGGTACTCAGTGGCGTAGGCTCAATGTATGCGAGTGATGTGTTACATCCCCTAGTTTTCCATCACTTCAAAATATTTTCAGTCAAGTATTTTATTTTCTACTGTTAAGTATCTTTCTCTGTTTCTCTATTCCCTCCCGCCATTTACGTGCGCGGTCCAATAGGCGTTAGTCCCCTCTCTGGATGTCACGCGCCGAGAAACATCCCTTGAACGACCTCACTTCGTTGGCGACGTCATTGAACTCACGGCCATGCGCTGTGTACAAGCTGCGTGGTTTCGACTGCAGGAGATGTGACATAGCTTCTCACATCAAAGGCTTCTCAATGGCGTTCATGTATCCCCTCCCAACAACCTTTCATACCCCCTCCTCTGATGCCCTCCTCTCTCTCATAGTTCGGCAGCACTCCTGGGAATCCCAGAAGTCACGTGACACTATTGTGACCCCGAAGCGGGGAGCGGGGGGCTGACGGCACGACTGTATTTCTTCACAAGTCAAGCAAGTCTGCCAACTATGCTTAAGCACATTTCAACCTGATTCAGTACAACTGGGTAACTGGATGTGTGTTAGCAGGCCTGACAGAACAAGATCACTCCTATCATGTAAGGAAATGGTATGACAGAGACAATCCGTGAACTCGAAACGGTGCGCGCGATGTCATTTCGTTCGTCATGTGTGTCCTGCGTTCTACCGTAAATGCTGTTTACTACTGAATGTGCATTAAATAGATAAATAAATAAATAAATAAATAAATGTCTTTATTTGTGGCGAGGCTCAGGCTATTTAGCCTGCTCTTCCGCCTAACCACTTTCAAAATTGTATTACATTAGTGCATTCTATAAGGAGGTCATTTAATGAAAAATACGTACGCAATTTGAAAGAAAGTTTTCTCACATAGAAAACAGGAATGAAAGCGAGGGAGGAAAGAGTTGGTGGAGGAGGAATGCTGTCACAGCATTTGTATGTTTAAAGTTATCAATTTCGAGTTAGGAATGCAATTTAAGAACTGATCCCAAATATATAAAGTTAAACACTACGAGATTTTACTCAAAATTTACTACTTAAATAGACTACTTTGCCCAGTTGATGATATGTTAAAGAGAATTGTGAATTCGAAATTGTAACGCGAAAGAATAAAACTTGCGAGTGTGTGTGCGTGTGCGACATGGCGAGCTCTTTGTGGTAGTGGGTGAGTTATTTGTGGCAGGGAACAGTAGTGAAACGTTTCATTGTGTCTTAGACAGATTTCGTGAAATTCCGTGCAGTTCTTTCTCCTATTCCGAAAAACTTAAGGTAGATAGTGATGGACAATCAAGACAACGCGAATAGCTCTCGAGTTCAAAAATTAGGTATGTACTTTTTTGTGGTTATGTTTTTAATTTTATTGTTTTGTTTATGTAAGTTAGTGAGAAAATGATGATTTTCAAGGACGATTCAGAATGTGTCTAATTTGCAACATACACTTCTAAAATACTTCAGAGTAAAGTAGAATGACGCACACTTTAAATATTTGGAATTATGCGTTCAATCTATAATATCATGATCACATCCCCACATCTACTAGCCAGGAGACGCAGGTACTCAGGTACTGCAGGTACTCAATCCATTCATGATCAATGATGTCACACAATGCCGTGTTGACCCACAAATCGAAGACATTGCTTGAGGTATCCACGCAAGGATTGACACACTCGCGCACTTGCACTGACACATATCGTTGTATCGTCTCGTTTGTTGTTTCAAGTAAGTCTTTTTAATTAATTTTATTGTCGGATAAAAACAGTGAAGATACTTTAAAAGTAAATATATTTGCCTGTACATCCTGACGTAGGACGCCATCTGTAAATACGTTATCAAATAAGCAACGCCTCATATTGGATGTCATTATTTAATTTTAATTCTTCGAAACAATTCAGAAAATTTGTTCGAGACTGTAACCATCTCAACGTCATATCTTCCTCATCGAATCTCAGTGTGCGTCGCACTTCGTTCACAGGCGTCGTCGCGTTCGTCATTGCACTTTGTTCACATTCGATGTCGCGACTCCACTTCTTTCCCAGCTAATCCCATTCAATTTATTCCACAATTTCCTACCTCACAATTATCACATCACTTCAACTTTTCACTTCAGTCCTCTCGTCTTTACCGTCTTCCGGACAATTTACGTTTGTACCATTTCACTGCTTCTCTCCTCTGTAGCAGCTGCACAAGACACGTCGTGGAAGTGCGTACACAGTCGTAACTTCCTATTTAATACACAACCTCCTGTGTGTTCTCGGAGCATCTACACTGTCCCTTGCGCCGACGTCACAAGTTGATCTTGTTGCCGCATTGTTGAAGCCCATGCCTAGATTTCTTCTCTTTATTTTCCTTGCCAACTTTCCTAACTTGATCTTCACTTCACCATTTCTCAAACTCTTCATAATCACATCTCACTAACTTTCCATTTCATATCTACTCTCCCCTCGTTGTTGTGTCCACGTCAATTAACATACTATCATTTTACAGTATTTTTCTACCGGGCCGGCTGTGCGAAACCAAATGAAGATAAAAATTTATTAGGAATTATACAGAGTGGCTGCTCACTTTCCGGAACAAATTTCCCTGACTTTTACTGACTTTCCAGTGCACTTTCAATTTTTTACTCATAAGTTTTGTAGAAAATTTCACACTTACAAAAATATTAAAGAAAGCCTGATCCTAATTTTTCAGCTCTCTGATTATACGGTGGTCAAGTAAACATTTTTAAAGACATCTCAACAAATAAAAATTGAGTAATTAGTTTTGCTGAACTAATTTTTTAATATCTAGTTATATATCTCTTTCAAATTTTTCCGTGACTTCTAACGCTTCTACAAAATCTCTGACTTTTCTAGAGGAATGAAATTCACTGATTTTTCCCGGTTTTCCATATTTTTCATAAAGTGGTCACGCTGTTAAGGCATATTACAGCACTACATTAATACCAATTCACCAGTTTTCTTCGACGCCCCATGGTAACAATTTCGTCCGACACCTCTCCTATCTCTCATTCCCAGTCCATCCCATCCTCTCACAAACTTCCCGAACCTTAACTCCTCTTCCCGATTTCTCGGTCTCGTCATAATCACATCTCACCAACTTTCCACCTCCTCCTCCTCCTCGCTGCCGGCCTGCACTTCACGCCCTTTCGCTCCGCGGGGACCAGCTGTGGAGGGAAAATATGAGAAATAAAAAAAAGCGCGGGCGACTGCGCGTGGCGTTTTTTTCTTTGGGAGAAATATGGCGTGTAGCGTACGGCGGCCGAGAGGCTTAAAGAGGAGGTGGCCTCTTCGCGCAGCGCCCTGTCTCGCGGGGCAGCGCTATTGCGCAGCCCTCGATGTAATTCGCCTCCGGAGGGCGGGAGGGGTGCTAAAAAATACATTCCCCGCCCTGAAGGACCGTCCGGAGTGGAGGATTTCCGCAACTGAAAGCTCCTGTGGTTGTATTATATTTTCGGAGAGTTTTGGGGGAGATCGTTCGTCAGTCTGTGGAGTCGTGGTACTTCACTTGCTCTCTGGTCCGTTTGGAATATGGATGTTTGGAAGCGGTGTGTTTAGAAAGTGGAAAATGTGTGGTCTGTAACAAACATGTGTGATTTATTTAATTTTTTAGTAATTGTTGCTTAAATGTATGTTTGTGTATATTTGAGAAAAGAGGGATACGTGGTTTGCAAAGTGAGCTATCACTCTCGGTAAGTGCCTTAATCCTTATCTGTCTGTACTCTTTAAGAACAAAATTCATTACAACAATGTATAATTTAAAAAGTTGTCGTTCTCAAGGACCGTCCTGAAAATTGTCAATCTTTAAAAATATCTTACTTTTAAATAATATTTTCAGAGTATTCAATAATATTCACCGTTCTTCTCTTCCATTTGTTGTTGAGAAGGATTCGAGATACTAAATCAACGTCGAAAATCATTGATTTTTATAAAAAACGATTGATGTCGCTGATCAAAATATCGTGTTTTGTGATCATCGTCATCCACGTCGCCGCCTTACATACTGGGAACGAACATTATGTCATAGTAAAATTGCAAGGAATAGCATTTACAATCGTCGGTAATATTATTAGTAACATTTGCAATATTAGTAAAAACTAAATAGTTGGACCAATGCAAACATATTTCACATTCTAAATATTTATTTAATGAAAATTGTTTCATACTTCCATTAAATTTCAGAGCTCCTGGAAACGTGTGCTGCGAAGTCGGTTTACCTTCCAAAAATATCATAGAACGTTCAAATAGTTTTGTATTGATTACATGATTAGACAAATTCCTGGCGTCGCTGGTTTGCGAGCATGTCAGCCTGGTATTAAAGGACGCGTCTTTGCCGAGTTAGGTGCAATACGTATGCTACAGTGTAATGTGTGTTGTGGACTACACAAGCACCTGCTCTTTTCCCTACATCTAATTATGAAAACGTTTTTCCCTTTCAATTCTGATGTTATCATGAATGCTACAAATCCTCGTCTTTTCTTGGTGTTACATACAAGCATTCACACACACACACACACACAGGCACATACGTGTGTGTATACGACGAAATTTAAAATTACGCAATTTAAAGTTACCGCGCAGGAGGGTGCATTCAGTGTTCACGACGTCCTAAGGAGAAGGACCGTCATCCTGGCGAGAAGGGAGGGCAGCGATATCATCGCGAGGTGTCGCAAGTAAGAGATCGGCAAGAAGAGATGAAGGTTCTTAGAGACGTAGAACGGCGCTGAGGTGGGCGGCTCGATATCATCGGTGGCGAAGAGTGGCGATTTGATGGCGACGACAGAGAGTGTGACTGAGCTACACACCGATTTAAACATAATGACATTTGAAGGTAACGAGCTGAAAGGAAAAAAGGCACTGATAGCCAATCAGTAGCTTCATTACGACTTAAAATTTCGGTATTGCAGTTCCCGAATCGGAATATATGACACTGCTGCGCGTCGGGGCGTAATAAGATAGACAAATTCCTTGCTTCGCGGATTGTAACGTAGCTCTCCTTCATTGCTCTTACTTTATTTCTTTCCCCAAATTGGGATAATTTTGTTTTAGAATATTTTTAATAATATTCAGAAACATAGCTCAGATTCATTCCTACTTTCAATTTTGGAGAAATAAACTTTATGAAAAAATGCATATAAAAATGTGAAATTGTAAATTATTAAATTATTAGTTTTGATTAGTTTTAGATTAGATTTAAAGTGTTTGCTCAGAATATGCAATATTCTTTGTACATTCTTATTTTTTTTCTGATAGTGTTGTGCTTCAAGATCCCATTAATATCTTGTGATATAAAACTTCATTAAAAGGAGTTTAGTAATAAAAAATTTTATTACAATACATAGTAATGACAAATCCTTATTTTCAATCCTTCAATTCCTTCAACCAAAGAAAGACAAAATGCGGAAGGATGGAAAGCAGAGTTCAGGGAAAAACCTGCAACAGTTGTGAATATTTGGCATGTTTCGTGTCTTCAAATACTAAGATCCCTTCCCTTCCCGTCCCCACGAGCGCGTTTGCCGGTGGAGTGCTGTGTGACTTGTGTGGCGGACTGTTACAAGTACATTCAAAATATCCGTTAAGCCCTAGTCGCAAAATCAAAGTTACTCAAAAAAATGCTTATCTAACATATGACAATATGTATATCACTGGATTCGTTTTTTCACGCTCGTCATGGTAGACTGAAAAAATACGTATATTTCCATTTGAAAAAAACAAAGTAACCTCAAATATATCGTAAAATACAAGTAATAAAACAGAAATGAATTCACGTATCAATTAGCCCCATTTCCTCATGCACTTCTATGCAACTGCAATTGCAATAACTTCAACCGTTCAAAAGTTACAGGAGGTGCTAAAGTTACGTGACTTACCCTGTATAATATACTTGCAATATATATTATATACAAGTATAATAATACATTTAATTATACTTGTATACATATCATAAAAACAACACACAATAAGGTCAGAATACGTATATTGATAGTGACTCGGAAAATTTACAATCGAAGTGTGTGGATTCTGTTAGGTCAAGGGCTCCCTCAGAGGAAATGCCTGCGCCGAAAGCAGTTACCGATTCCTCGGTGGGCTATCGACTGCGTGCCGGCGTGGCGCGGCGCGGGGCGGCGTGGCGCCAGGCAGGTTCCTGGCGAAGTCAGCCGGCGCCGAGGAGGCGGCGTCGATTGCGGCCCGCGCCGCTCACACCCACATTCGATCCGCCCCCGCGGAGCGACGCGCCTCGCCGTACCTTTCGAGGCGAGACGGATTCACCGCCTAAACTCAGATTTAAACACAGCGCCACTTCAAGGTCAGGAGCTGGACTGAGAGGGGCATTGTCATCCAATCGGGAGCTTACGATTTAAATTTTTGGGTGTTGATGCCACTTCAAGGTCAGGAGCTGGACTGAGAAGGGCATTGCCATCCAATCGGGAGCTTACGATTTACATTTTTGGGTATTGGTGCCACTTCAAGGTCAGGAGCTGGACTGAGAAGGGCATTGCCATCCAATTGGGAGCTTACGATTTAAATTTTTGGGTATTGGCGCTGCCGATTGGATGAAAATGTCCCCCTCTTCTTTCAGATCGTGACCTTGAAGTGCCACAACGTTTAAATCGAGGAGTATAGCACTGACACCAGGAGAGACTCAGTGCGGATGAATATGTAAAGGTACAGGTCTGGGATGGAACTAAGGGGTATCTTGTCGTGACGCTCGTGGTACACGAGGGTGCTTTTAATTGAGAATATTGTTGCCACATTCTGGAAAACCGTGACCCGCAGATTTTGAATCGGGAGGGGGATTACAAAAATTAAGTCGTAGTGAATGTTTTATTTTTAAATTATACTGTCAATTATATTTTCTATGAGATAACAACATGTTTTATTTCTTTTAAATTATATTAATCAATTATTGATCCTGAATAATGATGAATCCTCTAGTTCGACAAAACATTAGCACAATGACGAAAAATAGGTTTTTTATTTTAATAGCTTCTTTTTTTTAAAAATGTGTTTGGTAAAATTTCTTACAAGTGTATATTTTAGTTGTTAAAACTTTTTTAATATCTCAATTTGAAACGGTTGACTAAAAAATATTGAAGGATTTGCTAAATTTATACCATTGTTAATCTCTGGTATAACCCTGAGATTTTTTAGATTAACCCGTAGCCCGGAGATAACTTCTGAAACCCGAAAACTCCGGGCCAAACCCGAATAAGTGGCTACTCTAATTGAGAATTGAACCCAGAGGAGTAGTGGTTGTTGCGCCACACTCTAGTATGTCCCTTAGAGAGGAAATCTTTATGAAGCGAGATTCTCTTTTCTTTCAGATCTCAAATTATTTTATAAAACTTTTTTTGTGCACAACATCAATTTCTAAACAGTCAATAGTCCACTGGATTGCAGTTCCTTGGACTCGACCGTTGAAACGTTTTACTTAACTTGTCCGTTAAAATATGCAGGTGTGTCGCCCAGGAATAAGTACCTACAAAACAATTCAGTACTGTAAGACATCCAACTAATTGTTGGTGCTCGCTCGCGCCAAGCAACCTTTGCTGACCAATGAACATGACGGTTATTGTCAACCCATAACGAAGGTTTGATTCAAATGGGAGATTGTTTTATAAATATATATTTAGGTAACTTGTACAGAAAGTGAGTCTTTGACATACGAATAAAATGTTGAAATGACGAAAGAAATAGGAGCGGAGTTTGGCAATTTAAAATGAGTCACCCAATGACCCCTTCTCGGGACTTGCGTACATTGCTTTTTTGGAATCGATTCGTGAAAACTTAACGTCCTCAACTCTTCCTATAATTTTCAAAAGGCGAGTTGGCAGGCATATTGATTGATATTGCCCCAGTGCTTAGTTTATTTTGCAGTAAGATATCCAGTTGATTTAGGCGGTCAAGGCTGCTTTGGGGTACACGTACGGCAAAGTACACTGGCGATCAATGAGCAGAAAAGGTAAATATCAATAAGTGCTGGAAAACGATTTTGGAACACTCACCTCACTCATTCCTTATACTCTGTTACGGCTCGGTTGGTAATACTTGTCCTAGGAACTCGACATTTTGGACTTGAAACACGAAGCTACTTTGATATAATCTACACTAAGTGCTACGAAATCTTATAAATATAAAATGTTAATGTTAGAATTTAAGATTATGCAAATTTGAAGATTTGTATAAATTTGATATAAGCAATTGATTAAGTGTCTTTTTGGCCGTGTTACTTGACTGTGATACAAATGAAAAGAATCTTTTAGTAACCCAAAAATAAATAATGAATAAATAATGAAAAGAAAGATGTAGATTTCGACACATTATAAAATGTGACTGAAGCAGAAAAATCATGTATTTCTTGGAATAATTCTTATATATAGTTGTTTATGTTTCGATTTTATAATTCAGTATACTTTCAATCTGTATACTTTGTTAACGAACTTCCATTTGTCTCGCGTGATATCGATTTCATAAACACAGCGCAATCAATAACCAAAACACCCTTACTTATCCCACTCTGAGCAACAGCAGGGAACTTTGCATCAGTGGCATTGCGTGAAGTCAATTTGAATTTTTTAACATGAATTGGAAAACTTAGCAGTAATTTATAACTGTTTATTACAAAGTAGCAATTTCCTGTCCAAACGATTGTAAAAAGAATAATTAAAAGTGTTAAAAAATAGCAAGAACTTTCTCTTATCATCTCTACTTGAGTCTCTGATTTAAATTAACAGTTCCAACACACTAGTTGTTTCACCAAAACGTCACTTAAATGTTTGAGAAAGCACGCTTACTCATCAACTAACGTCTTCAAATATCACGTTCATGGGGAATATCGAACGTATTGGTGCAAATATGGACAAAAGAATATCTTCACAGCTTTCAATAAAATGTTGTACTTATACCGGAAGGTACTCGTATCGAACATCATCATTAGAGATCACCTGGAGCTTTTTCCAACAAAATACATTAGATCAAAAAATATATTTGTGATGTGAAGATCAGAAACGTGTGTGAGGATCGGTAAAATTACGCTTAGTTTTCGACCAAGGCGAGGGAGGACATGGCTCCGGCGTTGACATTATATCATCAGGAAAAAATTATCTTTAGTGCTATTAAGTATATAATTTACATAATTAAGTGCTATTAGTAATACGATATGATACATACACCAGAATTTACTCGAAAATTTAATATACGAAGGTGACACAGACATATTCCAATCACGATTAAAATGAACATGTGTTTACATCAGTGCATATCTTTTCCCAAACTGTTGTATAAATCACGCAGCTAAGTTATGCGTTTAAAGAGCTCCTGTCATAATAGTCAACGGGTTCTAAACTAATTTTAACAGAATATAAATTAAATTAATCCCTTCCTGATCGAATTTGTGAAAAATATAACGTTAAATCATATAGTTCATACTACACGTGATTTACGAATAACCTTTTTGCCCTTATTTTATAACAGTTTGTTCACTTAGTAGACAAATAAACAAGAACAACTCGAATAAAGTATATCATTCACACATATTCCCAAGAGGAAATAATCCTTGGAAGATCAGTGTTCAATTGCATTAGATCTCAAACTTTTCTTCCGAAAATAGATAAGTAACGTTGTTGGAGAGAACGTATTGGTAAACTGCCAAAACGTAGGAAAGGTTACATTTACATTAAATCAAAAAATAAATATAGACTGAAATCGACGTACATTTAGCTGTATCACTACATTGTTCAACAAAACAAAATTAAGAGACATGACTCCTTCTCTGCGCTTTACAGTTCGGCACAAGCGTTAGTTGTTTTACATGAAAGCTGCCAGGAACAGATTATTTTTCATTTTTTAATATTTTTCAAAATAGTTTTTTAATTATTTTTTAGAACAATTTTACAGCACCGCCGTACTTCATCTGAACCATGGAAGAGTCGAGAGGCAGCTATCAGCCGACGCATCTGAGTGTCCTCTAATCCGGCATTCTTTTGCCCGTGGTCCGCCCACGCTCCGCCAATTCAGCTGCAAATAGGATCGCAAGTCCAGAACGCACCAACGGCTTCACAAACACAACGGAGATAATTAGCCAAGCGGCTGGGGTGGGCCGGAGCTGTCGGGTCTGGCGATGAACTCACTATCGCAGTTGCTGCTGAAATACCCGGATGCGTTGACGATTGAAGTGAAAAATTGCTTCCCCCCCCCGCCTTTCAGTTCACTATATGTTTGACGGCAGCACTTCAGGAAACGTTTGCATGAACTCGTGAAAATATTTCTCGGATATTAGGTTACATTTGATGGTGTCAGTTTCCTCTGAATTTCATAGATACGTTTTAATGGAAACGAATAAAAAAACATGTGTGATTAGTTGTTTTGTGAAGTTAGATAATATTATTTACGGGTCAAGCATATCCAATACTGTAATTATTTACGAGCATATATTTCACATTGTTATATCGTATTATAAATGAATACAATATTATAGAGTTCGTTGCCTTGTTCTGTGTTCAGAATTATTTGAAATAAATCATTTGAAATTATCTAGTAATGGCAACAAGTTATAAAATATGTTGCGTGATGTGTTTTACTGATGATAATCTACAGCACCACATTCTTCCTCGTAATATGAAATATCATCTGAAAATGAGACTCTTTTTAGTCAACTCATCTGTTCTACTTTGCCATCAGAAATCCTGTCACATTTACGAAAAAAGAAGAATGTCCAGAAAATTAATCTACCTTCGCTTTCACTGTATAGATGTTACCTCGTTTGAATGTTTTCTCTTACTTTTGTACAGAATTCTTACAAAAATAAATTCAGGATGACGTACACTTCTATTCTATTACAATGTGGAGAGAAGTGCATGTCCTGCTGAAAGGTTCACGAAATAAAGTTAAATTCTCTTCCATATTTCTCAAAGCTTTCTGCGCAATGTTAAGCTCAACTTTGCGTTCTTGCAATAGCGGTACACGGTGAGTGAGCAGATTTAAGAAAACGTTTTCTGGCGTTAGTTTCGACACAGAAAGTGCTGTGAGACGAATTAAAATACGTAAATTTCATGTAAATTACAAGCTGGAAACAATGATAAGTTAGTGGCAAAGACTACTTGATTTATCTGAGAGGAGAAAATTAGTAATAACATACGAAGTAGATAGAAGAAAAGAGTTAATTCAAAATGTAGTGAACTCAAATTTTTATTTTCTTTACTTCGTGATACTGAACACAAATTGATATGAGATTGGGTTTATAATCCTAGTAAAGCTTGCTTTTTGTGTCGAATGATCACTAACAATTTCGTAAGTATATGGCAATTTTACGTAAAATTTGACACTGAATGATAAAACTATAATTTGCATTTATAATTTTTTAATCGTTTGTAGTTAAAATATTTTGTTTAGTCATAGTATTGCTTTCCCTGTTTCAAAGTATTTGGAATAATGTTAATTTGTGGTAATATTTACATTAGTGGTGATTTGTTCAACTTATTGTATTTACGAGTACATTTGCTTTAGATAATGTCTAGTAAATTTTCTCGAGAACTCACTTTTCTGTAAAAACTAGCTCAAAATTTCGCATTTTCAGAAACACTCAAACACAATTTCTCAAAAATTGTTCCAAATTTTATCCTCAAACTTTTCGAACGGATAGTGCTCATTGCACTCTTTAATATGACGTAAAGTTAAATTTGGAGTATTATTTTTTTTGCAAAAATTAGATAAATTTAATTTTTTTGAAACATCTTCCACATCGTTAAAATGCACATTTCCAATAAATTGTAAACACTATTGTATTTGTAAATTAATGTTCTTCTAATGACTTCAAATGAAGTGTTCCGAAAACTCAAACACGTTCTGTGAAAAAGAGCTTCATGTTTTGCATTTTTAGTAGCGCTTAAACACCATTTTCTTGAAAACGGACTAAAAGTTTTTCCTTGCCTTTTAGGAAGAAGTTTAGTGTTTTTTAATATTCTAAAAATTAATATTTCCGTTCTACCATTAGGAAAGTGAAAAGTTAAGAAAATGTCAAAAAAATATACTTTGGAAGAAAATAGATGGCAGCTAGCACGAGTATGTGGATAATTCCGAATAGCTAGCCAGACCCAAGGAAATAGAAAACTAATACGGGAAAGTTGTGCCATTCTGTAGTACCACTAGTTTAAGCTGACAGTTTGAATAATTTACACTCGGCATTTGGGGAACAGACTTTCCAATACTCAGAGAAATCACTAAAAATCATCCTGCACAAAATTAATCTATCATAAAAGTCAAAGTACTATTATTCTTTTATGTTTTATTTATTTCCTAACAAAATATTTTACCACAAAATAAAACGTTAAAGGGAAAGGGGGTCCAAATAGATCTAGAATTGTAACTGTCCCCCACTTGGTTTGTTGGTTATGGTTGTCATGATGATCGGTTTGTAAATAAATGTCTCCCTAACTACTACACGCCTGAAACCTCACGGGCGCCTCTAATAGGATACGAGGAAAGAAGGCAACCAAATCCTTAAGAAGTAGAAATCTTTACTTCAATACTACTAGTGAGCGTTAGTGAGCTTATAGCATACTATAAACTATATCATAATATATATAAACTATACTATATCATTTTCAGGGTAATATTCAGTATTAATCAACTTTGTAATGATTTAATTAGAATAAGTATAATTATGTCAAGAAAGAAAAGACGATGCTTGCCTTTGATAAGATCTTTAAAGAACGTAAGTTTATTAGAAATTAGTAAGAGCAAAGGAAGTGAATTGAATGCAGTTATTGACCGTTGGACCCCAGCTGGAAATTGTCTATTTTAAGGATGATAATTACGTTTTCCAATGTCATAGAAAAAACACATGTAAATATTATTTTTGTTTAGGTGTGTAAATAAAATAGCACACTGCACTTTTTGCTTTTTCTACACTACAGGCTTCTGATAGTATTTATTTGCCTTCCTTAGGAAATTTTCCTTTTCCGTCTTTCAAATGTTCTCTGACGTTGACTACTGTGCATTCATCGTCCTTTTCACAATTAGCCTACAATCGTAAATTATACTCTAGGACATACTTATCTTGCGATGTTTGGAGGAGATGAGTAGAGTAGCGCAGAAAAATAGTATTATTATCATTATTTTATCAACAATTAGGGACTCATAAGTTTGATCTGAAAGGAGCATCACTGTCCATAAAATTCAACAATAAAGTTCTTAATTTATTTTGTGTATCTCACGATTTGGGGCTTTTTCACGATGTTAGGTAACACTCCTAATTCTCTTGAACTGGTTGACATAGATGAATATATTTAGGAGCACATATTATCTATCATGTGTTATCACTGTGTATCGTCACGTCCATGACTGTTCTTAAAATGTTTCTTTTGTCGACAATCATGAATTGACTCTGGATGTTCCTTGCTTTTAAATATCTCAGGAATTAGAAACTTTATTCTTTACTAGATATACCTAATTTGAAGACTGGGACAGTAGAAAGGTTAAAAATTATCAACAAAGTCTAAAGAAATACATTACCTCTGAATTTTAATATTAGGCACATAGTCCTAGTGCGATATTGGTAAAAAATATTGTTGCATTTTATTGATGCAATAAGGGAACTAGAGTTTCTAGACTTCTATATTTTACGAACTATATAGTTATGTTTTTTTAATAATGTAAAATTAACAAGTGGTGTTATTCGAATCCAGATGGCCTCCTCGAAATGTATTTCTTTTCAATGATCTGAGTTGTGCGTTTGCTATTACTTTATTATATGGCGTACACAGCTTAACCAAAATATAATAAATGTTATCTCCTCTCATTTTTATTTTCTCACACATTAGATGCGTAGTATAGATAAGTTACGCAGTGCTTATCAAAAAACGTTGATTTTTTGACAGAAAATTCGTAACGTAGGGCTCTGATACCGGAAAAATTGATGATCTTTTTTAATTGATTGAAAATGTTATTACTTTTATTTAGTCATAAACATCATAAGACCGTAAGCTTATTGACCTGTGTTTCATGGCGCTATGTTTATGTAACAATACCTTAATGATGATAAATTAACTATACTGTTAAGTTAAGACTTAAAATCTCCCGGCACAAGAACTTTAAATAACAAAAGTGTCGTTTACATGAGCGCAATCGCAAAACAACGTCTTAGTAGCAGATTACAAAAGCCCTCAGTAATGATACCTGTCTTAGTAGATTGTACCCTGCCTCTTGGAACGGAAAGGCACCAATGCACATGCTCGAACCAGGCCGCAAGCATCTTGCAACGATGTGTACCTCAGAGGCAAAGGTGCAAGTACTCTGGCCGCTACGCTACGACTAGAGTTGCCAACCTTCTTCCATTTGGAAAGGATAGTCCTCCATTTACGTCAATTGATCTCTCGCCCTCCTTTGTATTTCAAATGTTCATTTAGGTACATTTTTAACATTTGTTGTCATTTATTTGATCACATTACTAACATCTCCTACGTTGTATCCTCTATTTAATTTAGAATAGAAAACTTGAATATCCTTTTCCTGAGCGTTGACACACGCATGAATGACAGTGTCTCTGTCTAATGACTAAAATAAAAAAGAGACATTGAGACCATCTTCATCTGCGTTTTGTGAATATTTTCACTTAAATCGCAAGTGGAGAGGAGAAAGAAATGGAGCTTATGTTACACTACATTAAATATTTATAAAAAGAAATGTGTAGTTGATTTTTTTTCTTATCGGGTGTCCTCACTTTTACATGAACATTGTTGGCAACCCTAGCTACGACCCAGCTTCTCAATAGCCAGAAACATCGGACTCCCGTAAGTAAATCTGTTTGCGAGGCACGAGAACTTAGGAGGCCTGAAAAATGAAGATAACCTTACGAACTGAACGCAAAATGCATATTCTTTTAAATTTATCTTTTCTGGCGGTAATGTAGGCTGTCTTCAAGAACGTCCTAATCAGATCTGGTATTCAGATTTCGACATAGTTTTAAAACCTTGAACTTCGCTAATTTCCTAAATAACCTACAATAGAAAGATAGGATGGTCGTTCCGGATCATGAATAGCGAAATTTCCTTTACGGCAAGTCTCTATACGTGAGCTAATAACATGTTTCCCCAGAAATATTCAGGACTCCTACTCATTACCAACGTCCATTTTCACCACTTTCCCTGAGCTTACCATCTCCGTATTCAATGAGTCCTTCCCCTCTCTCCCCCTCCCACCCGCCACTCCACCCCAGCCCCCATCTCCTTGCTCCGGCGGCGGGCCGACCGCGGCGCGAGCTAGTCGGTACACAGTGCGGTTTCACGACACATTACGCGCGGCCCGGACCGGCCCGGCGGCGGGGGCGGGGCGGGGCGGGGCGCGGGCTAGGCCGTGTACACAAGCGGCGGTGGCGTGGTGGGGTGGGGGCAGCCCTCGCTAATGAGCAGCCCGGGGTCCCTCTGCTCCTTCTCCGCCGCCGCCGCCGCTGCCGCTGCCTGGGCCGGGGGCGGCCGTCGCCGGGAGCCGCGCGCGGTCTTGCGGCGGCGGGCGCGCCCTCCGCGCCGCGCAACTTGTCCTTTGACAACTTCGCCTCGGCCCTTCAAGGCCCGCCTGCGGAGGCAGGCGCCTGATTGACTGCCAGTTTCACCTCAGCCCTCCACCAACTTACTTTCCGCGCATGCCACTTCACTTTATTATATTTATTTTATTTGTTATATTTGATATTTGTTATATTTATTATACTTATTTTATATATTTTATTTATTTATTCATTCGTTCTTTCAGGGCTCGTACTCCTGAATAACCTTGTAAACCAAGGTTAATTATCACGAGAAATTTATGTTCCAAATGCATTAATATTTGTTCTATGAACTTATCATACTGATACCATTACAGTAATTCATTTGTAAACTGATTACACACCCACAGTCATTTTGGTAATCAATATACATTTACCTAAGTTGCCTCCAAAATTGATATTTCATTCATATTTTATTGTGATATCTTAATATTTCCAGGTTCATAAAAGTATGTTTTAATAAGCGATATGGCCTGAAAGCAAAATTACTAAATCTATTAACTCAGACTATCTGCCTTAGTGGCTTAGTCTAATATCTTCATCTTCTGTAAATAATATTTAAGAAATAGGTGGTGTTCGGGCCCACAGCAAAGCAGAAATAAATACGTTCACAAGCAAGGCAGAACAGTTGGAATTGCGTAATCGGCAGAGCGCAGCCGTTGACCGCTGAGATCACATATCGCCTTCACATCCGTTATTCCGCGTATTTTTCAACGGACGGCAACAGACGGGCGTGGCCGCTCGTACGTGCTCGCCTGCTCAACTCGCCCCCACAGCGCGGTCCGTTGGAGGAGCAACGGACAAAACTGCCAGATCATTGCAAATTCAGATCAAATGGCAAATGGTAATTGGCCATCGCCATCCCCACCTCTGCCGCGTGTGTGAGCCCTTTCCTAACGTCTCTGCCCCAACCGAATTCGGCTTAACCGAATTCGGTAGTCCGCAGAAAGACACCGTGCAAGATAGACGCGTGTGTTCAGGGCTCCGCGCACTAGCGTGTAAAGAACGTATAATCGTGCAAATGAGCTGCATACGGCTCGCACATAAATTGTTTAATCGTGGCAGTGCACGCTTTAATTGTGTCTGTCGCTCTTGCGTGGATTTGTGCCCGCAATTTTGGTTGAACTATGTAATTCGCGGCTGCTTCTGGTCGGCGAAAGGTAGCCACGGCGGTCCAAGGTGTCACTACAATAACTACGCTTGGACAGGTGTATTAATGCACCAAGAGAAATTTTCATCTTAATTCTGTGCTTCTTGTGCATTTACTCTGTGAATATTGTACATTTACTTATTAAATATTGTTTGTGCTGGAAATTTGCTCGTGTATGCATCCTGCACTCCTGCGCCAATCCCAAGAGCTATCAAAGGGTTTCGGGACTACTGTACTTCAACAATACAGTCCATTCATACAGTCCACTCATGAACATTAAGTGTATAGTAGCCCCGAACATGGCGCCTTCGAGCCGGATTTTGGAACTGTGACCTAATGGTATATGAACTAGCGTTCTCCGAAGCTGCAAGTGTTAACCGTGCGCTGCGAGTGGCGAACCACTGATCTTCAACGCCGCCAACTTCAACACGTGCTTCAAGAAACAAGTCTTCAGTTGTAAAAAATTGTGCACCGATTAATGTGTGCTTCAAGAGCAGTGTTCTTTGTGTGGTGAAAAGTTCCTATCAGTGCAAAGAATGCCCCCAATCAATGTGTTTTTCAAAGTAAAAAATCTTTAATGTGTTCAGTAAAATTTTACTACTGCTGTTTAATGTAAAGGTTTTGTGCATAAGGTGTAACCTGCACAGCTAAATAATTTTCTATAAAATCTTGTGGGCAGAATTTAAATTTGTTCACCACTGTAATCAAGTTTTAAATCGATGCAACTATTTAATTGCTCAGTGACAGCAATTCTTTTCTTTTTCATATTCCAAGAACAGCATATTGACTTGTTTTTGTGTTCTACAAAATCTGTGAAATGTTTTGTCTGTTTTTTGTTTTTCTTTTCAGGTATTTCATTGTGTGAAGTGTATAAGTGCCACTGTGTTAATCTGTTAGCACACATGAAGTCTGTGTTTACCGCTTGCAACTTGTATTATAATTGTGTTAGTAATATTTTTTCATTTTTTAGCAACATAAGTTTAGTCATTAAGGAATTTAGTATAATTATTTAAATGCAAGCAGCAAATTTCAAATGCAGTGTGTGCTAATCAATTTAATTTGCCACCGTCATTTGATGGCAATTCAATTAAGTGTTTATTTATGTGTGACCAAGTGTCATTGCAAATAAGTGTTGACCAGCAGCAGTCAGTTGTTCATCACGTTAATGTAAGTAGGAAGCAATCAGCTGATTCTGCCTTGCAAGGTGTGCATGCTCAGTGAATTGAGTGCAGTGTTTCTACGGAAGTGTTATTTCAATTTTATTGTGTTTATTTGGGTTCATTTGTGTATTTTTTCTGCTTTGCGTGGTGACCCCATTAATTATTTATCATGGCTCATCCACCTTCAGAAAGAGCTGTCAAGACTCAGCTCACTAGGTTAAATAATACCATTAACTCTCTTGAATCATTTCTTAATGAATTTAACAACCCAGATGGGTCCTTGTATCGAGAACTAATAATTAGATCTGATAAATTAGACAACATGTATGACAAGGCTCAAGGCCTTTTCGATGAGTTAGATTCTGACTCAGAATTACTTATAGCTTCTGATGAAGTAAATGATAGATACTGCAAGGTTAGTGCTAGGGCAAAAGATGTCCTATTTGAACATAAACATATAATTCCTGAATCACGCCCAGCTTCACCTGTTTCCTCATGTGCATCAGAAGCCTTGAGTGTGAGTTCAATCCCATTCAAATTACCTGAAATGAAGTTACCAACATTCTCTGGTGATATTTTAGAATGGCCTAAATTTAGGGATATTTTCCAAAGCATTGTCATTAATAATCCAAGTCTAACAGAGTCTTCAAGATTTTATTATTTGAATGGTGCTTTAGAGGGCGATGCAAGGGCAATTTTACATAATCTCCAATTATCAGATTCTAATTTCCCTGTCGCCTGGCAGTTATTAAAAAATAGATTTGATTGCCCTAGACTAATTGTTGCTCAACATTTGACTGCTATATTAAACCCCCCTAAATTAAATCATGACTGTGCCAAGTCCCTACAAAATTTAATTGATTTTTTCAACTTGCATATTAATGCACTATTAGCCCTTAAAGAAGACTCTGATCTTGCTGACTTATTATTAATTGCACTTGTGACCAAAGGACTCCCACATAATATTCTCAGGGAGTGGGAGTTATCCTTGGACACCGATAATTATCCTGACTTTCAGTCATTAATGAAATTCTTACAACACCAACAAAGAGGCCTCAGTGTCATGCCAACTTCCTCATCTCAATTTGTAAAGAATAATAATAATAATCATGGTAAATCAAATAAACCTTACCCTGGCTATAAATGTCCAAAATGTAAATCAGAACATTATTTAGCCGATTGTCCTGAGTTTTTGAATATGTCAAGGAAGGACAGGCTGGCATTCGTGGAAGCCAACAATAGGTGTGTCAGGTGCTTCACTTTCAAGTCAGAAAGGCATGTCAATTGCAAAAGAACTTGTTCTATTTGTGATAAGGCTCATCATAAACTTGTGCATCTTGATAAATCTCAAATGAAGGTCCCCCAACCAGCTGCTCTCTCAGCTGCCAGCACCATTAGTGCAGGCCATAGGGTACTATTGCCCACTGCAAGGGTACTGGGCTTTACCCCCAAAGGTGAACCCTATCATTTGAATGCTCTCCTTGACAGTGGTAGTGCAATAAATTTAATTACCTGGGAAACTGTCAAAACACTTAAATTACCCTCAAAGAAATTTAACATTAATATTATTACTATAGGCCGTGATTCAATGCCAGCTAATTATGTCGTTCAGCTTAAAATTCAGTCTTGCCAAAATAATAGCCCTTGGTCTAAGGTAATTGATTTCTTTGTTGTACCAGATCTTCCAACATCTCTTAAAGAAAGTTTTGACCCCAGTTTATGGAATCTGCCTACTGATGTATTTTTGGCAGATCCGCTCTTTAATGAGTCCAAACCCATTCATGTACTGCTCGGTGCAGACACATTTTTTGATACTCTACTCCCCAATAATAGGAAAAGAGTCGATGGGAAATTTCCCACTTTACAGGAAACCCGCTTAGGTTGGGTCATTGCAGGCCATACTCCTTTGCGTCCTGCATTTGTTAATACCAATTGTTCATTTTTGACATCTGACAGTGAACTATCACAATCTATTAAGAAATCTTGGGAGGTACAAGAGGCTACCCCCATTTGTCCAAAATTCTCTGATGAAGAATTAGCTGAAGCTCATTTTGCTTCTACTCATGATAAGGATCATACCGAAAGGTACATTGTTTCCCTGCCTCTTAATTTGGAACCGCTCACGTCAGGGGATTTAAAGGCACAAATTTTGGAAAAACCTCAAGTTTCAGAGACCAAAATTGAAAAGGTAGAAGTCACTGCCTCACAATCCCCTCTTATAACTGATTGTGTTGCTTCAACTCCATGCAGCTCTGAGTCAACTAATTCAATCAATTTAATTGAAGAACCTGCTATATTGTCAACTTGTCATGAAAATAGCCTATCAGCTGATTCATGTGACAATTTTTTAAATAGTAATGATCCTGCCAATTTAAGTTGCGTGCAACCAGCTCCTCTGTTGGTAAATTATACTGATTCATCTATCTGTCCAAGTTTACATTCTGTAAACAATGACACATCTCAGTCTAATTTAAATTCATTTAAGCAATTATTGCTATGCTCACCAATGTCTGAGCAATCAAATTCACCTAATGTTTCTTGTGTTTCAGTTAACACATCAAATTTAAGCTCATTTTCTGATTTAGTTACCCCTTCAAATACCAGGGGGTGCGATTTTACTGAATTTGTCTCCCCTTCTAAAATTAGGGGGTGCGACCCTGTGTCGCCCATTGAACTAGTCACTCCTTTTAAGATTAGGGGGTGCGATCATGTATCATCCCCCACAGAACATTTAAAAGTCTGTGTATCAGAATTGGATAGGGCTGAATCGAGATGCACTAGCATCTCACAGCAACGCGCCTTGTCTTCTGAATTCAGGTCACTGTCCAGAGGCAATGATTGTCCTGGGGCAAGCAAGCTCTCCCCTTCTCACCCCTCTCTTCATTCTGATGGATGTTTTAGAGTGGGCGGGAGACCAGCAAAGGTGGTGTTGCCATTCATTGCAACCCACCAGCTAAATTTGCCAAAACTAAATTTATTTGTGACTATAATTTTAATGCACGCTCACAAGAGCCTGGCCCACACAACTGGGCAAACTTCAATTTCCCACTTAAGGGAAAAATATTGTATTCCCTCTGCTCATAGGGCAGAAAAGAGTATTTTAAAATTCAGTGTTACCTACTTCCGTCACAAGCCAGGATGGTGGAGTGTGGTCAGTCAGGGTCAACTCAAGGTGGCAAGTTCATTGCGCCACATCTACGACAGCTTATGTCCCTTGCCTGTTGGCAATGTGAATGAATATGTACATAATCATTCCAGTCAGTCATATTTAGCGTAGGTTAGGTGTATCATTTAGCTTGTTAGTTGTAAGGTCTGTCATTTTATTGTATTTTGTTATTTGTCATGTCTTGTTAGTTGTAGTTCTTGTCATTGTTAGTGTCTTGATGTATTATTGTGTTTCCCTTCGTTGTGCTTTACCTGTCACTCTCACTCCTTGAATCGGGCTCGTCATTTCCTGTGCAATTCATCTCTAGCTTGTAGCTCTAGTTATAACATTAGCTCACAGTGAGCAACTTCGAAGTCTTGCTGACCCCCTAGTCCCATGAAGAGGCAGGTAGCTAAGGCAAGCAATTTAACTTGGATATTTGCTGACCCCCCTAGTCCATATGTAATGGCAGGTAGGTAAGGCAACCAAACTTAGAAGACTTGCACAGGCAAGCAATTTTGGGAGGCGCCGTGGATACACGTAACGAGCGGCGTAACAGCCCTAATTTTGTGCACTAAATGCACGCAAATTTATTTTCTCCTGAGAGAATTTATAATTACTTATGTTTACGTCAGGACTAAGGTATTGCACTCTAGTCATTATTAATTAGGATTAATGTCTTGAATCAGCGCAGATGTTGTCTTGTCCGCTTCGGTTGTGTTACTGTTATCTCTCCCACTGTCCACTCTTCATTCTAGGCTCTGACTCCTCATCCTCGGCACTTGTCTTCTTACCTGTGTTCAGTGCATGGTTGTCACCCTAGATTGAACTGTTCTATCCCTCTGTGATCGCGTTTCAGTCTTGACTCGTCATCCTCGGCATTTGTCCTCTTACCTATGTTCAGGCTTGGCCAGTCAGTCTGCTGTGCGTGACTATTACCCGACGACATTCTCAGATTTATTATTTTCCCATTTTTCTATTCATTAGTTATTTAAGTAATTTAACATTAGTATTTTTTGTTATATGTAAAAAAAAAATCTTGCACAACAAGGCTTACTCCATACCACTCATCCCATCCACATATGTACCATATTTTTTATATGTCTAATTATACAGCCTTATGCTGTGTGCCCTCCCATTTTTGGTGAAAACCCCTAAGGTTTTCAGGGGGTGTATGTTCGGGCCCACAGCAAAGCAGAAATAAATACGTTCACAAGCAAGGCAGAACAGTTGAATTGCGTAATCGGCAGAGCGCAGCCGTTGACCGCTGAGATCACATATCGCCTTCACATCCGTTGTTCCGCGTATTTTTCAACGGACGGCAACAGACGGGCGTGGCCGCTCGTACGTGCTCGCCTGCTCAACTCGCCCCCACAGCGCGGTCCGTTGGAGGAGCAACGGACAAAACTGCCAGATCATTGCAAATTCAGATCAAATGGCAAATGGTAATTGGCCATCGCCATCCCCACCTCTGCCGCGTGTGTGAGCCCTTTCCTAACGTCTCTGCCCCAACCGAATTCGGCTTAACCGACTTCGTTAGTCCGCATAAAGACACTGTGCAAGATAGACGCGTGTGTTAGGGCTCCGCGCAGTAGCGTGTAAAGAATCTATAATCGTGCAAATGAGCTGCATACGGCTCGCACATAAATTGTTTAATCGTGGCAGTGCACGCTTTAATTGTGTCTGTCGCTCTTGCGTGGATTTGCGCCCGCAATTTTGGTTGAACTATGTAATTCGCGGCTGCTTCTGGTCGGCGAAAGGTAGCCACGGCGGTCCAAGGTGTCACTACAATGACTACGCTTGGACAGGTGTATTAATGCATCAAGAGAAAGTTTCATCTTAATTCTGTGCTTCTTGTGCATTTACTGTGTGAATACTGTACATTTACTTATTAAATATTGTTTGTGCTGGAAACTTGCTCGTATATGCATCCTGCACTCCTGCGCCAATCCCAAGAGCTATCAAAGGGTTTCGGGACTACTGTACTTCAACAATACAGTCCATTCATACAGTCCACTCATGAACATTAAGTGTATAGTAGCCCCGAACAGGTGGTTTCAGCTTGGACAAACTTCAATACTTCAGTTAGTTGGAGAAAACTAAAACGTTTTTCTAATTTGCTGAATATGAAAATGTAATGCAGATCGTAAGTTACTATTCTTGAGATAAAACAGAATGTATTTGCAATATTCACCTGTAAAGTATGTTCCCATTAAAGAAAAGGGGCTATGAACTATTTCATGAAGCCCATGAACTAAAAATATGTAGTCATAATCGTCAAAATATGGTGTAAATTCGAAAGCCAACTTTGCGATAAAACAGGCTTCTTCTATTTCCAATCCAACTCTCGTCATGGAAGATCGAACATAAATGTACTCCAGGGCTGTTAAACGGAGCACGTACGCGTTCGGAGCGCGCTTGCGCTCGCGCTCTGCTAGGGCACGCAGTGCCCGCGGACAAGAGAAGTCTTCGCTCCGATTTTTCAGGGACGCACAGAAGGCGGCCATGGCGGAACGCAAGAAGTTTCAGCCCGAATGGGCTTTTGTTGTATTGTGCAGTGATCGCGGAGGTGATGCACTTTGTTTCATATGCAGAAAGTATTTAATATCAAAAAAGAGTAGTGTTAAAAAGTTTACGAAATCTTCTATGAAGAATACAAATTTTTCGTTAAGACGCGGTCAGATGTTCTTACAGTCTTTTTACATTTTTTTCGAAATATTTGATAAATGCAATTTTTTACTAGGTGAATGTGTTTTAAAATTAGTGTAATTTCATATTACATAATATATCCAATTTTACATACGTATTACATATTCTCACTGTTTTCATTACATATTTCTATAGTCACGGAGTAAAAGTTCTTAAGTCAATTTTTGGCAAAATTGGGTTAAGAACTGAAACTATAAGTTACTATATTGTATTACAGTAAATACACAAACCATAAGTATCTATATTGTATTACAGTAAAATGACCAAAAGCCAAATGTTGCCTCCTTAACAAGAAAAATGCGTTGGAAAACAACGTTTAGTGTAGGAAAAAGCGTTGGATCAATAATCTAGCCCTTATTTTCTCCAAACTAAGATTTTTTACTTAAGAACTTTTACCCCGTGACCACATATTTTTGAACGTGTTTTGACGTTTCGTACTACATATTTTTTCGGTCTCTATTCATCATTACTCTATAAATTTTGAAGTGTTTTTATTGCGTGCATTTTCACATGAAAGATATGCACATCGTATTTCTTTACATGTTTATTTTCAATAAGTGTCAGTGTTTTTCTGAAATTATGATACATAATACTTGTCTTCAACAAGTATATATTTTGGGTTATATTTATTTTCATAAAAATATTAATTTGAGTAATTTGTAATTAATGTTAATAGTTCTCATATATTGCTCTAGCACTAAGTAGTAACGTGCGTTAATGTTTCCTTGGTAGAATGATCAATACTTGTATGTTGCAGTTTCTGTTTACACGTGAATTTCCATTAAAAGTTGGCAAAATTTATTAAATATCTTTATATGATATACCAGCCCGTGTGATTGATCCAACTCGCCGCATTCGCATGAAGGTTTCTCACCCCTGCTTCCCGCCTGTGACACGAATGACTTCGCAAAGCTGATATCGCCGCGTGCCCAAACCTTTGCGAAAGCCATTCGCGTGCTCGTTCGTCTGACAGTCCTGATGTACTCCTTTTACTGAAAATCAATCGCACAGAACGGGGTGCGGGAGGAACATGTCTCTCGTTGCTGGGTAGTCCTCAAATGTGACGTTATAGAGATTACTGAGAATATTTTAATGGTACATTTTGTGCCGCCGCTGCCGTCACTATCCATTCGTTCTTGTTCTAAATGACCAGTTGTTCATGGCGACGGACTTATAAGGTGCCAACTACGCTCCTTGGTGACTTTTTAGTTTTGATACAAACGCCTGCAGTCAAAAATCTTTATTTACGACGGTGCTCTAACATTCGAATACCGCTCTCTTTCGTCTGTCATTATGTGCTTTGTAATGAAGATTGCGTTTTTAAGGTTTCATAATTACAGTTTTTTAACCAGGCAAAAATGATTTAAAGCTATATAATTTTACTAACTGTAAAAGCATATTATTGTTATTAATACTTAAAATTTACAATTTCGTCTAAACGTTTATACAGAACTGCGAACATTTATTATTGATGTCAAATCATGGCACACTCAAAGACTTTAGCCCCCCTTCCCTCTCAAAGAGCCGCTAACATAAACACACTTTATAAATACAGTTTTTAATACCTGAGTTCGTACATTATAAATAACTCTAAATCTACAAATAATAAGTATTAAAATCAAAATAAATAAAAAATCCTTTATAAGAATACATTAAGTTAGCTGGACTTCCCGAGCTATCTCCTCTGGGGGAACTACCTCTCCCCTCATTGAAAACTCCTGGTTACGTCACTGACATTGTAACAGCACATACGGGTTGTCGCGGCCGCGGAGTCACCCCGAACGGAGACACAGTGCAATGCTCTCAGAGGGGGAGGGGATGAATTCCGTTGCATTTACAAAGCGACTTGACGCGTGGGGCACGGCTCGCACTGCGCGGGTGGTCGGGGCTGGAAAAAGGATTTTGACAATAATGGGCAATCGAAGGGATGGAGAGTGACAGTAAACGTCATGTCAATAGAAAACTTGTCAATGAGGGGGATCGCGCTCCGCTAACAGCGGGGGAGGGAGAAGGGTTCTTGTTAGTGTTTGTTCCGGAGACATCGAAGGATTCGCACTCCGGGTGGCAAGGCTTGCGCGATACTTGACCGTGGGTCGGTCAAGGAAGAGCTATAAAAAGATGTTATATTCAATGGGAGGCAGCCCCTAAGTTAGACCAAGCTAGTGCTAGAGGGGAAGGAATTCTTTAGTACTAAAAAATGTGTAGAAAACAGATCTTTCACTTCCTCACGAAAGCGGAAGGGCCTTGTGAGCTCAATAGCCTTTCGACTTTCTTTGTCAGGCGAAGGGACACCCCGTACCCAAACATCTCTAAAGCGTGGGCGGTTTATGGCATCGTCACTGACTAATCAGCGAGTCGACACGCACCAGGACCCTGGCGGAAGGGGACTGTCTTCGGGAGCTCCGAGGAGAGATTGGACGCTGGGGGTCACGTGAGTGCCCTTGAATGTTTGGGTGGGGACAGACCGCGAGACCTTAAATAAGCGGGACGCGAGAACGTAATGGAGATTCGACCTAACAGAGAGAGCTTGTCTTTGATAATGAGGTCTTTGATTATGAGGTTTTCTAACATTCAGATACTAAGAGTCTACATTCAGATACGAAGATTGTGATAGAGCAAACTTCACTTGCCGTGGGTTCTTAGATTCTTCAGACAGAAATTAACTTGTCTTGAGAACATAGTCTCACGCTATTGCGATGAGCATTAGCTACATTCTGGGCATCGACGGGTCGTTGGGGTGCCGCGGTTCAAACCGCGCTTCACCTACGTTGGGGGGGATTTTGGGGGGGGGGCAAATTTGCACCTACGGGGCAAATTTGGACCTCGGTTGCTGCCAGAGACGCCCGCAGGAAGCCGACGCTGGACTCCGCGCCTCCACTGGTGCGGACGTGCATGGTCGGGCCAGACGGTGCGACATCAATAAGGACGCCATCGCCTCAGCGTCAGCGCAACACGCAAGAGATTGGTGAGAAGGCCGGATGGCGTAATTATTAATAGACTGTCGTCGCTGGGTTATCATTATGGCGTTATTGATGCCATAATTAAATAACAATTCAATGTGATGAATAACGTGGCCTAAATAATAATTAAATGTTATGTAAATCCAGCAACTCTTTTACTGGTCGACAGACCAAGAGTTCCGTCATGCATGCGTCCTGTTGGCCAGTCAGAATTTCAGGTGTGAAAAGCAACGACCCATCTCCGAGAGCAGCCGGGCAGCCGCAAATCAGAGGTAACGAGTCGCCAGCAAGCATATGGCAACATTAACATTAAAATTTTCACAACGCATCAAAAAAACAAATTAATAAAAAAAAGAAAGTGGTTATTATCGAAACAATCATATTCAATATCTAGATTTAATTGATATATTATAAAATGAAATAAACATTTCCCTTTGGCCGCATCAGAAAATCCACGTTTAATAAAACATCATTATGTTGTCACTTGTTTAATTAAAAAAAGTCAATATAAATTTTAGAACGAAGAGTTCATGATTAGAGAAAGACAAAACAGAAATGTTTATATTGACTGATTTATATTAATAATCGTTTGGGAACAACGAAAATTTAATTGTTAAAAAGTTATTTAAATAGTCTTTCAACATTCTTTTCCGAAATCATTATTACTTATTCTATCTCCATTTTCCCTACATTATCAGATGTTTTCAGAAGATTGTAAAAATTAAATAAAATGAATAATAATTAAAATAAAAACATAAAAATAGAAAATATAAAGTATGTATAATTGTTATAGAAAAATGTATATTAATACATTGTCAACCTATTGAATAAAATATCAGCTGTTTCCTGTTAATCATCAAGACAGACCATCATTAGTCATGTAGTTGATTTTTGTTTAAGTGTTCCAAAAGGAAGACAAACATACTACCTTCTCCGAAATATCCTTCATAATGTAATCGGGTAACTTGTGTGACTACCCATTTCTGGCCGGTAGACCTTTTGGCGGTCCCGGTTTTTTAACCGGGATCCTTCTTCCGGGATCTATTCTGGAAGCACGTGTTGGGGAGAGGGGTCACGGGGCCTAAAGTTGAGAGCGTATGTTTCCGCGGGCGGAGTAAGTAAGTACTTGGTGGTCCAGGAGACGTCATTAATGAGCCAATCAACTTTTTTATATTTAAATTTTATGATTATTATGAACGAAGATAACATAAACAAACATTTTCAACGTAAATATATCCGCCAGAGACGCCAATCTACGCGAAAAATATATTTTAGTTAATATGCACCAAGATGCGCGAGATAAGACATAAAAACTCCAAGCATCTTCTTTGGCTGTATGAGCTCTTCTTTGGCTGCGTGGGCTTCTTTGGTAGCAAGAACAACAGCCTCGCTATGACGCAGTGACATCACGTTGTAACCCACCGAGAGGCGAAAGAGTTGTGTGATTACACGGATCGAAAGGAACGTCGTCTGAATGCAACGAACCAATCGCCGTCGCCGAAGCAGGCGCGCTTCCCTTCTCTTACATAGCGCGACGATCTTCACGGCAGAGGGGTTGACGGAGGGGAAGGAGCGGAGTCAATATTGCCCCGTCATGGAGTGGCAGCAGCCGGTGCCTACACTGCCCCCGCCGCCCCCGCCGCCCCCGCCGCCTCATCGTTGCGCCGCCGCCGCCGCCACCGCCGCCGTCCCAGCCTCCGCCGCCGCCGTTGCTACCGCCACCGCCGCCACCGCCAACTCCACCACCGCCGCCACCGCCAACTCCGCCGCCGCCGCCCCTACCCCGCCGCCGCCGACCCTACCCCGCCGCCGCCACCGCCACCGGCGCGGCGCCTCCGCCACCTTCGTTTGCCGAGATTCGCCGCGCAAACACAACACGTAATGAGAGGGAGGACGGGAGCACAGGGGAAGGCACAGGGGGGCGGGAGACTGTGGCAGCCGATAACAAGGAGAACGCCATCCGCGTCCATTACGAAGACTGCAGATGCGGCGCTTTCTTTCAGACCCCCCTCCCCTCCCCCACGCTCTTTCCTCCTCTCGACCCCTTCCGCATATTCAGCCTCGCTCCTGTAGCTACACCTCAGCCGTGTACGTCTCACGCCCCGCGCTTTCCTTTGTGGAGCCTCGCGGACTCGACAACTTGATTTTCGTTGAGTCAACTTCGTCCGCCTTCCTACCCCAACAGCAACTTCGTGACCCCGTTGTCACTTCTTTACTTTGTCGCTGCTTGTCTGTAAGTCAATACCTTTCCTTTTGTAGATTGCTTCTTGTTTATAATATGGAAAACAAATATTGATATTTTGCTGTAACTATTTATCTTGCTGTGTACTCGCTCTCTTCCTCTTCGTTTTATTTTGTATTGTGCCTGTACCTCTGTGACGTACAACTCTTGTCTGTTCATCTTTAGCCTTCTGCAGCACGGTCTTCCTTCTTTCACGCAGTATTTTTTTTCATAGGAAATCTTCAGTCAAGCACTCAACGTCCTATGTTCTACCTCTCCTCTCTTTTCACCCTCTCCCACCTCGCTCGCCCATCCCTGCAGCACCAAAAATTCAGTCACCTTTGAGAATTTAGTGGATACGTGTAGTATGAGAATATGCGCAATTACACAAATAGTTGTAATTTTTCAGTCAAAATCTATACTGTTTCATTTCATTGCATCTTTATCGAGTTCCTGGGTACCTAAGAAAACCATAGACACCTCTCAGAAGGTCGGAGGCTCAATAG
Organism: Acheta domesticus; assembly: GCA_031308135.1. NCBI lineage: Eukaryota > Metazoa > Arthropoda > Insecta > Orthoptera > Gryllidae > Acheta > Acheta domesticus. Next base: position 158,727,233 of record JAHLJT010004567.1, read on the forward strand.
TTTTCTTTCAATTTCTGCGCCTTGGAAATTAGTAACAGAGATATAGGCTCATTAAGCATATTAATAATTATATCAGCAACAGCCAAGCAAGTGGTCAAACACGTTTGGACTGATATCATTTATGAGAATAATAAAGGAAAGATAGATTCTTACATTATTATACAATACATGAAGGCAGAAGGGAGAAAGGTTGACGGCGTAAAGAAAAAGAAAAGAAAAGAATGAACACATTGAAGAATAAATGGAAGAAATAGAAACTGACAATTCACGATCACAATAAATAACACAATTACATTAAAATAAATAATATAAAATAGATACTTAATATCAATAAATGTGGAATGAATAGAAATTAATTCCATTTTTTGTTACAACTAAACTTCACACAAGTCAAAGTGACATTAAAAAAGTTTCCCTTCTTTGTAAGATGAATATCTCTCCGCTTACTAAAGAGTATAATTTTTAAGGTACCGAAAATGCAATGCAAATGCAAACTTTTTCTCTCGGAAGTAATATATATGAAAATTTTTACTGCCTACAGATCACTTTCCTTTTTAATATCCAACCTTTTTCCTACGCAACTAATTTCATTCACTCATTTAAATTCCAGGAGTCAGTGATATGTCATCAAACATCGTGTCGGTCCCTATTTTACAAATACTGTTTTTGTGTGAGTTCTCGTTCTTCATAGAGTTCTTCGAATATTCATAGAGTTCTTCGACCACCTCACGTTTAAGTTCCTTTAGTGTTTTGAAAAAATAATGGCATTCGTATGTTATTCTGTGCACTAATATTTGTTTTAAAAAACTTATAATACCCTGCAAATTGTATTGTAGGAAGGTCCTATAAAATTGCAGAAGGTTCTACAAAAATTGCAGGTTGGTAATAAATATGTATATCCATTGTTTGAAAAATAAAAGACAAATTTTAAACATTTTTTCGCTTCTTTTCAAGGTACTGACATATTGACCCCCCTCTTAATTTTTTGTTGTCATTTTTTTAAAAAAAATGACCTTATACCCTGCAAAATACAGTATATTGGATATTACACATAACGTTCAATTAAAGTAGTGTCATAACAGAATATAACTGCTGCAACCAGTTTAAAAACTCGGGTTTCAACCATGTAGTAAAATTTACGGATGGATAATATAAACATAATTACTGTTTCATGAGAACGGTTGTGGAAAATACATAAATGGGCCAAATAAATATGTCAGCCATTATAAAGACTCTTTGTTTATGTTGCACATGAATATTTCCTCCTGAGTCATGGAGTAATACAGAAAGAAACACATCAAATAGTTTATACGTTTTAAGATTACCTAAAATTCTTTAATGAATAATATCCAAAGTGTTTCCTGTAAGTTTCTATTTTTCAAATTTCGAATCCCTTGTTGCATTGCCTATTAATTTACGAAACAGTGATTTTTGAGAAATCCAAGTTAAACGAGCATTTTCTTACAAAACCTGAAATTGCAACAAACGACGTACCAATTATGTTCGACTGGTCTCAGTATCACTTACTTAGGGGAAGAAGGAAAATGTGTCCTATTTTCCGGTACATTTTTGAAATTGAATATTGTGAGCACATAGATTCACCAGAAATTGTAAGAATGAATGTGTTATATTTCTTATTGCATTTGTAACGTATTATAAACTCCCTCTTAAAGTTACACATCTAATTGGAATATTGTTATAAACTATTTAAAGCTGCAATTTCGATTCTACAAGAAAAGGGTCCCTAATTTGGTGAGTATTGGATCCCTAATTTTGGGTTGAGAATAAGTATTGAGAATTCAATGACTAGAACATAATTTGCATTGCTACTTTAATACCCTTCAATCAATAAGAGGTAACGCAAAATATACATGTTAAGAACTTAACATCAGTTATTTCTTGTGCACAAATAACACTTACAATCTTTCTACTTATTTTTGAGGTTTCTGCACATGGATTGTGATACCAACGGAAGCACTTCAAACATTTTATCCAGGAGTCATTAGATGTGTCCAATGCCACTGTGTTTAGCAGTAGATATATTCATTGCTATTTTACTTCTAGATTTTCTGTCCTTCCTTTAGCTGATTTCTGATTAGAAAAATCGGAGGAGTTTAAAACTAGAGGATCAGATTGATAAATCCTACATTTTCTGAAACCATTAGCAGTCGCTTTCAATCTAGCAGCTTTAGAGTAGGCCCAGCCCACCAGAGGTTCTGGGTTATTATCTGAGACACTGAAACGAATGCCGTACAAGCCAATTCTCGGAGTTGAAGCTCTTAAAATGAGACATGAAAGATTCGTCTAGAGACTGCAGACGGTGCGTCGAATTAGGTGGTAGGCAGTGGAGTGTAACACCCTTCTCACGATCTGGATTGATGAGAACAATGTTGTGAGCGTGTGAGTAGTGCCCATCAAAACTTAGCAGCGTTGAATCCTCTGGTGTAGGCTTCACAATATTTTTGATATGTTCAAACCTCTCACTAAAAAGGAATAGCTGCATCCAGCCAGATGAGTGACATTTAAAAACAGATCCTTGTGGAGTTCGTTTTTGAAAGTTTTCATCTCTCCTTTTCCAAAGAAATATTATAAACGTGGTATGAAATGATGATCCGGGCTGATGCATGTAATTGTCTTGAAAGCACCTCGCTCTACAGAAAAGATTTTTGACAAACACATCTTTCCTCTTACGCTTAATTATAGAGCGATGATGTTCTACTTCTCCTGGAAGTTCTGGATTTCTGTCACGTTTGTGTGGATAACATCATTTATATTCTTATCCTTACACCTCACATTATCGTCCAAGCAATCTGACGCATATGCAAGGTTTTTGAAGCTTCGAAGTAGGCCATTACTTTCTTGTGGATAGCATCCACATCTTTTTTTCTTCTACTTCCACAACTGTTTTTTGAGAGTCCATAAAATTGCTGTATTGTCATACTACTTCATATAATCTTACATGCTTATTGTAAGCTGGTAGAATTTGTTGGAAGTTCCGTGTTCGTACTTTAATGTTACAGCATAAATTTTGTAACATAACATTGTCTTACAAAATTCACAGATCAATACTAAATAAACTTATCTTTCTTCTCTCACTTCCTATGTCCATTAATGAATCAATAAATATATGCGTTGGAATTCGTTTTTGGGAGAAAATTGATACTAGTTCATGCTGACGATACATGATACACCCCGAACGTGGGTAAAAGAGGGAGAGAGAGCGGGGGAGCGAACGACCCAGTTCTCGAGGGCGCCCGTCTTTCCCTGGCTGCCTCTCTCTTGGCTACCGCTGCGCTCTTTAATTACGGCCCAATCAATAGAGGGCGGCTTCCCCGCGCGTAGCGGCTGAGAGCTGATCGCCGCGTCCATTACCTCACAGGTGAACGACGCCCCGCTCCGCACCACACACGCAGCTAGCTGGAGGAATCCAAGGCCACGCGGCGCGGAGAACGCAACAATCAAGCTCCGCGACCTGCATTTCTCCCCTTTCCTTCCCATTTCCTTCATTATGCCTCCTCATGTTTTAATTCTTTGGTCTCTCCTTCATTCTTAAGCTCACTCTCATCCAGCTTTCTCAACTTTTTCATTTCTCTTTCTCGACTCTTTTTGCTGTTTCAATATCCTCCTCAATATCCCTCCATTCGCTTGTCTTTTCTTTTGTTCTCTTTTTTCTAAATCTATTGCCATTCTATTTGCTTGCTCTCTTTTCACCATTCTCTTTCCTTGCTCTTTCTCTCCTTTCTATTTGCTTGCTCTCCTTTTCCTCCCTTCTCTATCCTCGCCCTCTCTTCTCTCCTTTCTCTTTCGTTGCTCTCTATCTCTTCTCCTTTCTCTTTCTTTACTCTCTATCTTTTGTTCTATCTTGTCCCTTGTTCTCTCTTTTGCTCTATATCTTCCACGTCTTTCTCTTTCACCGTGTTTCTTCCCTCCTTCCCTCTCTTTCTTGCTCTCTTCTCCCTTGCTCTCTTCTCCCTTGCTCTCTTTTCCATTCTTCTCTTTTCTTCCTCTCTCTTTCTCTTTTCTCTCTTTATTTGCTCACTCTCTCACTTCTCTTTTTACCCCCGTCATTCCTGTTGCTCTCTCTTCACTCCCGACACTCTGAATGCTCTCTCTTCACTCCTGCCTCTCTGAATGCTCTCTTTTCCCTTCTGTAACTCAATGTACCAAATCAATACTCCACCAATTTCCTATTGAGTTCAAGGTAAGCATAAACGACGTAAGTTTTAGTGGTTAATGTTGTTAATAGTAGAAAAACAACTCTCATTTACCTCACAACATACACCTTCTAGTTTTAACCTGAACAAATTATTAAAAAGCTATAGTTTTTTTATCTGATCATTTTCTTTCTTTTATTGGAACTTGAAGTGAACACCTCATCCAGAAAATGTTCATAATGTAAGCGTCTTTTATACAATATAGTTGAAAATTGAATGTTACAAGAAAATTTTGCATTTATAAAAGTTTTTGCTTCTGCTTCCTTTAACCAGTCTCGGATTCGCATGTAGACGAGCATGTCAGAGAAATCCGATAATACAAAATTCATATTGTTTCATGTATTAACTACTATTAACTACGATTAAGTGCGTAACGTCTGAAAACAAACTCACATGTACACTAAAGTTTTTGTAATTAAGTTGGAAAGATTACCTTTGATAATTATTGGCAAGATGTGGATTAAATTTCCCGTGTCTACGCGTAAAATTCACATTCACGTTTTTTACATCTATTTTGTAGTTTCAAAACCAGTAAAAACCGTACACAGCATATGAGAAATAAAATGTTCTTGCAGAAAATACATTTTCTCCAATCGTCGCGCAGACACCAGCACAAACTCTTCAGACTTGACAAACCTTCCTTGCCCTATACTCTTGAGCTTTGGCTGAAAACCTGAAACAACACAATTGACAGAAAGCTTTCAACGGAAATGTCGTGTCGGCCTCGCCAAACAAGTGTTTTTAACACAACAGCTGATTTCCAACGTGACGAGTCTAATGGCAAATTGTCGACTGTGCCAAAACTAGGGGTAAACATCGCTCATTAGTGCAGTGTGACAGATGCTTATTACATGACAATATGTCAGAGCAGCAGAGACCAATGTTTGCATTTGAAATCATCCGCTGTAGCTCCGCGCAGATATAAAGGCACAGGATTATAGGAACGCGAGGGTATTCATTTGCGTTAGGTCCTATACCAATGTATCATTTTAAATATGCTAACCAAATTCTCTTGCCCTAAAATTTAAAACTATCCTATTTTGATGTATTTTTCATTTTGGACGACAATCTAGTTTCACAAAGGTGCTAAATATTCTACAACAATTAACTTTCAGAGTTGGACACCATAAAGCTACTCGAGATTTGCTGTAGGTTTTTGTTATTACGTTAAACAAGCTATATGCTAAATTAAGGATTAAAAAAAAAATGAATAAAATTGAGATAATTGTTTGGGGAAAATGAATATTATGACAGTTTAAATTAATATTTTGAAACTCCAGAACAATTCCAGTATTACATTACTTAAAGCCAACTTTACATTTTTTTGTATTTTTTAGTTCACAATCGTATCGAAGTGTTTTAAAGTTTCATTATACTTAACAATCCATGAAAACTTTACAGGAAAATGATTTTTCATTCTGTTTGAGAGAAGCTTCATGAGACACATCCTTGACAATGAGGTAGATGTTAAAAGAAGGTTATAATATCAAGAATTTTTTATATTATTTGTGGACTATTTCTTTAAAATTACATTAAGGTGACGAAAAAATGTCTGTGGGGAATTGGGATTTGTTTCTACTCCTGTTGGTTGTCGTTCCTATGTGAAAGTGTGAGGATAATGACAAACTAGGCAGCTTGTTGTAGGATGCTATAATTTTTAATGTGGTCTTGCAGATAGGGAGTATTTAGTTAGTATTGAATTTGTTCACCATTACCATTGGCTATTACTATCATTATCATTAATGTAGAAATAAACAGAGGCGAGTAGTGAGCGGAGCATGAAATGAAGATTACGAAATATGAGTAAAAATACTCTCACCTAATGTGCAAGAAGGTCTACCAAAGTATATCGCACATTAAGTTTCAGTGCGTTAAAGATTCCTTCAGATTGCGAATTGGCAATTTTCTCCAGACGGGAGACATGCAAAATTCCTGGAAGGGACAAATCAAAGAACTAAAGAGAGAAAATATGACCTCTTTTGCATGGACGCCTGAATGGATCTTACGGATGCCCTAGAGATTGTCCCAAATCCGTCTGGCCATTCGGATTCCTTGAGTTGAACTTTTCAGAGAGTGTAATGAGATGCCTAATATGGCTAAATTGCGAACCTAACAAGAGAATTTAATGTTTCTCCAATTCAAGACATCACACTCTCTAGGGGTACGACCTCCTGGACCCCTTTCCCCCTGCCGATTTGCACAGGTATTTCAGCAGTGCAAACAGGACACGGATATTAGGCCTCACCTTGAGTGATTATTTTGCATTTAAGGGCGCATGATCTGCTACAACCCTTAGTCCCGCAGGTGTAGTGCACATTATATTCGTGGAAATGGCGGATTCCACCACCGCTAGATCCGCTGCCTACATGTCGGCGTTTGGGGCCCGTCCTCCCCCTAGATATATTCGCCACGTCCCAAAGGAACCAGGTATATGCTCCCGACAAGTAATAGTGTATTGCATGTACAGTAGGACGTGTGTGTACGGGGAGCGGAAGCACGAGGATGACGAAGGAAATAATGTGAGCCGTCCGTAGCACATATAAGGTACTGCTCCGGAATTCACCTGGAAATGATCGTAGATACTACGCAAAACTACCGACCAGGTCAGCTGGCCTCTAAAATTCTTCTTCAGATAGCTGCTGAATTCGACCTATTAACTGTCTAGCTAGTGCCAAAATATCCGCCACCATCGCGACTCGACCTCGACTCGCATTACACTGCAACGCCGCAGAAATGTTGAATTACCAACACGAGGAAGACTGGCAACCGAAGACGCCGGAAATCGCCATTAGGGAGCGATGCTGTCACAGGGAGTGAAGAAAAAGTGGTGGGCGGCGGGACGGGCGGGAGTGGGCGGGAGTGGGCGGGAGTGGGCGGGAGTGGGCGGGAGTGGGCGGGATGGCCCGGAGGCGGGCGGCGCGGCGTTGCGCCGCGTCTAAGAATAAACAAAACGGCCGGCCTGCTTGCGCGGCGCGTGGCATGATGTCACGGAAACGGAGCGCGGCTCTGCGACGCACACTGGGCCAAGTGCCTCGGTCTTCGGGTGCGAAACGGCCACGTACAAAGTGATATTACCCGCGCAACTCTTCTTCACCGATGACCTTGCTTCCCATTCCTTGAGCAATAAACAGCTGAAAGCAAAGGCTCCCAGCGAGCACTGATGACAACATTCCAAGTGCATCTTCATTGGCGCGTAATAAAATCTATGTACTGTTGAAACCGTGAATTCCTGGTCGTATTTTTCTAAACAAAATTTAAAGTAATGACCAAAGCAGATCCAGAACCATCATAGGAGATACCTCGAACTCCTGAGGAAGTTAGAATTCAAATTATTGAGAAAGTTGCGAAGGCATAACTGATTCTCCAGAGATTAGCATTGCTTCATAAAAGCTTGCAGCCGATGTCGTAACTAATTCCTCCACTCTACCCCCATTTCTCAGCAATCGGACGAGACAAGTTGCGCGATTAATACAAAGCCGGACTGTATAGCCGATGTCGCTAAGGCTGAAGAGCCGTAACTGTCTCGTGATTTGAATACCGCCGGGGGCATGGATGTTTGTGAGTGTTCCTGTGCAGTATGCGAGTTCTTCTGCCGAAGTTGAAAAACTAATGGTAATTTGAGTGGTCACTGTATGACCTAGTAGTTGAAAAGTGACAATGTTTTTCAAATTTTCAAAGGGATAGTTATGACATCGGCTACAAGCTTTTATGAAGTAATGCTAATCTCTGGAGAATCAGTTATGCCTTCGCAACTTTCTCAATAATTTCAATTCTAACTTCCTCAGGAGTTCGAGGTATCTCCTGTGATGGTTCTGGATCTGCTTTGGCCATTACTTTAAAGGGATTTTATAATGGCTACATAAAAAAGTAGCAGGCCTATGAAAACCACGTTAATATACATGTGTATAAATGTATTGTAAACGTCACTGCTAATGTCCGACTCCAAGTAATGGCGAATTCGCAGGTTAATGTTCAGAGCTTCGAAACATAATTAGAACTTTAGCCAGATGAAGTACACTTAAGCCAAAGCGAGGTTGAGAGAGACGGTAGCGTACGTAAGACGGAAAACAGATATGTGATCTGGTGGCAAAGAGATTGCTGGTGGGAATTTTCAATGGTTACAGAAACTCAATGGGCAATTTCTGTTTACTAACTAACCTTACCTAATCTCACAGCTTCCTTAGTTGACACTCCTCTTCTCATTTCCGAAACAATAAACGAGGTATTTCAGTCTATGCCACACAAATCTTCAACAGCACTTTTATACCAAACTTCTACTCGTGAAGACACAAAACGTCTCATTTACGGATAATTTCATTACTTTAGCTAGCACCCTGTATCCAACTTGCGAATTGTACCTGGATGATATAGGAAATGATTCCATCATCGACATTCACCCATCTTTAGCCAAATCATCTCCTAACATGTGAAATAACTAGCTAATCATGATGCAAATTAGCGATTTTGCCCAGAGGAGAACATTTAGAACTCCCAAGATGAGACGAGTCGAATTAATGAGTGAATATCATATTCGTTTTCACTTCACAATCTGAATTAATCCAAAGAATAGCCTTTAGTGATTTCTTATCCAATTTCCTTGATCTGAAAATTTTAGTACGGAAGTCATAATTGTGACAGTTAATATAGTGTTTCTGAAGCCGTGATAAAGGGAAATTAAAACCTTTCCAGTAGACACAACCTTTCCAGTATACGAGATAGCGATCCCCGACATTCCCTCTGTCAATTCTCACCCTGTGGCAAATTTGTGAATTAGACGTGTTTCGAACTTTATTTTTGACATACATACATATGGTGGCATTACATTGTCGTATGATAATTTATACATAGGGGACAACGTGTGACACATTAAACGCAGAAAACCACAAAAATATCGATGTATCGCTCGTGAAATGCTGTAATAACTCAAAAAACACGAATTTTGAGTAAATGCACTCACCACAATTAAAGATTGGTCTACTTTCCAACAGCAGCAGGCAGCAAATCTTACAGTTGAGTATTACACTCACAAATGGCAGAAGTGTGAATGTAAGCAAGATGCATTTCAATACAAGGAGAAAACTCAAACTCATTTATCTCAAAATTTGATTTTTTTAGTTGTTCTACTATTGCATACAACGAACGGTATTATCATTCATTGAGCAACACATTCACCATTTCCCCATTATCATGCATTGGCACGAGGAAGCCTTCCCGTTCATACGAGTAGCTTCAATTTGACGGCCTCTAAATGTATCGAAAGTTTTGTCACCTTGGGGACGCGCCCTTTCGCTTCACTTGCGGAAACAAATGTAGCAATCCGCAAGAAGAGGATAACACACACACGTCTTACCGTATCGTAACGCATTCCACTGAACTCCGAAGAGATGTTGTAATCATAACTCGTAGAGTATTGTTTTATTTGTTTTATTTGGTCAAAAACAGTAAAAACTGTATATGACGTGTGGGGAAAGAGATTATCTGCGCACATTTTCTTAAGGCTCAGAATTTAAAAAAAGCAACATTTGAAAAATTAGTAAAAATAATTTAGAAAATAATAATTATTTTAGAACAATTAAAATTTGAAAAATGTTTGTTCCCGAGTTATAGAAAATGAATTTCAACGGTGAATAAACTGATTTGATTTTTCTGCATTGCTAACAAAATAGTAATGAACATCAATTCTACTCCTACCATTATAAGCAAAAGGAGTGCTCAACAATACTTGCGCACAGTGAAGCTACATTTACGTTCAGGAAGCAAACAAGGGGCCATCTCAGCATTTGCTCAATGGATCAGAGAAACTGGACAAAAACCTGATCGAGATGGGGGTCATTGACCCGGAAGCTAAAGTACATAACTTGTTACAGGAGTATTAAATATTTTTTAAATGTATACAATACAAAGGTAAACTAATTCATTATATATCATTGTTTTGTTAAAATAAACATTATTTTTCTTTTTGACGATTAGTATAGTATACAGCACAGAGGGGATCCAACCGATAATTTTTTGGAGGGAGGCATCGTAGATTTTTGTTAAATAATAAAACTATTTGTTATTATATTGTGTATTACTTTTGTAGTGTACGTATGATTCTAAACAATATCTCTAGGCCTTATTCTTGGGAGGAGGGGGACCATGGGGCCATGCCCCCCCCCGGATCACTGCTACAGTAGACCTGCAGCAGACAGAGCCCCTGCAGAGCATGGGTGCCCGTCAGCATGCATGTGGGCAAGCGGCTGCGGATGAGGAAGAGCGTGGCGGTTGCGTAGTGTATTACGTCTGGCAGATCCAAGGTCGAAAGAGAAAGCACGCTTTCCATTTTCGCTTTGGCTACACAAGTCTGGCATCTGATGGAACATCACTTGTAAGAAAGAGGGACATGGCGTTTCATATACTCATTCAAATACGTTATTAATTTGAATTGTACAGTTTTAGTGAACCTTTTTTCAAAAATCGCACTCACGCCCCAATGAAATATTTTCCTTCTTCCAGTGTCGACGATTGTAAATAGGCTAACACGCGGTCTAAAAAATTGTTTGACTGATTACTTCGTTTTTCTGGGCGCGTCAACTGCTCAGGTCATTAGTCCCGTAAGTGTAATGCATGATTTTTCGGAGTGCATGTCGGTGATCTTTCCTAGCTAGATGGCGAGATCCGGCGCCGACCTTCACGGCGGCTAGCAGAATTTTCCCCAAGCAAGTATCTCCCACGAGAGGGGCACCGCCCCTGCCGGTGTAAGTTCTAAATTAACGCCTGGTTTCCCGACGTCTGTAATAGTGTAGCGCATGTAAATGTATGTGTAAGTAAGCGGTGAGGATAAGAAAATGAAGAGGAAGGAAAGATCTCGCTCGGTCCGCGTCCCGAGTTTTGGCGTACTGCTCCGGCATTCGCCGGGAGTTGATTGGAGAAATCATGGACGACTACCATAAGAGCTTTCAGCCGCTAGAATTCTCCTTCATGCAGTGGTTGAATTCGACCTAGCTCTCTAGCTAGTGTCGAAAATCCTGCTGCCGTCGGGACTCAAACCATACGACATCCCGGTCATAGGCACCGCAGTGACATCACTTAATGACCTGAATCGTCTAATCCGGTGCGGCTTGAAAAATAAGATTTAAACAGGCATCGGCCAGAAGAGGTAATGCCAGGACAGCAGTGGCTCGCCTGCACGCTGGAACGCGGGAACCCTCTCGTTCGCCCGGTCGTCCGCGTGCGCCAGACTATCAGAAGTCAGCCGTGAGGCACTGAGAAAAAAATTCTCAAAACTTTGAGAAAAACAGAGGGCAAACATTTGCTCTGGTGGTGTTTTGTGGCTTTGAGGCAGTAATGGTTAGCGTACCAGACTATTTTAACCAAGTTCGCGGAGTTCAAACCCGATCGAAGCCGTGGATTTTCAAGGGCGAAAAAGTCCTTCCTACGTCTTCCTTCGGAGGAGAAATAAAGGCGACTGTCCCTTGTAGATTTACTGAATGTGAAAGATCCTCAAATCTGAAAGAGGCCTTTGAGCAAAATTCAAACGCCTGTTTTGTCACTCGAGTGATGCCTCCTGTCTCTGCCAGAAGCTGATAGGAGCGTAGCGGATTTTGCGTGGTCAGGCGTACCTGCATCAAAATCTACAGATCGTCCAAAACCACTTCCTCCGACTTGCCACTCATGCACCGTGGTATATCTCAAACTCTCAACTGCACAAAGAATTGAATTTACCCCCTATAGTTCACCATATTGCGCTCCTATCAAACAATTTCTTCTCCAAAATAAACTCTGTAACCCAAGCAACCCATTACGACTTAGCCACTACCTACCAGCTTCCAACCAGAATAAAAAAATAGATACCTATTAGATTCATTCCTCAGCACATTTTCAGATCTGAATTAATCCCATAGGTGTTCTGTGAGTTTCTTATTCATGTGTAGTTAGATATAATTTTAAGATTGGCATTTAAGTTAAATATAAGTAAAAAAAAATATATGATGTAGTATATATAATACTGAACTATGTATATTCATTCACTAATAAATGAATATTTAAAAAAAGGCGTACCCACAGGCCTGATGGTCTGAGCCTCGTCATGGAAAATAAGGCATGTTTGAAATGAATTGAAACCGATGGACGCCTCATCTGAATCTGCATCGTGCTACGCTTCACACTCTTCATTTTCGTTTCCTCAAGCATATCAATGTTACTACTTTAGTGTGTATGAATGTATTTGGGCACAACAGCTCTTTACGAGCTAAGTCCTACCAGCGGCCTCCCGGCCTTGCGGCTATGTGTTATGGGGTACGTGTGGTTAGCACATAGCCATCCCTACGCCATATCTCTGGTATTCTCAACTTGAGAAATAAGCTTTCTCGTCGTCACTCAGCAACAGGTACTGGCACATTGCAAGAAAAGAGCACAGTTATTTTTTGCTCCAACCGTGAATCGAACCCGAGGTTGCGGCACGGAAATCGAGCACGCTAATCAACGAGCAACTTAGCACCTTCACTACTTTAGTATGCGCACAGAAACTGAGAGGAAACTAAGCAGCCTATGGCCATGTGAGATGTAGGAATAGTTTCTTTTCATAAGCAGGAATGAGGAAAAAATTCAGAAGCAATGAGACAGGTTGGATTTTCAGTAAAATATATAAATATTTTATACACGTTAATCTATCTGTTCATATCCTACATGTTCTGGTTGAATCATAGTACTCAGGACACATCGTCGCTGACTCTACGCAACAGCAAGACTCCGAAGAAGAGACCGCTACAATTAAATATTTGCTATTCATATGTGGCATTAAGTACAAGCAACTTTTTTATGTTGTTGGTAGAATTTAAAGAATTCTGGCACTGTATACATACTGCACTACGTTATTGCAGCATTCATGAAGAAAGTTTTTGGTAAAATGCTGCAGTTTCCTACGTCAGCATTTTCTTGTTCTTGAGCAGTATTCGTGGTACTATTTTGAAAATAATTTTATGTAATTTTCTTTAGCAGCATTTGTGCTTATATCTATTTTATTTTGTCTTTATCTCCAACGTCTTCCAACACATATAACATCGCTCTGCGTGAATCATTTCAGGTGAAAAAAACATATCACTGTCTTCTTAATTAGACGAACAAACATTTCTTATGCCATTTTCCTGAGAAACCCCTCGTTACTTCAAGCAGTCACTCGGATATTTCGCTCCTTCTGTAAAGTCGAGAAGGTTGTGCGTACAATTGAATCGTTAAGGATATTTCTAAGTAACATTTGTTGAGGATATTTCTAAGTAAATATTGCTGAAAAAATTAGATACTGGTCGAGATCTTCTAGAATGTGTATTCGAACACAGTATTTGAAAATAAAAGATAAACTTTAGCAACACCAGCCTGGTGCACTTTTCGTTCTGTAGTAACAGATGTAGAAAAATTAGATAACAAAATATGTTACAACCCTCCCAAACGGAAAGGTTACAAGCATCTTCGCTTCGTTTTCTTCTGTTATGTAGGTTGTCAAACTTGTCACGCTTCATCCCGGGAATGTGCTAGATGTTTATTGCATATATTCAATTCAGAGGTAGCTATACAGAGTTAGTCCTTCCTAATGGTATAATATCCTTGGTCAAGTCAAAAGTAAAAAAACGATGATTCTCATGATCGTCAATTAAATTTTTTTATACCACATGGACAAATTGCCATAAAATTGTCATCCCAAACAAAATATTATTCATTACACAACAAATGTGACTTTCCAAGATACGAACGTTGTTCCTAGACTGCGTCTATGAGTCGTCCGGGAACTTTCGCGCCTCGCCATGGAAATAATCTCTTTCTTGCCGTATAATGTAAATTATTATTTTGCGGAAACCAAAGGAAAATTTATAAAATGACGAAATAGGAGTGCGTCTTGCGACAGTTCTGTATCAAGCACAGTCCTATGATTGCGCCCGATCTCACCAGCTGGAAATCGGAATTGTAATGCATTCACAGATCGCAGATGATCTCCCAAGTACATCAGGACTACCACTTTTACAAATGAACCTAATATGAGGAACATACTGGTGTTCATTCTACCTAAAATTCCTCATGTGGGTATGTTTTTCCCGGTACCTCTTAGCTTTCTTCAAGCACTTATTTACTTCCATATTCGTGCTAGTAACGAGGGGAATTTCCTTACTTTTACCTTGCGCCCATAGTTTGGTTTTAGCATTTTAAGGCCAAATGTTCAAGATGTGTCTTTTAATCAACAGAAATCAGTCACTTTTTCATCCGCGAGAAGATACGTTTTACTCCCAATGCATCATTCTGGGGTGTCCTAACAAAGATGATGTAAGGAGAGTTATGTTTTTCATCGTGAACTTTGAGATAGTGCCCACTGTTCACCTCAGACTGCTTTCACCGCGCTTCTCCTTGCGCAACGTTGTCTCTGCATTCAATTTAGCGACCTACGGTATTCGAGTATATTTATTGTAGGCAATATCACAAGTGAATAGGAAATATCCGATAAATTCTCGAGTCACGAAATAAAGAGCAATCTGGAGGAATTTACAAGAGCGGCTGGAATTTAATAAGACTTTTCTACGAATGAAAATTTGTTAATTTCAATTACAAGAAAACTACCGTAATAGTTTTCCCTCTTATATCATTTCGGCACGACAGAGCTACCAATATTTATTCAAAATCCGCGTACTGTAAAGCACACGTACGACACGAAAGAATGTTAGTTACAGATTTTTATTAATTAAATCATAACTTCAATTAAAATGAGTTTCTGGTTACTATTCAACAAAACGTTATCGTTCACATCAAGCGTTTTTACATAAAAAATGTTGCATTTGATGTGACAGGAATTTTCTACGATTTTTCTGTGTACATTGTGCACTTTTATTTCCACAGATTTCCCACATTTTACGTGTTTTTTAAATGTGTTTCCTGCTTTCTCATAAATTATTTGCTAGCTAAATAAACAATTTATTGTTACTTGCTTACAATTGTTATCGTTACTTGCTGGCTAAATAATTTATTATCGAAGAGACGGAATCAAATGAATTATAATTTGTAGAAGAGCAGTACAAGTCTGATCTTTCAAACATCGATATCTCAATTTTTTAAATCATTCAATTTCAGTTTGAATTACAACACGATCTCGTAATAAATTGCTAAAATAGTATGACCATCAATTCCCCCTTTTAAAGCTGCTTTTGTGAGAACAGATTTAAAATTGAGAACTAAAAGACCCTGGATCCCGTATCATATTTTAATTTAAAAAAATACTATTCTTACACAGAGTCCAAAGCCACTTTACAGAAAGAATTAGATCATATTCGGTACAAATGTACACAATAATACAAAGCAAAATTAAGAGGGAAAACCCCACAGGACTCCTCAATGGGAAATCAGGGTGGAAAGCTTAGGATTATTAGTTGGTGATTTGTGAAATGTATTGGATTAAAGATAAAGAGGTAGAATATGATAAAGAGGTACAATAAGAATTACGGGGCACAGAACTTATCTTTGATTAATCTGGACGAGATGCGGGTTAAAAGAGGGTTAGTAGTTATTCCTAGTGAGAATGTCGGTTGGAAGGGGAGGTTATAAAGTTTGTTGAAGAATGTTTGGGACGTGCGAGCAATGTGAAGGAAATTTCAGATCGTTGTGAATTATCACACATGTGGTTGTTTAACTATTACAAAGAGATGCATTACTACCTTTTCCCCATCCGTAATCATCATTCAGGACGAATGGCATTTCCAGCGCCTGTGCCAACGGTGTGACGTCATCGTGGAGCGGTACCGTTGGGCCCCCGCGCCGAGAGCCGTGAGGCATCGAACCGCGACCTCGTGCCTCCGGGGCGAGACGCCTTTCCCACGCGCCAAGGTGAAGGCTGGGGGCGGTGACGTCAGCACTTGTCTCCCTCCCCCCCCCACCAGCGCTCACTCCGCCGCGTTCACTCACATCCGCGGGGTCCGACTCGGCAACTCGCACGAGTCGATTGCTGTGAACCTCCGCGCTTGTTACGCGGAGGCGGAAATGAGAAGGTTGGGGAAACTAATACTTCGACATGGCGGGGTTTCAAGTGCTTGTATTCTTATTTTGCATTCACCTGTGCCTAGAGCAGTGGTATCAGGCCTTCTACTGGCGGCAAAGGCACGCTCCGTAGCACCGTGCCCTGCCACGAGCTTCTCTGCGCAACTAGCGTCGGGAGAGAACACTATTAGTAACCCCGCCGTTTTACAATAGGGATGGCGATGATCTTGGCTGTCCGGGTGACGCCACGTCGAAGGCTGAGTTGCCGACGTTTCGACCATCTTATCGTGGTCTTCCTCAGGGCTGGAATGCATTCCAGCTTGGCGTCACCCGGACAGCCAAGATCATCCACATGACTCCGGCCGCGGAAGCCTACGACTACAATAGGGATGGCGTTGTCTCTGGTGGCGGGGTGATGAACTGCGTTGACGGGCGATTTCGTCGTGGCACTCGTGCCACGGACTCCCACTCGTGCCATCGACCTTGGAAACACTGGTCTAGTCATGCCTGCAGCTGAGACTGTCTCTTTCAGGTGCAGCTACCATTCTTTGTTTTTCCAAAGCCCACCCTTGGCATGTTAGTCATTTGGTGACGCGCTGACCGGTGTAGACGCGCAGTTTCTCTCAGCGTGTGGAGATTCATACGTTCACAATGGTCAAGCGCTTAGGTTGCAAATCACTGTTGCTCATTTAGCTTTACCCAGGGCACACGCGTGGTAGATCACGGGTGCAAGAAACTTTGTCCCCGCTGTGAATTATTTTTATTAGTATTATCATCATCGTCATCGTTATTATTAATGAATTATGAGGTGATAGGGTGATGAAGAGAGGCGACGGTGGTCTCTTTGAACCATCCCATAATTCGCTTTATGACCAAAGGAAACCACGAAAAACCACTGTCAGGATGGCCGGCCCAGGGATGGAACCCGGACCTCCCGACTGCGAAGTCAGCGCACTACGGAGCCATTTCGCTCGATGTTGCAGCTATCATGTTACCCATGGTCCTATGGCAATTGTGTCATGGTGATTCTCTTTCAAAGAATATGAGTCACAATTCAACACCGACAGAGTTCAGCTCAAAGCCAGCATTGTCGCAGTCTCTGCAAAGAATCTGGCCGGTACATCCTAGGTTTCGAGTTCTCACGGTGACAAAGTTTCGTCAGTAGCTGAATTGATAGGTCGAATTCAGCCATTGACTCTGGTCGGTAGTTTTCAGATTGTTTTCGGGTAGATTTGCAGTTAGTTCGACCAATACCAGGTAAATGCATCCGCAGTAACCTTATAAAGCTCACAGCTTGTCCCGGTTGGTGAGACGCCTCACTGAGGGAGATACCTGGAGGGGGATATCCGCAGAAAGTCAACGTGCAAGTTGGCGCCGGATCTCTCCCATGGTGAAGAAATCATCGTCATCCCCTACAGTAATACATCCATTACACAAATAGGGCTGTCAATGATCACAGCAGTTGTTGAGCTCCGAAACATCAATGAATCAATGAACTTTCAACCTTCATATTTCAATTGCTGGGCGGCTGAGTGACGAAGTGTTGGAGTATGTATGCTACGAAGGACCTTATTGGTCTGGATTAGGGATATGACTCAAAAGGAAGACATGAACGCGCATTCCTAACACACCATGGATCGTGCTTGAACCCCAAATCCTCCTGTTAATTCCTTTCCCTTCCTCAGAAATGTTCATTGCCATGTGTGTGTTATTATGTAATTTGAACTTCATATCAAAATGTTAGATTGTTCAGTTGTGTTCTCAGAATCGATATATCATAGTTTCACAGTAATATTGAAAACAAGGTATTTAAAAAAGAGCATTCTATACAAAATGACAAGATAAAATGTACATATTGTGGTTTCTTTTACGGCTATAACTTCTTTGGTGACGGCAGCAATTCAGTATTAGTTCAGTTGCATCCGCGCTCTACGGCTAGAAAACTCATACTAGCTCATGGCCTAGTGGAACATTGCCTAGAAACTCATACTAGTTCACCTCCACGTAATCCAAAGATAATAAAGTTTAGGAAACTAATATTTCGGCATTTGGTTTCAGTTGTCGAATTACAAGAGCAAGAGCGTGAAGAAATCGTTCAAGAGCGTTTAATAACTAGAATTAATTTGTCTCATTTTATAGATGTGAACTTTCTTTATCTTAAAATTTGAACCTAATATAAAAATATTAATTGATATGATCTTTTTCGCCATTAGATTCAAGATATCGGAAGTTTTGCTGAATAACTGGAAACTTGGGACTTCCACGGAAAAGTCTGTATCTCATTTTTCATACATTTTGAGAAAATCTAAACTTCGTGATTTAATTTCCAAACCTTTATACTTTATATCACATATATAAAATCAGTCAACAATGCCAAAAATACTTGTAATATTTTATTGTGAAAAATTATTTGAATCTTTACACACATTTGACTTTATATGTTATGAAGCAATATCTTTCTGCGGTTTTTGTAAGAAGTAAAGACAATTCGTATTTCGAATAATTTTCAATACATTAAAACACAGTTAAGTTTACTACTGTAACACTACATTTCAAGTATATAATTTGCCTACAGGCATTATCAACGTTTGAGAAGTTTCATAGTAAATTTTAAAGCTTTCTCCAGTCATTTTTATCCATCACAGTCGCCATCTCAATGTTTTCAAATTTTGTGAATAGTTATTTTTTATCAAGACCAAAAATTGTAGAATAAATAGAATAATATATTCAAGTTTCAATGTTGCGCTAAACACAAAGTGACCGGGGATAAAATAAAGCAGTGATTGATGTATAATTACAAAATGTGAATATTAGTAATGCGTTTCGAAATGAGATCTGTCGAAACGTTTGAAAAATGTCAGCAGAAGCTTGCAATTATTTTTTGGTGCAACGAGATAATGAGAAATATAACAATTTAATTAAATTTATTAATTACCCAATTTTTTCAGATATAGAAAATACTTTAAAATTTAAGTTCTTGCAAATCATTAAGATCAAACATTTCACGTCAATCTAGGCTCAAAAATAATTATCTTTATTGTTATTATTATTATCATAATAATTATTAATGTTATTTCTTATCCAACTTTAGTTCTTAATTTTACTTAACCGGAACTCCGATATTATGAAACGTAATGACGAAGGCTCACGATTTCAGAATACCGGTAATTCGACATCTAAAAGCCCGAGAAACTTACTAAATCAAAATAAACATTAACTAATCACACATTACGCATGTCGTTTTTCTTTCTCATGAGAGAAGTTTATCATTAATGTTTAACTTAATTTTGTTTACAGTGACCGGAAGCTATAAACATGATGAATTTTTTAATCCCACGAGAATTCTTCAAACAGTTTTATTCTTAGAAATCTGAATATTATGTAATATTTTACTACACATTAGAGAACTTAGAGTTTGTGATGTACTGAACTGTCAAATCATAGTGCCTCGATTAAAGAAATACAGGGGATACAACGCGTGGTAATCCAATCCATGATCCTCCGGATAATATCCTGTTATTTCTCAGACAAGGAGCTCCACCGCTAGTTATTCACTCCACTAAACAACTGACATAATTTCCTGTGATTACCTCAGGAACTGATGGAGAATATGAGTCGTCATCTGTCACTTCACAGGGACCTGTTACTTGAGTTTACAGAAAAGCAAGCTTGTTCTCGTACACACCTGTCAATTGAAACTACAACACCAAGGCCGAGATTGTAATCAGGAAACGGCGTGTGCTGGGACACAAAGGCTAGTAATTTGGCTCCATATTTGGCATCGAATTACTTTACGTGTTGGCGATAATGAAGAGAAGTATTTCTGAAGTTGGCAAAGAGTATTCTTTCTAATGTCATATTTCACGTACATATTAGTATAAGACTTCTAAATCTTTTTATTTCAACACATGTGGTCCATTTACCTGTTACCAAATATCTTTTGGTACGAGTGTTTAAGAATACGAATTTAAAATATTTCAATTTTACTTTTATGCAAACAACCGTAGGAGTATAGAAGTATCAATTTCATTTAAACACTTGAGTATATGAAGTATTGCGTTTTAAAATTGCAAGAGATACACAGCAATAACTTGAACAAATGTTCCATTGAAGTCGGTGTAAATTTTACTTTTACATCTGATTCTCAAAACGTTTATTCATTGTCGCAATTCCTTAAAGAAATAACGTGGAAAGAAAATCGTAAATAAAATGTTTCTTTGCAATAGGCATTAGAACACGAATTAGTCGAACAAGAATTAATATGCATGATGATTTTTTTTAAAAGAATGTAACAATTAAAAAAGACAAGAATGCGACTAAAAAGTTGTTGTACCACACTAAATGTGATTGAAACTAATAATACTCGATAAAAAGTACGCCCTGATTTTCCCGTACTTTCCAATATCGTAAGAAGCATATGAAGATGCAAGGGATAAGATGGAAAACATTTTTATTTCAAACTTTTTTTAATGCAAAAGAGGTATTGTACGCAATGTGAATGATATAATGAATAATATTTATGAATTGGAAGGGTACCCGTAAAGAAAACAAAATAGTTAGGGAACTTTGTTAGAATTAGTTTTAACAATATCATATATTAACGTCCGTAATTTAATTAACTAAATAAAAATATATGCTTTGCACGGAACGTTTTCTTGTAAAGACACAATATGATTAGTAAAAATTAGTATCAACTAAACTTTTCTTTAGAAAGTGAGGTTTTTTGTCTTCCTCGTTCTATACTAATAAAAATGTTTGTTCATAATCTTAATCTGTCCACTATACTGTTTTCTTCATAATCTGAAGTTGTTTTCTTTCGCAAATAGTTTTTTATTACTTGCGAGCTAATATTTTCTTATGCATGTTTTTAAAAAACGCTCATTTCCAGTCGTGTTCTTAATTCAACTTGCTATATATGGGTTAGGGTACAGGAGTATATCCCAGAATTTAAGAAAACGTGCACAAAATAACCTTCTCCCTAAAGTACGACACAAGTAGTTTTTAAATATTTTCAACGTGTATTGGCGATAAATAAACATAAATAATACAAAAAATAAATAAAACAACTATTTTATTAAATACTCTGAAAAATATACTAATAGTACTATAAAAAAATTATGGAAAACAGAATCTTATGTTCAAGTATAAAATATTCAGTGAATTTCTTTATTACAAACTATATAAAGCTAATTTTTGCGCACATTTTCAACATTCAATTTTTTGTCGTAACAATTATTCATCCTCAAGATTATACAGATGCTGAAATTACATACTTATTTTCATTGCTTGATAATTTCAATATCTTTAAATAGTTTAATTTGTTGCACAAATTCTACTTGAAAATTCTCAGATTCTTTCAGACACAAGACTCCATCCAGAACTACCCTTTTCGTCTCTCACAGCTGTACCTGCAAACGCCAAGCAATCTTTGCGTTGCGGCGGGGAGCTACACTTCTTAATTAAAGGATCTGCCGTTGTGACAGAGAATATGGTGCAGCAAGGCAGAGTACGCTGCTGCTGCCATCAAAAACGCGACTCCCGTGCTTAATAAGAAATACCAGCTCTGAGCCCTCCAGGCCTCTGCCGACCTCTAATGCGAAGCTCTGGTTTTCCAATACGCATGACGAAGCCCAAGAAATGTGAAAGGAAGGCAAGACGAGAAGATGACGGGAAGACAAAAGCCGATAGGTAATGCAGGAATGTGTATCAGAATTCAGAGACCTTGTTGAATTTGGAGCTCATCTAGCGGAAAATGAAATGACAACTCTTTTTCATCCATACAGTGAATCGAAACGAAACAAATTCCAATAGCGGCATTTCGTTGCAATTTGAGATGAAATTCAAAAATATTCTTTCGTCTGAAAATGTAATGAAACAGAAACTAATGTTTTCGTTTCTTAGTAAAACTCACTTAAAAGAACCCAACGGTGATATGAATTGATGAATCTTATTTTTATTAGTAATTTTGTGACACATGTCACTGACGTTTTGTAATAGAGTAGAATTGCCATAGAAATATTCAGTATTCTGACATAATTCCGGAGATATATGATCTATTTAAACTCGAATGCTAAGAATGTAAATAATAGTATGTGTTTTTATTGCTATGCGAGGTGTGGGGTCGTAATTATTGATTTTTTTATTATGATAGCTTCTAAGTAGTGCATCATCTTTTTACTAGTGGGAAGTTATTGCTGTATGTCAACAAATGTAAAAAAACATTCAATTCAAACTGTCAACTCCTTTTGTGATTGAGCTAATTGAACATTCAAGATCATGCTAAATTAAATATTGGCTGTGGAATTATTGTCATCTCGTATTTCCGCAGGTTACTCTGCTTTAATTTTGTTCACAAATTTTGGTTTTTAATTTCGTTATAAGATTTCTTACGCTGCACCCGAGCACAAGAATTTGCTCATTCGGGTGCGTCTGCAGTATTTGTTAACGTGTGGAAGAATGAATAATGTGAATTATTATTATTATTATTATTATTATTATTATTATTATTATTATTGCCAAACGCGAATTAAATTATTAAACTAAACAGGCAAAGAATATGCTTCTAATGTGAGTTATTCGAAAGTTGCACGAGTTAAGAAATTTGGGTTAAATTAGCTTAGAAGAAAAGTCCCCAATTCGATACGGCAAATTTGACCCACTTCCCACTCGCACTTCCAGTTTGACGGCGAGACTCTAGCTTTCGATCTCCAGGATTGGCACGAAACTTTGTGTTCAGCCAACTCAAATTTTATCATTCATTTTATATAACAAAATGCAAATCAATTCTCCTTGAAACTCAACCCTCCTACTACAGTATCACTTCTTAGTAACATATGCGCATTCTGCATGTGTTTCATCGATCTAAACCCTTTAGCTGTTTAGAAAAAAATACGCTCTCCTTTGTGATATTTCACAATTTGACCCAAACGCACTTTCGCGTCTCATATTCCTGCCTTAACAAACGTTCCACCAGTCCCTCTGCTGTTGTTCTTTGAGCCGACAACGGGTTATCGCTTCCTGCTTTGTAGAGGCTTACAAAACCTTTTCTGATCAGGTTTAACACGCTCCGATGTTTAGGGCCCGGTCGGCAACTACGAACTCGTAATTTGAAGAAAGTCAGAAACCGACGGACTTCTCGGCAGTTATTCGACCGGAGTTCAGGCCGCAGGACTTCGCCTTTCTCGGGTACGTAAGCGAAAAGGCCGAAAACGGGCAGGTAAAACGCGCACGGAAAAGCGGTAGGGGTGAGGGGTACGGTTGGACACCTATAAATATTTAAAGTGGAGGGACCCTCTTATATATTCCAATCACATTCCACATGTCCAATAATGGTTCTTGTGTTCAACTCACCCGAATGTACTACGGCGCTGAGAATGCCTGAGACAGAGTACACTTCCAAGGGCTTGAAGCAGACTCCAGAGTACCCGAATCGACCAGTGGAACAGAGATCTATTGGAACAATAGTACGAGTCCGAGCTGGACCGGAATCTCACAATGTGTGCGCAGCCCATCTTATCTCTTCATTTGGAGCTTATTGTCTATTGCCAAAACGTAAGTATTATACTTGTTCTTCGTGTTCCTCTCTGCGCAAATTTTTCCAGGTCAGGCTGTAAGGTATCTCTCAGAGATGCAAGCCATGAGTGCGTCTGGTAACTCCGAGGACATTGATTCAACAGTCTATGATGACGTAGGTAATAATGGATAATTACAGACATGTTCAGTTTGCTTGCAACTTTTCCCCAAACCTTTTGATTCGTAAATAAATATGCAAGTCAATGGTATAATTCCAAGCTTGATAAAATACGGCTTGCAGGAATCATATGGACGGCATTAGGTTCATTTTCATACCATTTTTCTTCAATCTAAAATTCACACAGATATAAACATAAGGTACCATTTTTATATATGATACATTAAAACGTGTTTTTTGATAGTAAAACTTTACTAATATTAGCAATATTTTTTATTTTTTAAATTATTTTGCCAAATGAATCTAAAATGATCGATGAATTTAAAAATCTAGAATGTTTATATTGCATTTAAATTCAAGAAATCACATAAACTTGCGATCAATTGCTGTTGAAATGAAATTTGATTTTCCAATTAAAATAATTAAGACTATAAAAAATCTCCTAAAGATGTAGGTTTATGAAAATTAGTGGTATTGAAATGAATTATGAATAATTGCAGAATTTTGAAATGCAGTCCTTTTTCTTCCATTCTTATGAATCAAATTATGTTAACATATTAAAACATATTTTGTAATACTTAAAACATAAACATGTCATTTCGTCATGACAAAAACGAGTCTACCACCACACTAACGTATGATGCTAATGCATTACTTGAACTCGCACAAATAACGATGCCACATATTCACTCGATTGATTGATTCATTGAAAGTGATTCTGGGTGCGACAACGGCTCAGGTCATTAGCCCCATAAGAGTAGTGCGTGTTTTCTCCACAGTGATGTTTGTTCCCCCGCTAGATGGTGAGATCCGGCACCGACCTGCCTGGTGGGTTTACCTCAACCAGGTATGTCCTACCAGCGGGGCACCGCCCTAGCAGGGACAAGCTCTAAGCTACCGACCAATCTAGCGACATATGTGGCAGTTTAGTGGATGTGAGTGTACGTGTGTGTAAGTAAGGGGGGGAGGAAAGGACAAGGAAGAGAAAGGAAACATCGCACGCGTCCGTGGCCGGTGGGTCTTACGGGCACTACACTGGTATTCGCCTGATATTGATCGGAGAAATCACAGAAAACTACCGATCAGAGCAGCAGGCCTCTAGAATTCTCCTCCAGACAGAGGATGAACTCGATCTAGCTGTCTAGCTAGTGTCGAAAATCCTGCCACCGTCGGAACTCGAACCTTTAGGACCTGGCGGCCAGAGGCGCTGTACTGACATCAGTTGACGCCCTAAGCTCTCTCTCCCGGTGCCACTCCGTCGAGACTTCCGCACCAATTGCTGCGTGTGCGAGGAAACGCGAGCGCTCCCAAAACGCGGCGAAGGTGCCGTAGGCGCATAAAACTTGCAAGGATATCCCGCGGCCAGCGCCCTCCCTCCTGCGCCGTAGCGCAGCGGCCCTCCACGCCCTCCCCTCAACTCTCCGCTGGCCGGACAAAATGCTACCAACCGGACGGTGACGGACCAAGGAGCGGGGAGTCTCCTCTCTTTTGGGAAGCGCCTGTATTTTTAAGACGTGTGGAATTAATCTTTCCCATTGAATCATAGTCTGTTGTAACTCATTTTTGGCATCACAGAAAGTCAAAATTATCTAAACATATCTGTTTAGAATAAAAATTGTTGGAAAATATCAACTTATCTTCTTCTTCTTCTTATTATTATTACTATTGTTGTTGTTATTTGGATGGTTCCGACGAAATTTTGTGAAAGTTCATTATTTTGAACGTACGGAGAAAGAAATAATCTCACATATTTTTTGTATTAAATAATAATAATAATAATAATAAGAAGAAGAAGAAGAAGAATATTTAAGTTTAAGAATATGCCAAACCGTTATGGGAATATTTTCCCCTTACCATGGTGTTACAGTGTACACCAAGTAACATGGAACAAATTATATATTTGCCGGTCGAGCAGAGTAACGTGTTCAAGTATATATTCAACATATGTAATTTTTTTTCTTGAGAACTAGAGGTATCAGGATGAAAACTCTTCGTGGTATTATAAGAATATAAACATTCATTTCTGTTAAACGTTGACACTGAGAAAGGAAATTCAATGTGATTCTCTATTGTATTCGTTGGATTTTATCAATTTCGAGTTCTTCAACGTTTGCAATTCTAGAAGACTACTTTTAAAGGACGATAGTTCCCTTTTGATAATTTCTTTGTGTCACAGAAGTCAGTAGTATGACATGACAACGGAAGAGAAACGTAATGGTTTATAGCGGGAATAAATTTAATATTGAGAGAAGTGTATTATGAGATAAATTTGGAACACAAAAGAAGAGAATGAAGAGAGTTCCTTAGTCATTCAAAGTTATGCTAATTTGAAAAGAAATGCTAAATAAAAGACAAATTGTAATGTTTGATGGTCAGGTTTTTACTTTCGCGCCTTACGAAGTTCTTCCTAAGAAGAGAAAATGATGTAATCGTGCGCCGGAAAACGGCGACTTTTTTTCTTGCTTTAATTCAGAGCTTTTGATTTCAGAATATACTCTCTCTTTCGAATAACTTTTATTTTCGACTTTTCACATAATGTACGACTTGAGGTTTGTGCAACATAATCCTAGAAAATAAATATATTCCGTCAAATATATCACAAGAAATTGCAGTCTGAGAGGGAGGCTGGAGATTGAGGGAATGAGAAGTACTTTCACAAAGGGTGCGAAGCGAGACTAAATACCTACTTTGTTTCTATATGTCTTCCGGAACTCGTTCTTTTGTGTCGCAGATGTAACTAATGATTGTTTACGTTCCGTTATTGTG
Source organism: Acheta domesticus (assembly GCA_031308135.1). Lineage (NCBI taxonomy): Eukaryota > Metazoa > Arthropoda > Insecta > Orthoptera > Gryllidae > Acheta > Acheta domesticus. The sequence goes on from JAHLJT010004567.1 coordinate 158,753,894, forward strand.
AAATATTTCTAAAATGACGAGACGCAGATTCCATCTTGTAGCAAAAGTTCCGGATCTCGTTAGTGCAAGCACGTCAAGCAGAAATTCATGGAATCCGTCGACAAAAAGCGTATACCTGTCAAGTTGTTATCGACTACGGAGATAAGTATACATTTGGCTATCCTGTTGCTGACACAATCTGTGACATTATCGCCGACGACGGACGCATTATTTCTTTCTTCACTGATTTACGCAAATAGTGTAAATATTCATAGATGGGAAATTTTGCGTAATGAGATAATAATAAAATATATTAATCTTACAATGTGAATGTAATAAAAAATGTAGTCACAAGAAGAAAAATCATAAAAACAGTTATTATTCTACACGACTGCTTCAAGAAATTACTACGACTATATTAACCCTTACTTACTCGCGCTGGCGTACTTTGTACGCCACTGGAACTGTTATCGCCGTAGGTGTCAGATAACATCAGCGCGCGTTCTGATATTTGACCTAACCTCGCAGAAGGCATTCAGCTACATCCTCCTCGATACACAGTTGCGTAAGAGTTAGTGTATTGGCTATAAGATTATATTTTCGTTGGAAAGCGTTCGTTGGCGTACTTTCTACGCCGCGAGGGTACCAATGTGAGTTTTCATTTTCTTTTAATTTTCACAGTTTTTTAAAGACGTAATTGAATTAATTTATTTTGTTTTACATTATGAACAATACAGATATATAATTTATAGGAAAATAATTATTACATATTACAAAAGAATTAGTACATGAGGAATCGTCAGTAGACGTGATTTTCGATGCTGCAAGCGTTTCTGGGATAGAACTAGTGGCCGAAACTGAACATGACAAGTGTTCTGGGCTTGATTTTGATAGTTATTATTCAAGCAGCGATTTAGAGTATACAGATGTTTCCATTGTCCAAGACAAGGCTACGAAGAGTAATAAAACACAGGTTTTCAGCAAATTTACAAAAACAGGATGTCATGATGATCAAAAATAATTACCAACAAAATTAAGAAATCACTGTCACATTTGCGGAAGAGCAAAAAAACCCACTACTACAATTATTACTACACATACTACTAACTGGTGCAACAAATTTGCATGCGACGAACATATTCTTCAAATGCAAAAAGTCATCAAATGCAAAAATTGTTCTGAAGCCTAAGATACTACATTTATACTCATTATTATTTCAGAAAAATTGTAATACGTATGTATTTCAAATAAAACTAAATAACAATTACATCCAAATATTATTCAGCCGTCACTGAGCTCATTTTCCTAACTAAATAAGCTTGGCGTACTAAGTACGCCGCGCGGTACTTGTGTGAGAAAACAGAGCGCGAGTAAATTGGGTTAATCATCATTCGTTACAAATTTGTATGAATCCATTCCACTTTTCACAGCATGTTGCTTTCAAGTATGAAATAATCTATGTTTAGTAGTATGAAATATATTGAAGCCTCGCAATGAAAACAAAAAAGAAACAAAAATCATTGTTCACTCCATATTGAAAAGAATCAATCAATCACAAACCAAGACTTGCATCTTGGTTTGTGAGCTCAACAATTACTGCACTTATACTGATGTTTTCAAATGTTGCAACTTTGCGATTTTGTATCATTATTTATGTGATATTCATTTCCTTTCAATATTTTGATTCGGGAAAAGCGTTTTATAGATAATGTACGTTCCCCAAAGATCTCTTTCGCCCACCCTGAATCATAAAATCATTTGCCCCATTCCCATAAACACCCTCCCTCCACTACCACATAATAAATGCAAAACTTCCGTTAGTCAAGTATTTCAAATAAGAAATTTTAAAAATAGTGAAGGGTTGAATCGAGACCCGCATTTGCCTCAGGATGGCCCCATAAACTCATGTATGTAGCATTGTACCAGTTAAAATCCCCAAAAGACGAAAGTCGAACGGGAAGAAAATAAATGAAAAAAAAATAGATAATGTATCTTACAAACGATCTTAGATGGGAGATAAAGAAGCAAGTGTGGTATCTCAGAGTAGCTACACTAATGTCTGAGTAGATAAACGAATGTTATAATGCTCATACGTAATGTTTTGTTTTATTTTTATTGAAATCCAAAATAAAAGCTTACTGTTGTGTAAAGTTACGTCAGGTTAAAAAGTGTTCTATTCTTAACCTTTTATCACAAGTAGGTAATCAAAAGATACTATTAACCATTAAAAGACCTGTATTTTTTACAATAAATATTAATTTTAAATACCATGTTCAGACCGTATACCTCCTACACTGAAATAATTAATTTGGCCCTTCAATCATTTAAATTCGTGGATTAAATTAAAACGATTTGCGATGAGTCTCAAACATTGATTGCGAAACACACATTGCCGCCTCCTTCTCGCAGTCGGCTAAAAGAAGAATGAAGAATTAAAGAAAGTATTATACACTGAGCATTCCGGCAAACGAAACAGTGAAGTGCAAATTTCCTTCGCTGAAAATTAAAAGCGCTTCAAATGGATTGCCGGGGAAGCTGCGGCGAGTCCGAGATTCATCTTATTGGAGGAAAGAAATCAGGGACAAGGCGGGGGATTGAAGAATCCATTAAGATAATCGAAACGAATAGATTACTGAGGCGAAGGCACAAGAATAGACGGAGTGGAATTCACGGAAAGAGGAGGACTTGTAAATTAGATGCTAGATCTATTGCGGGAGAAAAAGGGAATGTGCTTTCGTGAACGCGGATTTCCCAAAGCACAGCGTTAATAGACGTGGTGGCGAATCAAGAGAGCTCCAGATTTGCAATGCTAATGGAGATTTTTTCAGGAATCGGCCATTCTAATTTTGGAAACCTCAAAAATATTCGAGTTACGAGTACGTAAATTCGGATGTTCAGGGCTTCTCTTTGTTTAAACCAATCCGGTGGTATAGTGGCTGGGGCAGATGGGTACAAGTATAAGAATACTGTGGATGTTTGTTGGAGTTCCGCGTAAGAGGTGAATGTTTTTTGTTGATTTTGTTTTGGGGGAAGGCATGAACCTACTCTGTCGTCTGTCGTCACTTCTAAAACTTTATCGTCTGCTTATTCTGAGAAAGTAACTCTATAATGCTTAAAAATAGACAAATAACAGAGATGTTCTCGTGGTCTACTTCGGAGATTAGTGCCTGTAAACCGAAGTAGGCCCAAACTCAACGTCGGGGTATAGTCCTGGGAGTTATGTGTTCTCCATTGCAAGAATCGCCCCTATCCTGGCAACTCGCCTAGAAATCTACAGATATCAGTTGGTTTCGATGGTTAGCGTATCCGAATTATATACCCAAGTTCGCGAGTTAAAATCGTATTGAAGCTGTGGATTTTTAAGAGCAAACAAATCCTTTTTACACCTTCTCTAGAGGTGAAGGAAACTCAGCTGTCCCATGGTATGCGTTTACTGCATGTAAAAGATCCACAAGCCTAAAGAGGCCTCTGAGCTAAATTTAAATCGCCTGTTTCATCGCTCGAGTGATACCTTCTTTCTCCGCTAGTAGTGAAAGGAGCAAAGCGGAATTTGCATGGTCAGGAGAAAGATCAGACCTGATGACCTACGCTTCGCTACGGAAAATGAGGCATCACTGAATTGAATTTAAATTGTTTGAACCGAGTGGTAAAATAAATCAATAGAATTCGAACAAAATGTTTAAGTCATTCTCACCTCCCTCCGGTTACACCAGGGCTGTCAAACGGAGCACGTACGTGCTCGGAGCGCGCTTGCGCTCCGCTAGGGCACGCAGTGCCCGCGGCCGAGGGAAGCTCGCGCTCCGATTTCTCAGGGATGCACAGAAGGCAGTCGTGACGGGGCGCAAGAAGACGTATAAAAAGCTTGTCCGAGTGGGCTCTTATATAGTGCAAAATATACATCAACTTGTGCTCTCCAAATTATTTTTAAAACGTTTGTATTATTTTAAAATGTTTTTAAGAAAGTTTTTATAAATGCAATTTTGGAAGTGTTTAAAAGTTAGTGTATTTTAATATTGCATAATATATCCGATTTTACATACTTATTACATATTTTTACTGTTTTCATTACATATTTATGAACGTTTTTTGACGTTTCATTCTACATATTTTTTCCGGACTCTATTCATCATTATTCTATAATTTTTAAGTGCTTTTATTGCGTTCATTTTCACACGAAAGATATGCACATCGTATTTCTTTAAATGTTTATTTTCAATAATAGTGTCAGTATTTTCTGAAATTATTATATACAATATTTATCTTGATTTAATATATATTTTGGTTTATATTTATTTTCTCAGAAATATTCATTAGAATTAATAATTCTGTTATATTGCATTCTCTAACACTAAGTAGAAACGTGCGTTAATACTTCCGTGGTGTAATGATCAATGCTTGTATAACTGCAATTTTTGTTTACACGTCAATTTCCACTTAGTTCGTAAAAATTAATAAACGTCTCTTTATGATATACCAACCGATGTGTTTCACCCAACTCGCCACATTCGCACGATGTTTTCTCACCCCTGCTTCCCGCCTGTGACTCGAGTTACTTCGCTAAGCTGATATCGCCGCGTGTCCCAAACCTTTGCGAAGGCCATTCGCGTGCTCGTTCGTCTGACGGCCCTGGGTTACACAGAGGCTTGGAGCATCCTCGGAGTCGAAAACTCTGGAATCGAGTTTCGTTTAAGGTGTGAATTTTTAACCATAAAGTTGGCTTTATGATACTGGTGTTTGATCATCCCTCCAATCATGCATCTATTATCTCTTTCTCCCTTTTCGTCCAAATAAACCTTGCAGTGTAAAGGAACTCCGGCTGAGTCATTGCTGCTAGTCAATCTTTTAGGGTACCATGCTAATTTTATTCCCAAACTCTCCTTGCATCACCATCATTCCTTTTTTATTATAATCCTACCGCCGCTCATGTATTTGAAGGCGAAGACAAACCACCACTGTGATCATCAGTGTAGGAAAAATAACCTAACAGTGGAAGATTCTCGCCCACGAGCAAGGAATCATTTAAAAGGATCATTTAAAAAAAGGCATTAGGCCCCTTTTTAAAATCCTGCCTATTAGATTCTCTTTACATTTAATGTTTTATATTTGTATTATTTTAATTTACACGCTTCAGATATCATACCATTTATCTACTTTTTATTTTAAAAAGTAAATGATATCAGACTAAATGTCTATAATATACAGGTTAAAACGTTCTTAAGGACATACACAATATGCAAAAACTATCATTAACAAAGTTATTTAATAATTTAAGACGTTTAAAAACTTTTGACTGTTTCAATTCGTAATTTTTTGAAGTTAATATACTCCATTTCAAAAAAGTTTATTCTAAGTCCTGAAGTTTTTTTTAGTATATGTTATCATTACAAAGCATACACCAAAACAAGATTCTTTACATTTACAATTAAAGGTATACAGAACACTTATCAATAGATTCAAAATTATTTCTCCACCGCAGTAGGTTTCTTGTGCAAAATCTGTTATACTTTAAGATAAAGTCTAGAAATTGGAATAAACTGGATATTGGAGGGTCTCATCTCTAAACTAGCAGCAGTATTTTTCCTGATTGCAGTATTTACTCGTCCGTCCTTTGAATCATCGTAGATTTCCCAAGCGCTCTGCAGATCGTCGGAGAATGGTATCTCTGCGCGTGAAGACACACGCTTTGTGAGTGAATGGGAGCCACGGCTTTGCAGACATCGAACCCGCAACCCCCGACCGCCGCCTGCTTCTGCCCTCTTACTACTGTCTCCAGCGCAGCAAACCTTCCCTCTCTCTTGGCCAGCACACCGGTTGAGTTGGCTGACTTTGCATTATCTTTGCAGCGAATGTGTCTGGGCAGTCCTAGATTTCGAGTGCCCATGATGGTAAATTTCCGACACTTCCTAGGTGGATTTCAGCCTCTGTCTGGAGGAGAATTCTAGCGGTTTACTGTTCTCATTGGTAGTTTTCGTTGTTTCTCCGATCAACACTAGGTGAATCAGGAGAAGTATCCTAACAAACGGGCCGCGGACAGCGCGCGATCTTTTCTTCCTCTTTCTTGTCCTATTCTCTCCCCTTACACACACTAACATGCAGTACACATGCCCGGAGTCCGGTCGGGGGCTTTGAGCTTGTCCCGGCTTGTCCAGAGGGTTTACCTCTGGTGGGACGTATCTGGTAGGGAAAAATCCCCCGCAAGCCGACGTGGGTCGGCGCCGGATCTCGCTATCCAGACGGCGAAGATAACTGCCACCTCCCACACCAACTTGTCTATCTTAAACTTATTCCCTTCACTCTCCTTTTATGCTCACACTTACATGCAGTACACAGACACCGGGAGAGATGGCTCAGTGCATAAATGATGTCACTGCAGTTCCTGTGATCGGGAGGTCCTAGGTTCGAGTGCCGACGGTTGCAGGATTTTCGATTCTAGGTTCTCAGCCAGGTCGAATTCAGTCGCTGTCCGGAGAATTCTAGCGGTCGAGTGATCTGATCGGTAGTTTTCGTGATTTCTCCGATTAACACCAGGCGAATGCCGGAGCAGTACCTTAACATACGGACCACTGACCGCGCGCGATCTTTCCTTCCTCTTCCTTGTTCTATCCTCACACCTTACACACACACACACACACACAGTAACATGACAGGAGCGGGGCATCGCCCCACCCGGTAAAAGTTCTAAGCTCCCGACTGGTCTCCCGGCATGTGTGGCAGTGTAGTGCATGTCACAGTGAGTGTTCGTATAATGGGTGAGGATAGCAGAAGAAAAAGGAAGGAATGATCGCGCGCGGTCCGTGGCCCGTTAGTTAGGGTACTGCTCCGTCATTCGCATGGTGTTGATAGGAGAAAGCGTGGAAACTACCGATCAGAGCAGCCGGCCACTAGAATTCTCCTCCAGACGGCCACTGAATTCAACGTAGCTGACAAGCTAGTGTCGAAAATCTTCAATTAATTCGGATTTCTGGGGTTTTACTGTACAACACTTAAGGGACTAACGACCATAGCTGTCGACGTGCCCGGAAAAAATCAATCAATCATTCTGTCTAGTAGGTCAACGGCTATGACCACCCCTCAACAGCCAACGCCCCACTCCTCCCCTTCCCCTCCACCACCCCCTCTTTGCCAGCCACCTGCCCGTCACGGCCTTCGCGCACCGGGGCAACCTTTGCCCCTCTCGCCACTTCCCGCCATTTCCTCCCGGCGAGGACATTTCCTTATTACGGGCGCGCCCCTTTCCTTCCGCCACGCCCCGCCCGCCGGCCGCCGCCGCCGCCGCCGCCGCCGCCGCCACCTCCTCCTCGTCGCCGCTCGGCCCCGGCGCGGCGCGCGCGCCTCCTGACGCGACGTGAAGAGTAGAGACCGGAAAAATAAGTATTCTTCTTCTTCGTCACTTCAAGAATTGGACGGCTGCCTGTTCGGTCTTCACACATCAAACCATCTCCTACGTTTTTCTTACCCTCCTTCCTGTCGGTTTTGTACTGTAACACTTATTTAGGTAGCCTATTATGCTCCATTCGTTCTAAATATTTTTTCCAGTCTTGTACATAGTTGTATGAAATCATTAAGCGAAATATATTTAATTATTTTCTTATATCTTCATTTCTCTGATTATCAAGTTTTACTCTCCTTAAAAATTTCATCTCCGAAGCTTGAATATTTGATTTTTTCTCTTTGAAAGAGAATCCAATTTTCACTCCCATACACGACTACTAGTGACTATGTAGTATTAAACGTCAAAATATGTAAATAAATATGTAATGAAAACTGTAAGAATATGTAATAAATATGTAAAATCTGATATAATATAAAATATTAAAATTCTCTAATTAAAAAAATTACATAGAACAAAATTACATGTAGAAAAAAATTCCTATATAAATTTTAAAATTAATACAAACGTTATAAAAACATTTTGGAGAGCACAAATTAATGCACACTTTGCATCATTCAACTTTCTCGTACGTAGTAAACGCTTCATCTATCGTAATTCAGGACATTGGAAATTTTCCTGGGAAATTAAGGTTACAGGTCACAAAACGTGGTGTCAACGACACTTTTGACACCTACATTTCACCATAATGTAAAGGAAAATGCTATTTTTAAAATACTTCTTTTCATAAAAAATACGTAATAAAATTGAAGAAAAGTCATAAAATAAAAACATATGTTGTGAAAAACACAAAATACGTAATATAGTACGAAATATGTAAAAGTGTGTAATGAAAAAATTGGATATTGTGTTACGAAGGCGATGATTCACCAAGATAACAATTTTGAAAACGTTAAGGAGAAAGACAAAAAATATGTAATTGCATAACAATCCGGCCTCTAGTGATGAGGACGAGGGGAGGGGCCCTAGTGATGGCGGAGAGGACTGCAGGGACAACGGCGCGGGACGGTTTAAGACGGGGTTCCCATTGCGGGGAGGAGGCTCGGTGAATGATGGTTTGTTAATGATTCCGGGCGCGCCAACTTTAAAGGTCAGTAAGTATAGTGTTTGTTTATAGTGTGTTATAGTGAGGTTAGTCTCGTAAGTATAGTGCTTGTTTTTTCACCGGGAGTTGGCGGTGATCTTTCCGGCTGGATGCCGAGATTCGGCGTCGATAAACCGTCGACTTGCGGGGTTTTCCCTAACCAGGTATCTCCCACCAGCGGGATACCGCCTCAGTCAGAACTAGCTCTACGCTTCTGATCGATCTCCCGGCATGTGTGATAGAGTAGTGCATGCAAGTAAGGAAGAGGACAAGGAAGGGCAGGAAAGAGGAAGGAAAGATTGCGCGCCATCTATGGTCTGTTTGTTAGGGTACTTCTCTAGCATTCGCCTGTATTGACCGGAGAAAGCACGGAAAACTACAGACCGACCGCAAGAATTCTTCTCCATACAGCGACTGAATTCGACCAAGCTGAGAAGCTAGAGTCGAAAACCGTGCAACCGTCAGGACTCGAACCTAGGACCTCCCAGTCAGAGACACTGAAGTGACATCAGTTGATGTACTGAGCCACCTCTCCCGGTCTTATTAGAGGTAGAGGTAGAGGCGTTGACACCTGGCTGGCGGTGTAAGGAAGCAGCGAGGTGGCTGCGCGAGCGGAGGTGCTTGTAGAGGCATGGCGGCAGCGGAGTAAGTGTGGGTGAGGTGGGCGTGGCACTGGCGACGCGACAGCATGGGATTGTCACAAGGGCGCGGTGGGAGCCAAGGCGGGTATCACGATGATGAGATGCGGTACCGGGGAAATTGGAGAGTGTTGGGGCATGGGCGACGGCGGTGCCGGTGGGGGTGGGGGTGAAAGCGGTGACCAAGGAAATGGGGGTGGTAGCAACGTCAGCAGGTCTGGGGTGGTGCTGTTGGGGTGGAGGCGGAGGGCGGAGGCGGGGGAGGCCACGGCGGTGAGATGGGGAAGAGTGGCGTTTGCCCGCCGGCTGTCGCCACTAAAGTGGACCTTTCCTTGCGCTCCTCTCTGGGATGGACTGACGCCGTCGCTGACGACGGAATTACGAGGCACCTGCTCCAACACTCCCATTGCATCGTCGCTCCAAATTTGTATTACGAAATGGTCTCGTTTTCTCCCTCTGTCTCTGTTTCTCACTGTCTCCCTCTATCTCGCCCTCTCTGCCTCTCTCAGTGTCTCTGTCTCTCTCACTGTGTCTCTCACTTCGTCTCTCACTATGCGTCTCACTGTGCCTCTCTTCGTCCTTTCTGTCTGTCTCTCTGTCTCTCTTTGTCTCTCTCCGTCTCTCTTTCTTTCTTTGTCTCTCTCCGTCTCTCTCTCCGTCTCTCTCTCCGTATCTCTCGCCCTCTCTCTCTCCGTATCTCTCGCCCTCTCTCTCTCTCTCTTGATGTGTAATTGAAAGGGTAGGTAATCAGAAGCCACACTAATGCAAATTAGAGATGCTGCTTCTCTAACGGTTTGCGAGCAGCGAATCATCGAGAGCTATGAAACCAATCAGGTGTTACTTAGACATTAATAAATAACAGAACCTGTAAAGTGCATAAGATAACTAGACCAATTATACGATGTTTACAATTAGTAAATACTATTTAATTTTTTAAGACTTATGTGATGACCTTGGTATTTCGAGGGTAGTGTGAACCCCTCGGAGCCTATATAACGATTTTTTAATATTTGTAAACAGTTAAGAATGTATGCACCATTTCATCATTTGAGGTAAAACATCATTCACAAGAATTTATTTTCTATTAATGAATCATTATTTTATGTTGGATTTCAACGTCCACGCATAGCATTAAAAAACATTTCACTCACCAGAACAGCCATCAGGAAAGTTCACTGAAACGCAAGCTACTTTCTTCGGTCACGTACCTGTAAGAAAAAAATCGTATTAGTATTCTTGTAGGGTTCTGAGAAAACTGGAAAAACAAAGGGTGTTTCATTGAGCACCTGCGAATGGAAATGTACTCTCAACATAAGGAATGTACACGTAAATATATGTAAAAAGTGTAAATATTATTTTCCAATATTTGTTTGCAATTAAATGGTATTTTCATTGATTTTATTCGACTGTTCTAAGTTAAAATGCAGAATTAAAAATAATTATTATGTTAGAAACGAATGTTAAAGTGTCGAGAGTCGCTTATTATTTATCAAATTGTAGTTTTCGGGAATGAAGTTCAAATAATCTATTTTGAATTTAATAATTTAAGATTTAAAATACATTGCCTTACTAACAATTATTATATTTGATTTTTCAAAAATTGTTTATTTTGTGAACAACATGGGAAGACTTCCTTGTAATACCTAACCATTTGTGACTGGAATTGTTTATGATTATGACATCCGATTGTGACTGCATTTGAATATGGTTTTCATTCAACTCTAGTATTTTTGGTGATAACGTAGAGGCATTCATCTGCAAAATACATACACAATCCTTCCAATTTCAGTCCTGGATCCACCTCGGCAGTAAATCTCGCCTTGGCAACACCTCTCCACAACTGTGCATTCTAACGACCACGTAGGGCAGTGGTGTTAAGGTCTTCTACTGATGGCTGTGGCACACGTGCCATGCCACGAGCATCTCTGCGCAACTAGTGTCGGGAAAGGGAACTATTAGGAGTAGTAGTAACCTCGCCGTTTTACAATAGGGATGTCGTTGTCTCTGGTGGCGGGATGATGAACTGCGTGGAGGGGCGATTTCTTCTTGGCATTCGTGCCACGGACTCCCGCTCGTGGCATCGACCTTGACATTGACGTAGGGACTTCGCTTCCAGAATCTGATTCGCGGGCTGAAACTCGGCTGGGGCGCTGCATTTGTAAAGGGTGGAAATCATAGTTGCCATGCCACCCTTGAGGCATGTAAAGACCCCTCGCAGGTATTTAGTAATATGCAATCCACTCGGTAATATCCCATCCTAACCAAATTCCGCGATCCCACCGGCGGAGCAAAATTGTTAAGACCAACAGCTGGTGTACAAATTCGGAGTCACGCCCATGAGTGGTAAGTACCTTCTCGGAAGATTTATTAGAACTGTGTCCAGGGAAGACTTTACAGAAAATTGGCGTAAAAAACGGGTGGGAAACCTTAACATCAATTCTCCCAGAATGCTTGTATAAATAAACAATCGACGGAAAGTTATGAAGAAGTATTGCCTGTTATGAGGTGAGGAAACCTCGTACACATCGAGTTCCGAGTTCCTAGACACAAGCGAATGAATGGCAAGCACATTTTGTAAAAAAAATCAAATTTGTTTACATCCATGTTAAAGTTATCAATAATTCCAAAATAATGTTTGTATGAAAATAAATATATTTATCGGTTTATGAGAAGTTTCAAACCTTTATTATTACTATGGGTGCATGAATTCAAAATAGTTTACATACTTCAATTGTGTTTTAAGAAATGTAGAAATGTGAATATTTTAGTAGTTGCTTCCGAAATATTATAATACATTCAGCAGTTTAAGCTAGCTTCAAATATATCCAATAAGTATACCAGAAACTATTAGTAAACGATATATTAGTATTACTCTTTTTATTATTCCACACTTGTTTATAAGGTTATTTCTATTCTTAAGTTTAATTCTAATTATTTATGGAGATGGGATGATATACGAACCCTACCAAGAGTTTTTATACCACCTTTTGACACGGTAGCAGCACCTTCCACAGCGCACTCCAACGGTGATCATCCAACCCATTCCTTGCATCTGCGTGTTCCTGCTCGTCCGCTTATTCCCGTGAATCGATTCATTTATACACCCACTCCACTCCGCTCCTCTTCTGCTGGTCCGCGTTCATACGTTTATTCAACAGCTCATCCATGCATTCCTATCGGCACATGCATTTGCTTGCTCGAGCTTACACGCGCAAACGACCGAGTGCCTTTGGGAGCCTGGGAGCTTCATTATTCGCCCACTACTCAGTCATCCACTTGCCCATGCTCACCATCCACATGTACACGCTCTTATTAAAAAAAATATTGAATGTGAAACAGGTCATAAATTTCCACTCATCCAAATCGACAGCCGGATCATTCAATATTCTCGAATCTATCGAGTTATCTTCCGGGATGGAAAGGGTATGATAATATTTCTGGTGTGGATAGCAGTGATGTACCAGTGCTCTGTTTTCGTATGTCTTTTACCGCAATAACTACATTAACTAACATTTTTGTTCCATTTTTCTGTTTTCACGCTCTTGTCCGGCTTAAAGGTTAAAGGGAATTTGTAATCGTGTTTGTTTAAACTTCGAGAACAGTATCCGTTCGTATCCAATCAAGTTCCTTTTTCTTGGGTAATGGATTATTCAGAGATACTATCAAAGATTAATTTGACGGAATTAATGCGGCTGGAATGACTGTGGATACATTCGCGGCGAGGGTGAAGATACCTGCAGCACTAGAGATGTGTCTGACGTGACGTAACGGTGACATCATAATGACGTGATAGTGAATTGAGCAATGCTGGATGGGAGCAGATGTACGAGAATCATTTGCGGCTCTCTTAGGCTCACTTGATCACACGAAACAAAACACAAACAAAAACCAAAACAAAATAAACAAGATCCGAAATCAGTATTGGAACCGAAACAGTTTCAGTAGCATTAAGGGAAGCGTAACAGATCCATTACTCTTTCAAAGTATTGCTTGAGCCGGAATGAATCAGTTTTCATCCCAGTTTCCTTTTTACAAGGGTTTGAACAGTAGGGTTTGGTATGCCATTGTCATAAGGGTACCCGGGAGATGGAGGGTCACAGACGGCCCCCTCAATAAATTGACTTATAATTGAAAGAATATTTTGTGTATTTAGAAAATTAATCTAAATATATTTAAAAATGAATTACAATCATTATTTGCTAGTCCGTGTTAAAATACTTTTAGATTTTGAGCTAAGCAAAAGACATACATATTTTGAACACTTTCTGTTCTTGTGGTCGTTCCCTCCCCCGGGGGGAAACAAATGCCTCACATCTGTTTTAAAGAAATTAATTTAATTCGTAACGTTCAGATTTCACAACTGTTATCTACATCTGCAGATTCCAAAATTAGATAATTGATAATTATTTGTGTTTGATATTTTCAGAATCTGACATTTCGTAATTATTTCTTTATTTTAAATAATCGAAAATAGTACCATGTGCAGTAGAGGCCAAAAACTGCGATGTATTGAAGTTTATAAATTTTTTCATTAATTTTGAAATTATTAAATGAAAACATAGTACAATTTAGGACCGATTCAATACCGAAACTGAAATTGAATCTATATGGTAGTCATGTGTTCATTTGTGACACGACGCCTAGCAACGAGGGAAAACTAGTGATGCTATAGAATGGCACAGACGTTCTCGAATTAGTTTTCTATTTTTTTGTTGTGGGCTGGCTATTCGGACTTACCACATACTCTGGCCAGATGCCATCTATCGCCACAAAAGTATAGTAAAAAATCTCAAGCCTTTGGTTTTCCTGGTAGAAGAATCAAAATAGTGCATTAATAATATTAAAAAAGTAGACAACCACGTCTTAAATGGCAATTTTCATTGAAAATTGGGAGCAATTTCTAAAAAAAATGGCGGTTAAGTGTACTGTAAATGCGAAATTTGAAGCTGTTTTCCACAAATATTTTTGAGTTTACGAAAAACTTCATTTGAAGTCATTTGAAACTCATTTAACTCATAAATGCGGTAGTGTGAAGGACTCGCATCTAATGTAAATATTAACGCCGTGAGAGACGTCAGAAAAATTACAATTTTGTATTTTTTGAAAGAAACAAACAAAAGAATAGAGAAATAAAGCGTTTGTGTCATAGAGTACACGTAGAACTGTCCCTATCAAAATTTTAAAGAAAAAGTATGGAGACGTTTTGAGAAAAACTTGTTTTTGTAATTTTTTTAAATTGCACACATTGCATGAAATAGAGCGCAAAAACCATTTTTTTTACTGTGCATGACCTTAATAAAATAACTAATTAAGGACAAACAGTTTTTAATGAAAAGCCTGTATCTTCAGTATTTAGTTGAAGTTGCCGAAAAAAATCATATTTTTATAATTATCGGAAATTCAGAATAAACAGTGAAAATGTGACCTATGCCACCTTTATAAGTATATTCCACTATATTCATGCAAGAAATTTAACGAAAAAATTGGGAGCCGTTTTTGAGAAAGTTATGAAAATGCCCCAAGGGGTTTATGTAAAGAATCCCCAAAAATTAATGAATGTTTTTCAATACTTATTCTAGAAACTGCACATTGCAATATCCTGCAGGATCAAAACAAGTGCTCAATCTCTCAGTTTAGAAAAGAAGGGCAAAAGCCAGAAACCCTGCTCTTCAAAAAGACAGATGTTAAGCAATGAAGTGCAGTGCAGCGTAAAATGCGTAAAAAACGCGTAAAAAAGTGTCCAAACGTCCTGATCTACTCGAGCAGTCACGTTAATGAGATTTTTTGGGCGAGTAATTCATATCAATATGTTTCAAACTGACAACAAAAGCTTCAGAAACAACATTTTCGCGACAGTAAATTGCAAGGTACAAAATAAAACTCGCTTGGCCTTATGCTGTGTATTTAGTGTCATATATATATATATATATATATATATATATATATATATATATATATATATATATATATATATATATATTGTCTTTCAGTTACCTCATCAACATCAAATGTTTTTAGTTTTATATGACCAAGATTTATCTGTGCATTAGCAACTCACTTGAAGTTAAGCCATTTCCATTAAAGATCTGCGGTCTGCAGGGATCGGAGGTGGCAACGGCGCGATGGGCGTCGGCACCAGCCAGCGGCCGGCTGCCCTCCTCCGCTCCCCCAGTGACCGAGCGACCGGCCAGGCGGAATGCAATCACCGGAGACGATCCGGCGCGGTATGACGCGGCGCGGGGCGGCGAGGCTGGGCGGGGAAGAGCCACAACCGAAAGGAGGGGGAAGGAAGGAGGTAGAGGAATTGGAAGGGGCTAAGGAAGGAGAGGGGATGGAGGAAAGGGAATCAGAACGGTAGGATGAGAGAAGGCAGGAGGATGGTTGGCGGTTTACGACTCCGGCTGCATTGCAGGGTTCCGGCACTGGAGGAAGGTGGGTGGAACCCGGTGCGGGCAATGTAATGTATCAAATGAGAGAAACCTCAAGATCAGAGTGAGCGTATTTACTAAGGGGTGAATTTTGATGACCTAGAAAATCGTCAAAAATGATCAATAAAATGCTCTTAAAATGTTTTTATATGACCTAAAAGAAGAGAAAAAAATGACGTAAGAAATGTAATGAAAACCCCTTCAGATGAACAACTCAAGCTGGATACGTTACTGATGTAATCGAGGCTTCATTTATTCAAGTGCACTCAGCTTTCAAACTTTTGGCTTGGACTGTTCTTTCAGTCAGCAAATCTCTGTCTTTAGTTTTCCCAAAATCGGCCGATTGGTGCAAATGGAACCTTACGTTACACGGGAACGTCACAACGCCACAGGAATCTTAGATTTCCTACAACGGCTGACATTACAATTTCTGAGCGAAGAAATCGAATAGGCTACTCAGGAATTCTGTGGAGAACATTTTTGCTTCTCGTTGCACTTATATTACTTGAAGTAAATACCATTAAAATGATATTAAAATCAATGAAATCAGGGGAAATGACGAAAAATGTTAAAAATGACTTATTAGTTGAAATCGACGAAAAATACAAAAAACCTATGAAAATGGATCATTTCCTTTTGTCACATAAAATTAATGTCTATACTAAACGTCATTGTTCTAAAGTGAAAAGAAGAAAACATTGCATTTCATTAAAATCCGACCCCTAGTAATGAGTAATGTTCAGAGATATTTTTAAATCAATACAAGGTAGACTCTTGTTTTTCTGTACATTCTCATTTACATGGAGAGAATATAATATTAATAAATTATTCTAACAAATAATTGTTTTACTTACCATCAGAAGGTTTTGGAAAACATTTATGTTATAGTTGTGAAGAACATCACATTTCGTTCGGCATGCGTCTCGTCTGATCGTTTAACTACACCGTAAGCCGCTTTCAAATAGAGCACGCAGTAACTTTCCCCCTGGTCTTTAATCTTGATATTTTCTCTTTACTTGGCATACATGATCCCTTTCAAATAGAAGATAAGCTGCGTTTATGACATACTACCAAGTGTAAGTAGACCGTTCCTTTGATCCGTAATCTTCTCCTCGGCTGCCCAACAGAAACGCGAGTTAAAAGCAGAGACGATTTCGTGGAAATTGACTATTATGTAGAATAAGCGCATTCCACCAGAGCGTATAGAAACTAACGCACGTCCTACATAACTAGGGAGCGGATTTCTATAATTTTTCTCCGTTGCTTCAAAACATAGCTAAGTGAGATTTCATGAAATTTAATTAGAATTGGATACTGTGTAGACTAACATGGTAGTGCATATTTGGCCGAATTTTCTTGTTGGTGCAAATTTGTGTAATTATATATATTTAGCATATTTCGTCAAAATAGTGATAAATCTCTAAAACATGTCAGACTTTCGTATAATCTATTTATTTGTGAGCTTTCATTGATTAGAAGGATCTTGTTACAGTTTGCATTTTTTTCTTTTCTATATATCATAAAATACTTGTGCAAATGCAGAATATTTCTTGATATATTTTTTAATCCAGGCAGAAGAAATTCAACAACAAACACAATGTAGTTAACTAAAGTGAATATTTACTCCCGTTACTTCTCCCATGGAGTAAGGTAGACAATATTATGTTTGTACAAAAATATATCTTTGTATTTCAGACATGCTTCTCCTGAATTTTATCGAGAAAAGTTTATATAGGAAATGAAAAAATTGTCAATTTTAAAAGTAAAATAAAATGCATATTTCAGAATTTGTAGACCATTATTGCACATATTTAACAGCATCTTTTGAGATTTTTTAGGGTATACAAAACTTCTCTCTATTCATAACTAACATCATGTTTATTTAGTAATTTGATCTTAGAAAGAGGATTGTTCGAAGCTTGGGTTCCGAAAATCAAATCGCCGAAATTAAATAAATATTGTAAGAACTATATCGTATCAAATGAATGATGTCGTAATGCAGTTTTACAGTGTTGTTAACAAGTGACATTAGATGCATACACAGATGCATACACTAGATGAATTAGATGCATACACGGCCAGTTAACACAAAATCCGGTAAGTTGTAGTCCAGTATATGTTGTTCGTTCGCCACGACATCATTAGCGAAAATCGCTCGGGCGCGAAAACTGAGCGTGTGAGGCCGGCTTAGGCATCAACTGATGTGGTTGTAGTGCCTCTGACAAGGAGGTTGTATGGTTCCGACGATGACCGATTTTCGATGCAAACTGGAGAACTAGGGTGAATCCAGCCATTGTCTGGAGGAGAATTCTAGCGGCTGGCTACTCTGAGCGGTAGTTTTCTGTGGTTTCTCCGATCAACACCTGGCGAATGCTAGAGCAGTATCCTCACAAGAGGATTACAGACCGCACGCAATATTTCTTGCCTCATCCCTTTCTCGTTGTCTCCTTTTTACATTTACATTTACATAAACTACCTGTACTCGTAGGGAGACCAGTCGGAAGCTTAGAACTTGTCAGAAAATAATTCATCAATTAACCAAACATGTGACGTTTTCAAATAGTGATTCCGCCAGGTCAGTCATGACTTCTAGTGATAAAACTGAAAATGCCTTGAAGTTTGTCATGATGCCATGAAGCCGGCATCGTTAACCGAATTCTTTAACGTCCTTCAAAGCCGGCCCTGCTTCGCTCAGTTTTGCCCGCCTTCAACCCGCCTCAGCACACCCCAATCTACTCTAACCACATCCCACCCCTTATTTCGCAGGCCATCTTTCCCAACCCTCCCTTGCCCTTCCCACCTCACCACACACTTCCTACCCTATCATCCCCAACATGTCATATCCTACCCTATCGTTCTCTATCCCATTCTAAACAATTTTCTGTATCCTACCTACCCATTCTTCATTATTCTTTCCTATCCTATTCCCACAACCCCCTTCCGTCTATTTTAACAAACCATTCCCTGCCCATCCTCATCCGGTTGGTTGTTCCATTCTTGGCGTTTTCTTCCCCGGCCCCTCCCTGCTCTGCTCTGTCACGTCCTGCAACCTCTGCTCTGTTTCTCCCTTCGCTACCTCTCCCGGTTCCACGCGCTGCCATAATTCTCCCAGCAGGGAGGGAGCTAGACCCTCGCGCGAAGACCCTCCCTGACCCCGCCACCCAACTCCCTCCCCGACTCGCCCCTGCGTCCCGCGGCGCCGCTGCCGTGGCAGGCGGCCAAAGGCACCTGCGCGGGCCCCGCCAGGGGTGGCTTTCAGCAGAACGCACTGCTGGAGCCGATAGAGGTGCGACCGAACAATGGCCTCGCCATGAGTAATATTTTTGAGTATTTTATATATATTTAGGTTCTTCTAAAATTTCAATTTATTCTTCTTCATATTAATATTCCTACTTACGTTCTTTTCATTATTGTTGAGATTTTTCATATTCCCGTTTCTTATTTTCTCATTCTTTCTTCTCTATTTCCTTTTGTCTTCTTTGGTCTTTTTCTTCTTTACATCTTTTTTATTCTCTATTTCCTCTACCTCTGCTTCGAAGATCATCACTACTCTCATTCTTTGTCTTCCTCACTGTTGTTCACACGTTTTCCTTTGTAGTTCATTTCACTCTTTTGCATAACATCTACATTTCGTTCGACCTAAAAGCCCGAATGAATCCTTCGGTAATTTTGTTGTCGTTGAAATCTACGTCCTGTTCACTGTTACTTTAGGTTTTAATAACAATCTTGATTGAGTTGGCGTCACATTAATTAATACAAACTCATGTTTCTGGCAAAGGAAACCATCTAGACGCGCACTCATGAAAAAATAAGGCTATCCTAAAAACTGACCAAGCAATTTAATTGGAATTTAGAAAACATTATATTTAAAGTTATTTGCTACACAGAGTGTCCTTGGGCTGAAATTGTTCAGTTGATTATTAATTAATTATTTAGGGAATGCGGGCGCGTCTTTTGTCCCGTAGGGGTTATCATGTTACATCCATCCGTGGTGGGTTACTTCTCTCCAGGAACGTTATATCTGACACCGACCTACACGTTGGAAGAATTTTTCTCTCCTTGAAATAAAACTTGAATAAAACTCTCCTTGAATAAGACTTGAAAAACTTCTTTTCTTAATTTTGTATAAGGACTCAAAACATATCTTTCAAAATGTGACACTAAAAAAAAGTTATTGAACTTGTACAATTTTCATTGGTGATACAGGAACCAACGATCGACACTGCTACCAACCGTGATTTCAAAGGCACCATGCAAATAGATCTGACACATCCATAACACCTCTCTTTAATATTCTGTCGACATCCCCAATACGAGTAAATCCGGTATGGTTTAATGCAGAACGTGAAGAGAATGGGAGACCGAAGTACGAAATAATTCGGGGCTGTGTCGCGCAAGCAGATCTGTGGCGACGATACGCTGCAGCACGCGAGGTACAGTCCCAGCTACAGGGGCGCAGCCGCGGACAGAAGCTTGATATTGGATTTGCGGTGGGGTGCCGTGATTGGCAGGGAAAATCCGACCTCCTCCCTCGCACCCTGCGCAGCCGACTGCGCCAACTGCTGCCCGCCGCACCGCCGCACTCCATCTGCCCGGCTGGGCGCCCGGTCACGCGATGCTGCTTGCCGTGATGCAAGGGCTATAGGGGAACAGTGTTGATGGAATCGGCTTCCGTGGTGTAACGGTTTGCGTATCGGTCTTTTGTACCCAAGTTCACGGGTTCAAACTCGATCGAGCCGTGTATTTTTATAGGTATTAAAATCCTTCGTACGCATTCCTTCGAAAGGGAAGTAAAGCCGACTGTTCCATGTTGTAGATTTGCCCCGCCGCACTCCATCTGTCCGGCTGGGCGCCCGGTCACGCGTTGCTGCTTGCCGTGATGCGAGGGCTAACGCGGAACAGGCTTCCGTGATGTAACGGTTTGCGTATTGGAGTGTTAAGGTGCGTGTCCACTTGAGAGCTACGCTCTCGCGAGTTTGTGTTGAGTGTGTTTCTCGCCAATAGACACAGTTCTGAGAGAAGGCAACCGAGAGTAATGTGATGCTCGTGGAGAGCGGTCGCCATCTGAACTACTCGCTAGTGGACATGCCTGTGCGAGGACTCGCACCGACTTGCTCTCAGCATTCGAAACGTGCTGGAAGTGCCTGAGAGCGTCTGCGATTTTTCGATGTTCGTTGTCTCACTGTCGCCGCTACCAAGCAGTGGGCAGATGAGAAAAGGATAATATAATAAATAAATGGGAGACAATCCCATGTATTTCAATAACAAATGATGAGAAGACTACGCGTCTGATATTAAATGAGGGTTCTTTTGTTCTGTGGTGCAGCATTTCCGTCTTGGTAATGAAGGAATGCGCTAGTCAAAAGTTGAAGACGATGCACTTGTTAAAATTGCACAAGAAATGAAATATATCATTAAAGTACATTAGTGCAATGGAATGGCACCGACTCTCGTATGTATTTCACTGTTTTTCTCATACGTATTCCACGAAATTGAAAGAAAATTTTGAAAATTTCCCATGGGTTTCATGTAAAGTACCTTCAAAATTTAAAGAATGTTTTTCAAAATCACAGAGCTTCGGGTCGGGCCAGATCGACCGGGGAATATTCATTTTGGGAAAAATAGTTCGAAAAGTTTACGCGCTAGTATTGTTCAGACAGGTGGACGGACGGATGTTTTGAAAATAAATGAAAAAAAACATCACTTTTTTGGTATCAAGCCACTACAAAACATTAATTGACGTTGAAATATCGAAATCGATTTTTTGCAGCTTTACATAACTCTCTGTTCTACATATACTACTCAGTTTATACGTACCTATATGAAAAAGTATGAAGAACATTCATATTTTACAGAATCAGTTATGCAAAAAATTAGTCTCTGGCCCCTATTAGGTCATTATTTTTATTTGATATTCAAATAAAATGTTTAAAAAAAGTAACCTACCAGTAGAAACTACCTTTTGCGCGTGTTCTTGAAATTGTGAGGTTAGGTTAAACAATGTGCGTTGTCTAAAATGTTGCGCATCCTCAATTTCAAATTCTTTGACAAGTGTCGAACAAGAATTCATTTGTGCTTCATGATCAATCCACTTTCTCGCCGAGTACTTTTCTTGTTTTGTAAGAAGCAAATTAAGTAACGAAAGCCACCGCTGCTCTCTTCTTCGCCTCCATCTTAACTCCCGTATCTCCATCGCGAGCCTACCGCTCTCCAGTGGACAGGCATGTGAGAGGTACTCTCGAGAGGGTGCGGCAAGTGCACTCTCGAGAGGCGGACATTTCTGCGAATAGCTCGCAAGTGGACAGGGTATTGCGAGCTTCTCTCGAGACTAGCTCGCGCTAGTTACTCTCTAGTGGACACGCACCTTTATACTCAAGTTCGCGGGTAAACTCGATCGAGCCGTGGGGTTTTAAGGGTGTAAAAAGCCTTCGTACGTATTCCTTTGAAAGGGAAGTAAAGCCAACTATCTCATGCCGTAGAATTCTTGAATGTTAAAGACCCTTAAGCCTAAAAGAAGTCTCTGAGCACAACTCAAACAGCCTATTTCGTCATCCGATTGATACCTTCGATCTTCCCTAATTGGCTGAAGGAGCTTGGTGAAATTTGCGTGGTCAGGTAGAAGAGCAGGTCTGATAGCCTCGCCACCTAAAATAAGGCATCATTAATTGATTGATTTGATTGAGAACACTTCCGAGAACAGCCGTTGCCGTGTCTGTGTTTTTGAGACTTTGTTTTGGAAGTCTGCTGAAATGCAGAAAGGAACGATAGGCAAAGAAGAAGTGAACTAGGAATGAGAACTTGCTTCTGGGGTGTGCGTTGTGCTGTTGCTTTTCGGAAGTGTGTTGTTATGTTGCTTTTGGGAGTGTGTTTTCCTACTGTGATTAGGTTCAAAGTCGATCAAACCGTGAGGTTGAAAGGTATTAAAATCCTTCGTACGCATTCCTACGAAAGGGAAGTAAAGACAACTGTTCCATGTTGTACATTTGCCCCACCGCATTCCGTCTGCCCGCCTGGACGCCCGGTCACGCGATGCTTCTTGCATCGCGTTAGGAAGATTGAAAATCATCCCCTCTCCTCACCCTTTCTTAATCTTCGTACGCAACGTGCCTAACGTGCCATATTTAGTCGTCCATGATCCCGTGTTAGTCGCAGAAGTCAGTCTTCTCATCTAAATTATCAAAGCTGCTAAGAACCAGGTTCATTTCTTTCCCTGACCAATACACAGCGAGCTGAAACAAACAGACGCAGTGAGTGAACGACCTTCATTTCTACTTCACCCACTTGTACACTTTGGAGCTATTTAGCTTACTCTCTTGTGATCGATAAAGCAAAGACGAGTAATGTGGGTAATCATGTGTGATTGCGTGCTGGCTGGCCAGCCGGTCTCAGCGAACAACCAGGTTGACCTACTGGGACAGAAGTAGCTCGGCGAGATTTTTTCGGTACTACGCACGCAATGTTTTAACAGGGAGCTTATTCGCCTTCATTGGATATGTTTTGAACCGTCTTTCACTAGGAATTCGCATTTTTTCCACTTGAAAATCGTGATTTGAGTCTCACTCACATTACTTCTGTTCCATTCAACGAATTTGGTTAATGTAGGAGCTAAACACTCTCGTTTTCAGGATAAAAATGAATAGCCTTTGCCAAGTTACAAGGAAATCAAAATGACTGACCTAACGTAAGTACTAACCTAAGTACAGTATTCACAGTCAGTTAACTTGACTTTTGACTTTTAAGGAAACCATTTAAGTTTTTACAGTTGGGTATTAGGTTACTAATTGATCAATGATCAAATTAATCAAGCAATTATTAATTCGGTCTTTCCCTGTTTGATATGTTTTAAATAATAACTCAACATTTCCTTGGCTTTGCTCTACATTGAAAGGGAAGAGAGAAGTTATTTACTTTTTAGTTTGTCAGCATGAAAATATACGGCGAACACAAGTCTTGAAACATAAATATATATAATTTTGCATATAGTATTAATAGGAGAAAAAAGGTAGGAAAAAAGTGATAGCTGTTTCAATATCTTTTTTCTATTTGCGTTCCTTTTAATAGTTCATATGCATTAATTTAATGAGTCTGAAGTAAAATAAATATGTTTTTTCATGGCTATTTATACTGTCAATATAAGAAATTTTCAAATATTTGTAAGGTTATATTTTAAAGTTAGAATGTGAGAATAACCAACTTCTCTCTCATAAAAGAAATAAAAATTATAATTATTTGTTTGCAAGGGTCGGACCATAAGACCTCTTCTTCCACCGGGCAAGGGCGGGCAAGGGCGGGCAAGGGCGGGCAAGGGCGGGCAAGGGCGGGCAAGGGCGGGCAAGGGCGGGCAAGGGCGGGCAAGGGCGGGCAAGGGCGGGCAAGGGCGGGCAAGGGCGGGCAAGGGCGGGCAAGGGACGGGCAAGAGGCGGGCAAGGAGGGGGAATGGATAGGCAAGGATGGGAAAGGGCGGGCGCTAAGGTGAGGAAAGGTGGCGAAGCAACGAAGACACGAGGTCGATGCTGAGGTGCAGAAGCGGTGCGGAAGAGTGGCTTAGGAGGGTGGGTAAGGGCCAGGGAGAGGAGACGAGGCGAGGCGGGGCCTCTCTCCAGTGCAGTAGTCAATTAGTAGCCCGCCCCGCTGCTATTGATGTTGCAGTATAATTAGCGAAGGGTGCGCGCTGGCGTTTGACTAAGTCATTACCCGCCGCTTGTTAGGCGGCGCGCCGGCCGGGAAGAGCGCGGGCCGAGGAGCTGGGGTGGTGGCTGGAGGGTGGGGAGGGGGCAGGGTGAGGGGAAGGGGGGCGGAGCAAGGTGCCGAGGAGCGAACAGAGGGCCTAGCGACACGGAAGGCGCCCGCCCCTCCCGCCGTCGCAGAGTAGTCTTCTTCGCGTAGGCGCCACGCAGGCTCCCCAGGCAGTGCTGACTAGGCGACGCGACGTGGCACCGACTAGTCTGGCGCGCTGATATGGCCCCTGGCACTTCAAGTCAAACTGCCAATTAGCAACACCGTTATATAAACGCCGTTTAAAAATTTACTGTACGAGAAATTAACCGACAAATAAAAAACAGTCGAATTGTGTAAATTAGGAACTTTTTTAATTCTAGGTTAATTTTTCTTTCTGAACTAATATATTAATTTCTTTTGTAAATAATAAACAATTTACATGTTTCTGGAGTGTTTTTATGCTACTGCAATGCCTAGAAAGCAATTTTTCAAACCAACGTTTCACTGCTTGTTGCGCCACAGCCATTCAGAATATCCAAATAGTTTATTAGACAAAATATACTTAAAATTGCCTTAAGAGCTTATTTTAGAATGTTCAACATTTCCTCCTCGGACACCCTATATATCACAGAGAAATATAAAAAAAATACTGATATGTATGGAAATGAACAGCGCAACAGTTTCAGTTAACTAAGAAACAGTGTTGTTTCAGTACATAAAACGTGTTTTACGTATATAAAACTCTTTTATGTATTTTTTGCATGGCAGTTCTCAATTACATAGAATTTAAGTGAGTCCTTATGAGCGCCTTTGACTAGTTAATAGCTTATAAACGATGTATCCTCGCCGGAGGGTATTAGTATTTCTTTGCCAGAGACTCTTTGAAAGAGCAATGTAAATATTGACGTCGCCTTTCAAACACTTGGTGGAAAAAAGCTGTATACAAGTTGTCACATCTTTCTTTTCCTTTCTTCTTTCAGCTCCTTCTGCACGTATAGGAAGTGTTTGGCGGAGGAATATCTATTTCAGTGACTACGATAATAATTTCGTTTTTGTATTGTGAGTTAATTTTTATATTTCAAATAACTACGTTTTAGAATCGAAATGTAACCGATCTGATGTGTTAATTCTTCATAGCTTGTTTTCTCTGCTTGTTTTCGGCTGTTTGCTTTAAATTAAAATGAGCTAATTATTATGCTTAGACAAAAATGTATTAAATAAATTGGCAAAAAATGATTGAAAAGAATTTATCGTCTATATTATATTATTATAGAAATTGATTATGTAGACTATTCGAAGAAGTTTGATACCTCGTACGACAATGCTCAAAAAGCATAAGTACAGACATTTGGAAAACTTTGAAAGCTGCACCAATTAAATGGAAGAACGCAGTGCTGATTTCTCAATAACTAAATTAACTCAATAACAAAAAATATTAAATTATCACTTAATTTTATTCTCGAGAAACGAAAGAGAAACACGTTCCAGAGCAACAACGCATTCATGGGTCAAGACTTAATTGATTACAATTATTGTACTACTTGTGACTGATAAAATGTGTCACTTCCTATTATATAATTTTTTTAATTTTTTTAAAAATTTTATGTCGCATCAAATACAAAAGGTTATTAGCGACACGTATTACATAAATACATGTACATAATATAAAAAACTTTGTATTATATAAATACATTTATATAATTTAAAAAAGTATATACAATAAATATACTTTTTTTTAAAAACAGTCCTTTCTGAATGTAATAGAAAAACAACTACGAAGATATATATGAAAATTAAAGATGAAATACATGACATTAAATGCAATAAATAAGGTTGATCAACTCTGATATTATTTACCCAAAACTAGTTACGGACAAACAAATCGTCATACTCATTAGCATACCTCGTAACCCTTGGAGAGTTTTGCAATGTAAAGAATAAACATAGCCGGGAAGAAGAATTTCAATTTCCTTTCTCGTTAAACATATCAAATCTGGGGAACACAATTATTTAAGATGCTCGATTTGTAATATACTTTTCTTTATTACTCTTCTTTCATAATTATATTTTATCATGAAGTAAACACAAAATAGAGGAGAGAATGTAGTTACGAGAATTTCTAATTAGCATGACAAAACATTCTTTAAAAATAATGTTCCCATATCCTCTTCTCCTCGATCGTATTTCCCACGCCTCAAGTTCTCTGCCCAACAAATGTGATGAAACAATCCCTCTGGCAAGACGGATATTAGTGTTCTTAAAATGGAGTTGAGATTGCGGCAGCGGCAGCGGGTTACCTTTCACGCCAGTCGAAGTTCCGCATGCCCCGCAGTGGCTCAGTGAACTAAGAAGCGATATTTGCGCGCCCATCTTCAATGCAGATGGTGTATGGCGTGAAACAAAGGGCTTAGAGAAAAGCACTGCTGAATAGGCACTTTTGTCAGATCTCTTTATGATGGTTCTGTACATTTAAAAAAAGTGTGACTGGAAACGAAACGGTATGTGTTCAGAAAGTAATTATCGTATTTGTCATATATTACTGGTGTGGTGCTGACCATCCGGTACTAATCCTTAGATGTTGTCAGCTAATTGACACTGAGTAACGATTTTTTAGACAAAGATTATTATTAATATTAATATTAATATTATTATTACTCTAATTCATGATCAAAGATGTCATGAGTCGGTTATTATAAAGTCTACTCCGGGTTTCAACCAGTCTGCTAAGGAGTAGATTTAGGGTCTATCGGTGCCTTTACAATACCTTGCGCAAAATGTAGGCTGTTCCGAATAAAGCAATTTCTTGCATTTCCCCAGTCTTCCAGTGCCCCGAACATACCATCACGCTACAGAGCGAATCAGGACGTGACTTTTCAAACCAATCAAACACAATCAACCAATAGGAAATTATTTTATGTGCTGATTACAAGACTACGCCCTTCTCCAGCTGCCTCTGCACTCACCCTCGCGTTCGACGAGCTCTCAGTGGCTGCGAATCTCCGCTCGCCATTTCCAGGCCGGAGATGCGAATTTCGCCGCGGCACCCGACCCAGCAGCGCCAGGGAGTCACCGGGTGATCACGCGTGCTCAGCTCAGCTAAGCGCCGAACTGGCGGGCGGTGATTGCCTGAGGCCTGACGCGTGACTGTCGCGGCCCTTGCCCGCCCGCCTGCCCGCCGCCTCCGTTATGCCTCATAGCACAGAACCCGTTTCTCTGCTTCCGCACCGGCGCCCCGCCACACCGCCTCGATAGTCCCTCCATTCATCCTCCGAAGCGGCGAGTTCCTCGTAAGGCTCAACACATTCGGCATTAGCCGAGCAGCGAGCTACTGCTTACCCGATCCCGATCTGCTGATGTGTTCGGCAAATTTTCGCTTCTTCTGATGTGTCCAAAAGACACACTCGCGGTAAAGCGAGCGCCAATTGTCCGTCACTCGGCAGATAGCAAGCAACTCATCCATAATACTCGATATCCGGCGAGCGATTGGTCGCTATTCGGCGAACACCGAATGTCTGAAGCCGCCTTTTCTGGTTGCAGCAACTGTGGTCTATGGCGGACACACTGACTCGAATTTTCAATTTCGAGTTGTAAATTGGTCTACAAATGGTACTGAGGTACTGTATCAAATGGGTGAGAAGTCAGCCAAAAATCTTATCATTGGTGACGTGAAGGCATTAAAACTAAGCTAAAGGACGGAAAATAGAGAAGAGAACAGAAAGCTACAGCAACCATACTCTTTAAGTACATAGAAAATATTGTAATTTTTTTGTGTCTGTACAGAGGAAATACAAAGTAGATTGCAACCGATAAAGCAACATTCAAATTGCAGAAAGAAGCCAGCAAATATATCCGGTTGCTCTAAGAAAGAGAGTTGTAATTGTTTAAATGAAGTTCAATTGTATACTAGTCAGAGACGTAATTTATTAGAAAGAAAGAGTTAAAATATTTTTAAAAGATGAACAATTGGAGATGGATGTAAAGTAATCTGTACAGAAATGTTGATAAACTAAATGCTTCAGGGGAAGAGGAGAGAATCTTCTAAAGATCATCGAAAACGGATCTCAAGATAAGTAGTGAAGAAGTTCAGAATTTAATTACATACTATGACATGCGCGTAGTATATAAAAAAACGGAGAAAACATGAATGTAACTAATATCAGTCCTTCTTTGTGATCAGTTCCTTGCAGAGTATGGGGTATTTCATAAAAAGAGCCGCAGATTCCGCGCAATCTTTTATGTTTCATCTTTATCTTCTGGCGATGTGTCTTCAAAAGGAAGATTTGCACATGCTGCTGAAATGCTCTAGCAGCACAGTGAATACCTTATGCCGACGTATTAATAATAATTCTCATAATTTAATGACTTTTAGTAATACAAATTCTCTGAGATTTCATTGATGCATCATGTAAATGAACATAAATTGACAACTTCATTCTGCTAAAGGGCATCCAGCAATACAAAATGTCTCTCTTCCGGATATCAAGAATATTATACGAGTATTTTTCTTATTTTTCCTTAATTCCTGGAATCTGATTATTTCATTATTTAACTGATATTTTTCCTTCAGTGTTGTAATAAATTCATTATTCGCCTCTTCGTCTCCGCTTCAGAACATTTCTCTTTCCAATTCTTGGAAATGAAACATTGATATGAAAGTACCCATCTTTATTTTGCACCATTTAAAATTTCAAAATTTAAAGTTTCAAAGTCTTTCCGTTTGCTGCCTAGAAATATACGACTTTTATAAAATGAAGCATGCAGTTTACGTTACAGAGCCTGAGGTAATTACCGTTGCAGAACGATTCCCTCTCTTACAAACACTACCCTTATGACATCATTTCTCAGAGATAATTATCTTCAAACTTCTGTGGGATCACTCGTTACATTTAAACAGTTTTCTCATGTATGAGCAGCTTTACGTGTATAAATGATGCACATGAGTTTTCTCCGCAAAATTCCGATTGCCGCATCGCCTTTGAGGTGAATGACTTCACTGCCAGTGCACGCGCTTGGAGGAGAGTACTTGCGGCCGATGATGTCACGAGAGACCATGGACAAGGGAATGTCGAAGGTATCAGCGCTTGCAAAACACTTCAGATACAACGCACCTTGAAATCCTCGTCATGTCGTTAAAAGTATTTCCTGTTATCGAAGGGAGTTAGCAGTGCAAATGCTTCTAAAATACACTGACATTTCCAATGGTAAGTAAGGCAAAGAGCGATTGCTAATGCCGCTTGTCATGAAATGTAATACAAATGCGATAAGATGGCGAAGTGGTGACGGAAGTAGTTAAAGCGAAATGCTGCAGAGCAAATTTGATGAATAATTTATTAACGTTTCAATTTAAATAGAAATCGGGTGCGATGTAATGATGTTGCGAGAGAGAAATTTCGTGGAATGGAAGGTCGTACATTAAAATGCTGATATCGACAGATTGTCCAATCCAGCCAAAGAGATGGTGCTGTCTGGATTACAATTTTGCAGGCCGACTGCCCTGATTAATTGTTCCGCGGTTTCTGCCGATCTTTGCCGGAGCTGCACCCTAAGCAATGGGCCACGAGTTGCAGCAAACCTACCCTCCCAATCCTGATCCCATTGCCAATTAAGATTGAGCGTTGGAATAGGTACTCTACATAAAACCACAAGACATTTTTTCAATTCCAGAATCTCACGATACGAGTATTTCAGACAACAAACCGCCACTCCAGCATTTCAAATCTTTCTTTACTACGTAAGTACGAAGTAATCGAAAAAAACAAGTCGAAGCCATTCTTGAGAAAATTTCAATGTCAATGACGCTTAATATAAAATTTGATACAAAGTACCGCTAAAAACTAAAATACCATTTTAAATTCTCTTTGGACCTTGAGTGCGGCCAGATCATTCAGAGAATATTCGATTTGGAAAAATCTCTAGAAATCATTCAGACACTTCTTGAGTTCTGTTCTTCCGTAAACCGAAGTTAGGTGACCCAATTGGGTTTTCTTGGGAAGACTTAATCTAAGACAATTTTCCATTGCTTTCCCTGATGGTGATGTATTATTATTATTATTATTATTATTATTATTATTATTATTATTATTCCATTACATCACGACTCAAGATGTTATGAGTCGGCTGAATATAAAATCTACTCCAGGTTGCAACCAGCTACCTAAGGAGCAGATCCGGTGACTATCACTGCCTCTACAATACTTTACGCAAAATGTGGGCTGTTCCAAATAAAGCAATTTCTTGCACTTTCCCAGTCTTTTGAATTACCAGGGAGTTTAGATAAGTTCTTACTCAAATTTTGCGGAACAAATCCCAGAGCTCCGATAACTATCGGGACGAACCTGTGCTTTTACGCCCCACATTCGGCTGATCTCGATTTCCAAACTCTTGTATTTAAGACGTTTCTCTGCCTCCTTGGTAACGACGTTTTGATCGCAAAGTACAGCAACATCGATAAGTAAACACGATTTTTTCGCCAAATCCCGGATAACTCTATCCGGTTTGTTTGCCGCTATCATGCGATCAGTTTGACTCTGTTGGTCGTACAATATCGTACACAATCCAACAGACGTCACCGGTTTTGGTGAGTGTTCGTACCACTTGGGGCATGTGTTTGGAACTTCGAGGACGGTACAGATCTGCCAGTGGAGGTAGCTACACACCCTGTCATGTCTTTTCAGGTATTCCGGTCTTTGCTAGGATTGGACAAGCTGAGACAATATGATCAATGGTTTCTACTTGCTCCTGGCAAATGCGGCATTTATCATCTTGGGAAATTTTGAGAACCGCTTTATCATAATGTCGTGTTCTCAACGCCTGATCTTGGGCAGCTATTATAAGTGCTTCCGATTCTGGCTTCATTCTTCCCTTTTAAGTCACATAAATGATTGATCTTTATTGATCTGCACCTTGTCCATTATTTTTAGGTATTGTCCGTGGAGTGGTTTGTCTCTGCACGATTTCTTTAACATTTTTTGGGATCTCACACTTCATGTTTAGCTGCATCAGAAGTTCAGTGTCTGTTATTCGACGCTGTCTTGCCTAATTTTCTTCGCAATGCTTCTTGCTACACTAACAATGCCTCTGTTTCCCATTCTTTCGGTCAGATTTCATGACCTGCCTCATTAGAGGATCTTCTGAATGGCTGACTACATACTTCCCCAACCCGACTATTGCGTTGTGCCAGGAGGCCTCAATTGGTCTGAGGCCTCTTCCTCCTTCCTTACGTGACACATAAAGTCTATGTATATCAGCTCGAGGATGGGCAACATGATGCATTGTTAGAAGTTTTCTGGATTTTCGATCCATGGTGCGAATTTCTTGCGTTATTATTATTATTATTATTATTATTATTATTATCATTATTATTAAATAAGATGGAATGATGATAATGAGTGGTGAGGGGCGAGGTGGGGTGATCGTGGCCTTTTGAAACCATCCCAGCATTAGCCTTATCACCGAGGGAAACCACGAAAACCCCCGATCAGAATTCCCGGCCGGGGATCAAAACCGGACCTCCCGACTGCCAAGTCAGCGCGCTAGGCACTGAGCCACTTCGTTCGATTCAGGCGCTAGTGTGGGCCATATATCGGCAGATGAACAAAATGGCTGACGGGCACTAACAGAATGACGTGAATCAAAACTATTTTAGGTTAGATTTTATAATCTCACAAAGACAAATGTGCATATGTAATCATTCTAACAATATTTCAGCATTATCGCACATCGTAATAGTTCGTGCACTGTTTCGTCACTCCTCGCTACCTAGTATGTGCCAACGAAGCGTACATTAATGGTTCATTATCCACATCGTTATTCAATATTGCAGCTTTTAAAGAAAATTGCACTTTCACAAAAGGCGCGTGTTAAATTACGTAATAATGTCTTGTAGATAACGTGGAGACTCTAATATCAAAAAGGATCTTTTAATTTACATAATAAAACCCGAGAATATGAGGACAGAAACTATTACAAATAAATGGGATTATGTAGTCTCGTTGTAACCTGAATTATTTCCAATCATCACATTTTGATTATAAGAATAGTCTATATTGATTTAAAGAATAACTCTAAGTTCTCAGCATCCGAATGACTTATTACATTAATTTAAATAAATGATTACTATAATGTAATTTGAAGGGCAACGAGTTATTGTTTTTGAAATCAATTTGAATGAAGATTTAGTGTGTCTAGTACATGCAATTTGACAATTCTGTCCATCTTGCTCGGTAATGATAGAAATTCGTAATATCAATTATTTGAATTATTTTTATTTTTAGACAGTTATGCGTACCATTTTATGAACTTAAGTTAGTAAGGTCATCTCAGATAAGAGAAGAAAATGTATATTCTGTAATTATGAGTAGAGTTTGTTTATTGATTTTAGCACATGAAACAACCAGATTATACTTTCAGGAAAAGATAGAAAGGAGAATTTCCATTTTGGATATTCATTTCGTATTTCCAGATAAGTTTTTATTTTTTGGTATTTCAACAATTTTTATGGAGAGGAAACTTTTGAACTGCATACTTTCACTCTTTTTCTTTAAAAATTTCTTTGAAACTTTCTCGATCTTTCCCGATGAGGAAGCTGTGAGAGTCATATGATATTCCAAAGAAGCAGGTAATGATAGGAGAAACAACGAAGTTCACAGTTTCAAGTCTGAAATGAAGCTTTGAAACCCTTGAGGTTCTAACTTCCAATCCGGAAGGATTGTAGAGACCAGCTAATTAGGGCAGAGAGAAAAGCAGTGTTTCTTTGAGTTCGACTGCAGGTAGACATCCATTTACCAGGTAGTTGGAAGCTCGTAAATCAGAGATTTTATTTTCGCACCGTTCGCACTATCTCTGAATGTATACATTAGTAAACCAGTGTTCTAATTCTATTATCTTCTATAATAAAATATATTTGGAATCACTACTACATTCATAATAACAGAACCATTGACGACACTTTTGGAGCCTTTGTCGAGACAAAAAACATGAAGCAAAATCCCAATATTAAATTTTGTTTTAAATTGGGTAAAAGTTTTATAGGAAGTTTGGAAATGTTGGTAACTGTGTATTACAGTAAAGCAGCAGTTACAATATCGTTTTTAAGTTCATATCAAAGAATATGTTATTAAATTATTATTTTAATAATCATAAAAATAGCTCGGTAAATTCAGCCGGTCTGAGGAGTGGGGAGTGGTGCTTCCATGAACACGGTCCTAGACTGATTGAATCCCGGAAAGAGGCATTCCGGGTCTCTCGGACATGACATCTACACTGTAATCGTTACATAACCCCTGCCCTGATCGATAGATGCGTGTGAGGTATTCTTTACGCACTTTTGCAGGGACTTCAAACAGTGCTCATTCAGATAAAATACTTTAAATAGTTCCTAAGGAGTTCTTTTCTGTAACATTGGATGAAATTTGAACTATTTTAGAGCTCTTTTTAAAATTTAAATTAAATGTACTGTTGAGCACACTAGTAAACACTAGTTAGTTGGTTGAAATCATGTTCTCATTAACAATGATATAATTTATTACTACGTACCCCATCATCGAAATCTATATGAGGTGTTGGCTCTCCATCGTAACTATTTATTCTGGCATAAAGCTTTTTCGGCCGCATTGCGGCCATCTTCAGTGCTACAAAAAATGCGGCCGAAAAGGCTTTATGCAAGAATAAATAGTTACGATGGAGAGCCAACACCTCGTATAGATTTCAATGACAGAAGAAGCATCGTAAACACCGCACCATTTCCTACCATTACTACGTACACATTCCATTATTCATACTGCAGAGGAAACTATTCAAAATTAAACTCTCGAAATACCATTGAATGTCGAAAACTTTTTTAAAACTTTTTGGACATTAGTATTTTTTTCATTTTTGTCAGTATGTACTTTGATGTACATTCAAATTCACTTTTCTTAGAACTTCAAATTATAACCTATATTCTTTTAAAAAGGTTATTGTTTCAGAAAAGAATAGAATTTTAAACCTAAGTTAAAAATACCAAATTTTGGGGCCTTTTACCTACCTCAACTTTATACAAATTTGTGGAATAATGGTAAGATCTTGGAAATTAAAATATGCATTCAGAAGTAATGATTCCTTTATAAGCCAAGTTTCATTTTCCTTACTTCAATGTCAAGAAATGTATTTAGAGTCAAAATCTCTCATATTTTGCTCCTTTGCTCCTTTTTAGTAACTGTCTATTAATAGACAAAATTGGTATTAGTTGCTTCGAAAGAGCAGGTAAAAACAAGCACAATTTTAATTGGTTAACAATAGAGAAGGAATAATTGTATCCTATATTTACCAAAATCTTGTAGTTGTCCTGTACATCGACGCTGTGTGGGACCAGAAATCGCTCTACCTCATGAACTATGTTACCTATGAAACAAAAAGTTTACGAAACTTACTGTAAGTGGCGTTTTGTTTCTCTGTTCAGTACTTAACATTTTCATTTATTGTTTTACAAAAGATTACATTGTAAATACATATATTCGTAATATTGTTCTATTTTATAATATCAGCGTAATATTGATTGATTGATGAGTGATTTCAGGCGTGTCAACAGCTAAGGTCTTTAGTTCCGTAAGTGTAGGGTAAGTTTTTTTTTATCGCGGGAGGTGGTTGTGATCTTCCTCCAGTGACTGGCGAGATCCGACGCCAACCGACGTCGGCTTGAAATTTTCCTCAACCAGGTATCTCCGACCAGCGGAGCATCGCCTCTGCCGGGACAAACTTTCAACTCCCGACTGGGCTCCCGTAGTGTAGTACGTGTGTGTTTGTAAAGAAGGTGTCAGAAAATAACATGTAAAATGAAGGAAAGATCTTGCGCGGTCTTGGCTCGTTTTATTGAGGTTCTGCTCCTGCATTCTGATATTCATCAAATAAAGTAGGGAAAACTACCGATCAGAGCAGCGGGAAGCTAGAATTATTTTCCAATCAGCATAATAATATAGATACAAAGTATTCAATTCAATTCAGCCTTATTTTCCGTGGCATATAAGTGCGTGTATTATTGCGCTGATATTATTACATCGACCAGTATTACGAACATACGTATTTACAGTGTATATATTTTGTAAAAATGAAAATCACGATTTTAATCATTAGAGAGGAACGTGTGACAATACCTAATATCAAGAGAATTTCGCTTCGGGAGTACAAAAGGAAATGTTCTTATATTTCGCGCTCTAGCATCGTCGAATTTTCTGGTCACGCTTCCCGCTGTCCTAGTTCCTAGAACCTAGTTCACGCGCACTGTCCGGCACTATGGGACGGCGTCCCTGCAAGTTGTTATCTCGCAGTTTTGCATCTATATTGCCCGCGCTCTCCTTACGCCAGTCACATCCCACGTCGGCGCCAGCTGTTCACTTCGCTCTGCTTCTTCCGTCATCCCCCTTTCCCCCCACCCTCCAGCTCCTTTCTGTGACGACTCGGATGTACGCGCGTCGCTTCCTCGAAACTTTGAGAAGCAATTTTCCTTGCTACAAAGGACTTCCCGTCGAAAAGCAAGCAATAAAGTTATATTTTCTTTCAATTTGTTATTTATTCTACCTCACCATTTTACAGTATGTATATTAGGACACGTAATTATAAGTCACGATCACATGTTTATAATTACAGTAAACGTAGGAGTTCTTTTCAACTTATAAATTAAAGAAAAATGTGGGGTTGTAAGAATAATCCTGACTGCTTTAGAGGAACATTCTCGTGATTAACAATACATATTCATTTGAGTGTAATTTATCGGGTAGGAAGGTTAATAAATACAAAATTTGTCTAGATTTTTTAGTGACTTGCATTCCATTTCCCTTACTTATTTTAAGCATATTTTCCTGAAAACGTTATGTAAGATACTGAGAGTGTAATCTAAAAATCGTATTTTATTTATCTCAACCATTATAATTTATATAATATATATAATTTATAAATATTTTTGTATGGATTTGTACGTCTGATTAATACAGAAGTAACTAAAATTCTATACCATCAATCACTGACATTTTTTTGTGCATTCTTTATTTTCTCAATTCACTGAAGATTTATAATTAAAGACCTTAGCGCAATAACTTGCAAATCTACATTTCTGATGAAATTCAGATATTTCTGTATTTACGTGCCCCATAGATATCAACGTATTATTGGACAGAATGCGGATAATTCATCTTGTAAATGTTGAGAGATTGAAAAAATAAATATCGAGTGCATGGCTTTATGTTACTTATTTGTGGAAAAGTTTAAAACTTTACTTTCCATATTCTCAAGACGTCGAATAATGGCATAGCAAGTTATTGCTCTGAGGTCTTCAGTTGTTCTAAATGCTATTGTTGCTAATATAACGTGTTAGAGAAAGTAATTTACTTCACAAAGGAACAATATTTATCCACTTTTTCATGATCAGGGTATGCCAGTAAGAGTCTTTTCTGTCGAAAACTCGTCGGTTTTCGGCAGACAATAACAATACTTTCTCTTCCTAGGAAGTAAAGGTAAGAGTAAGAAGAAATTACAGTATTTAATTTATGGTTTATGTTGTACCGTTCAGTTTTTGAAGTTCAACATGATGACGATGATATTTTTTGGATAAAGTTAAACCTCTTTAGCATGGAGGTATCTCCGAACCATTGAAGGTTTTCGTAAAAGTATTTATTATTGAGTTTAATCGAACGTTTCTTCTTTTACATGCATTTATTACAATGCGTAATTTCTACCGCTGTCAAAGCAGTGATTGCGAGGCCGGAAGTTTGATTAGAAAATAGATCCTCAAATTGACAGAAATATTTTTGATAGTGTCTGTGGCTCCTGCTAAAATCAAATCCGAAGGTCGACTGCTGTAATCACTGGTTTTTGCGGTTCACTTATAGGCATACGCTGTAGCACAATTTTTACTTTCTTTCTACGGAGAAAAGAAAAAAGTTATGTAATGCTGAGCGAAGAAACGGCGAATTTTAGGCAGAAAACCCATATTGCAGGACTCTGATAACTAAAAATGGATACATTCGGTTGCAATATTTAGAAAAAAATCCTCTAAGGTTTAATGTAGCCGGAATCCATGTTTTGTGGGCCCTTGATAGCAAACAATCGAATGACGACAAAACGTCTGTCCGTCTGTCAATCTGCCTGTTCGTCTGTAAGAACGCTAGCAGCTAAACCGTTCAGCCCATTTTCTCCAAAATTCAGTTTCTCTGCAATTGATTTGGCCGATGACGCGGACTCTTGAATTTGAAATTGATATTTTAATTTTGAGGGTATTTTACATGAAGACCATGAGAAATTTTCAAAAATACAAAAATTTGATCCTTAATTTTTTTTATTAAATTTTGTTGTTGAGTAGTGTACAAGACGTTTAAGAGAATGATGCAGGTCTCATGTTCGTTAAAAACCGTGATTTTTCGAAAATTGAAACAGTTCAAATTTTGTTTGGAGTCTTCTAACAACTAAAATATTAAAGATAAAGATTTTTTTCTGAAAGAAACATGTTCCTGAAATATATATATATATATATATATATATATATATATATATATATATATTGAAATAGAGTCATGTACAGTTTTTCGAAAGTTTGTGCTACCGTAATTTTGCGTGAAAATACTGGCGTAAAAGTACGTGCTGTTTTGGCCCTACTAGTTTGTAATGGATCACGGACCTTGCGGGATTTTTACAATTCCCTTTCCTTCCCATTCCTGGAAGTCACTGACAAGAGCAGATGAAGTCCCTCGTATCACAAGCGATCAATCAAACAATCAATATACAGGCAACAAAACACTTTGAACCACCCTAACCTTCCTACTGGCGAACAGTTTAAACAGTGGATGGACGAAATGTCGTTCTGTGCGAACGCCCAGCGCTCGTCAACTCGCATGGGAAGGCGAGGGAGACGCCCCGACGCGCCAAGGGGCGGCGGTGTGGGCGCGGGGGTGAAGGAGATGGCGTAAGCGACGGCGTTGGGCGGGGTGGTGGCTAGGGCAGGGGAGGGGGAGGGGTCGGGGGCGGGGACGGGGTCGGGGGCGGGGGGCGGGGGCGGGGACGGGGGCGGGGGCGGGGGCGAAGGGGTAACGGCGCCCTAGAGACCGCCGGCACCGCCGCGACGGCCTCGCGCGCGCTTCGAACACGACTGCCGTAAGTGGCCAAGGCGGATATGTGGAGACGTTTTATTATCTGTTAGGAGAAGCGCACTCTCTTGCGTGAGGGCCGCTCAGGCGACGTTTGCACCCTGACAGAGCGTGTTCAAGTCGGCACACGAGGCAATATCCAGCACGTGCGGCAAAGAGAGAGAGAGAGAGAGAGAGAGAGAGAGAGAGACAGCGAGCGTGAGAAGAAGACGTACCGCCGGGTGAAGTCCACCTCGCTGCAAATAAAATGGTGGAAATGGGCTAACTTCGACGCTCTGGGTATGGGTCATTTTTGCCTGTTCCTTTTTAGTTATCCGTACAGAAAAACGGGATATACTCTGGTTACAACCCGGCGGGGACAACTGTCCTGAAGGAACTCGTCGGCTTTTATTTTGTTCGGAATACTATATGAAGTGTTAGTGGCTAAGGAGAAGGTAGAACCAGCAACTTGTCAAAAGAATCGTCAACAATTTAATCCTTCGGAAATGGCGTGCAGTTTCATGGCATTAGAAGTTGCATGGAAATGCCTGACATTCCCAATCTTTTCTTTCTATATTATTACTAGCAGTTATTGCCATTATCAATGTATTCTTCCTGATATTCAATTTCCCTGAGTAAATGTTAATTTTTAAAATATAAAATGTATAATGAATTTTAATTGTTTGAAATGCAATATCTACAACTCGAACATGCATTAACATGCTAACGGTAACTACTAGTTTATAAGTATTTTTTTTGTTTATTTCAGAAAAACTTAAACAGTAATACTAATTATATTAAATATTACTGTCACCAATCTCTTATTATTCATAAGCGTCACAAAAATTTAAGTAAATACAATACAACGGACGAATCTGTACCCGCGTGGGGATTGCAGATGTTACCCGTCAAAAGAATCCTTTCTATTTTAAGCACATAAAAGCAATCAAACAATTTTCCGCAGCATAAAAAATAAAAGCCATTAAGCACATAAAAGCAATCATGTTACCGATTTTCACTGAAGTAAAAATGAGGAATCTTTTCATTAAAATAAAAGGTTGTAATTGATCAATAAATTGTTTATACAGATGGATGGTTTCAGGTCGCTAGGTCCACGGACAAAAGGTCCAATATTCGTTAGGACTAATGAAAAGACGTCTATT
Source organism: Acheta domesticus (assembly GCA_031308135.1). Lineage (NCBI taxonomy): Eukaryota > Metazoa > Arthropoda > Insecta > Orthoptera > Gryllidae > Acheta > Acheta domesticus. The sequence continues at coordinate 158,793,384 of JAHLJT010004567.1, forward strand.
GCGAACCAGGTCTAATGCGACATAAGGTCTACGCGACAGAGGGTCTAATACCAAAAGAAGTTAACAATTTGAAGGTTCAATTGATAAGGTCAAATAGACATAAACACCGCAGACCTAACAAATATACATAGGTGTATTGGCAAAATTTCTATTTCTCTATTCTTAAATGCCTGAAAACCAAAAGTCTATATTTTAACAATGTCAATTAATTTTCAAAATTTTCGAATGGTAGCAAATTACCAAAATTATAATGATCGTGGTGATATCGACCTATATTTTCGGTCGTTGAGCTACAGAGACTGACTATTTTAACACCTGTATCATTTTATGTACATTACGTACTTTCTGAATGAAAGTGTATTATTCCTATTTTGATTTCGTTTCAGACTACAACATACTGACGTAATGGTAAGTGAACCACATTTCGTTTCGAATTTCTGTTACAGCGTAATAGATTAGAAATTAATATCCGATAGACCGAAGTTTATTAGACATTTTTGACAATTACCTCAAATATTATTAGACATTTTTAAAATGAGACCAAATTTTCATTGGATGTGTTTTCATAGACCTTCTGTCATTAAACTTTAAAATTAGACCTGTCATTAAACCTAACAATTTTAGACCTAACGACCTCTAACCAGATGGATTATAGTTTCTCTTTGTTTAAATGGAGTTTATTTCTATTTATTTATCTCTTTCAGTGTTGAATGAGCGGTACAGTAATAAGAGATTACTGGTGGAGTACGATTATGACAATTGATCCTTTAGATGTTGGGTTTGGTGATAGGTTATATGTAGTGAGAAAGAGTGCTTTTAAGTTTAGTACTTGCATTTTGATACTTGTGTTCAATTTTTAAAATATTGAGCAAGTTGTTGAAAAAGGGGTCCAAAGTGTACAGGAACGTCTCCAAATTCTGTCTACAAATCATACGTTTCCCCCTGTCATGGTAGACTGATTTATGCCGAGGATACGTTCAGGGATTCTTAAAACGTTTCACCAGTGATAAAGAGGTAGTAAACGTTATACTTTAAAAATTTTCGTAGCCTTATGCTGCGTGAAAGCGCTAGTAAGATACCCATTTTCCTTGTTTACAAGAGAGTATGTTCTAGTCTGGGAACGACGAATAACGAGACAGCAATTTTTAATTGCATTATACAGTTACATTATACTTTAATATTTCATTATGATTGAAACTTAACACGTGATGTAGATCGTTTAAACAATATAGTTATATGTCAAAGAGAGCTTGCTGATTCGAACTTCTTTTTTGGAATGTTTTATGGTGTTTTCTAATATTCTAAACTTATGGTCTCGTTTCGCATGCAAGGCTCCTAATTGTCTGAGTGTTCAACAAAATTCATGCATCTATGGAGCTGTGTAAATTAAATATCAGCAAAAAAGTTATGAAGCAAAATATATGAAATTAATTAACCCAGTTCCACGGCGTACTACAAACATATTGCAATGATATCTAGAAAAATTGGAATAAATATTTATTTTTATTGTACAATTTTCTGTGCGCTTAAAGTACAAACGCGAGACTTTTTAAATCACTGTTAATTTATTTAGAAAATAAAGCACAAGTAAGATTCGTTATATTTATTGTCTCCCATGGAGATATTTGGAAATGTCGTAAAGAACGATTTACTAGTGTGTGCTGATCACGTCAGTAATAATTAAGACACACACTTAAAAGGGATACAAGAGGGGGATACGCTTGGTTTAGGTTAGAGGGGTGGATGCAACGTAGAATGAAGGATTCGAATGACAATGGAATCTGTGTACTGTGCGGTGATAGAGAAGATTGGATCCACATCCTGTTAAATTACTGCGCTACAGAAACTTGGAGAGGAAAATGGATGGGAATGGGGAACTATTGCTTCCAATTTAGAAACATAACGCTCGCTCAAAACATATTAGCTGATAATAGATCTCACTTCATGAAAGAATTAGAAACATTTTTAGGAAAGGTTCGAACTATCAGGGAAACGGTAATCAGGGAGTGGGAAAACAGCACTAGTTAGTAGTACGAGCGGAGCCTAGACTGGAGATCAAATAATTAATTGAATAAGCAAGAGATAATTTAACTAGTAAGGTAATCAATAATGCTAATCAATAATATTAATTAGTAAGTTAGTCAGTAATAATTAAATTAATCAGTAAGCGATAATTAAGTTAATCAGCAGTAAATTGTTCGGAAAGGCGGTGGTGCGGGCGATCTTCTGTGGCGGTGTTTGATTTCAGGGGCTGAGGCCAAAGACTGGATGGAGAAGATGTCCACGCCAAGAAATAAATAAATAGTTTAGAAAAAAACTAGTGTTTTAGCATGTACTCGTCCTCTGACGGCAGGTTTTTCCCCCTTCAGGGGTTTTTTCCTCAGCCCTACCTTATGGTCTCCTTCCTGCGGCTTTGAGGCGATGAAGAGACCATTAGGGGTGAATGCCAGAATTCGAAAGGTTAGAATGCGGTAGGATGTAGGTATTGTAATGGCATAAAGGCCTTCAGCCTAGCCACATAGTTAAAAGAATTTAAATTATGTATCAATGTGTTATAATTACCTATTAAATAAAAATAAATAAAATAATTAATAGGGCAATGGAATGAGATGTAACATATGTCAGCATTATGTGTACTATTTATGTATTTATTAATGTAATTGTCAATAATAATATTTTAGTTAGAATATTTTCATTTTTCTATCTTTCAATAATACCCTGTAACCTCATTTTGTTTTGTCCAATTTTCAAACATTTTTGTGGCAGTTAGTAAACTTGTGCGCTCAGGCACAAAACATTTCTATCTTTTCAGCATGTTCAAAACATCACTCCCACGCGATAAAAGGGGAGAAATTACTCGAAAAAGCACAGGAAAAGTACATGGAAACTCATGTCTGCTTCTTGGCAGCGAGACACGAAATAAAAGAACATAGAAAGAAAAGGAACAAAATGAAAAAAAAATTAACATGATGTATGAACAGTACCTGCAGAAAACGAACACACCGCCAACTCCGCTGAACAAGAAAGGAAAACTACACGAGATGGCAAACAGTCATACTAGAAAAACGACTCCAGTGACTACGCTTGTGGAGAATGGTCTTGACCTCAAGAGTTCCACCCGTACGATCCTCCAGAAAGTCAAAGGTGCACGCTCGACTAGATCCGAATGGCTTACCGTTGGATTTAGATTCGGCTGCATGTGTATCTCGTATTTCCAAAGGATCCATTTTCGATTTCGATGCTGCGTCATCCTCCGATCCATCCATCGCGATGGCTCCGGAAAAGAGGAGCTGGGGGCGGGGTCGTTGAAGCGGCGAGGTAGGTAGGCGGGTTTTCATGCTGGCATTGTCAGGTGTTGCGTGAACAGCAGTTCAGGTAGGGGCAGACTTTCAGGCAAACGTTTTGCAGTTTTTAGTGTAACTGCTCATCTGACACAACCTTACAAATATACATCATAACAAGGGCAAAAACATACAAGTATCGAATTTCGTAAGGGTAGTAAACGTGATTAAGGCATGCCGTAGATTTCCGATTTATAAATTAATCTCAAATTGAAATACCTTTAAAACCGTTTATGGTTCTAGTAATTCCTCTGAATGCTACGAGATAGCATTTTGGTTTCAGAATTGACTTCTATCCCACGGTCACTAGTGGAGCTAAAAGATCGTAATCTAATTCATGGTCGAAAATAATTCTCCTCTAAGAGATACTTGGTAACCTTAAAAGTCCCTCTCTGCAAACTTTTTAATTTTATTCATTGAAAAATAGATTTCAAAATAGAATATACATTTAATATTTTATGATCAATTTCACTAATAAAGGAGTTGGTTATAAATGTCGCTTCTGCTTATGAACTTTAAATATGTACATTATTTGCGGTATATCGACCTAACAAGTATTTCTATCTCGGTGAACTTTAGAGCACGTAACACACTAGCATAGACGGATATTTCCGTCCCAATAATATAGGCAAATACTCTTGAATATGGAGTAGATATTTCCAGAGACACCTCCATGATTACAATCGGGGTCGATGGAAGGAGAAGGTTATGAGGTTATTGAATGATTCTGTTTCAATTTAGAGAACATTAAAATTAGAATTAATTAAAATAATACGTTTATTGATTTGGGAAGACACAACTGTGGCATTTTTAAACAGCCTTATTTCTTCAGTTCTTCAGGTTTCGCACGGTCCACAGATAAGTATGTTCCATCCTAGTCGTTAAAAAAATAGTAGAAACATGATGAATGAAATGAATGTAAAAACAGATGTATTATTTTTTCTAACATGATTACGTGCAACTTTAATCACAGTTTTTTCTTTGCTAGAATATCACTTCATGCTCATGATTCCAGCCCGATTGAAGATACAGTACGGAATTATCAAAGAACGGGTGTCCTCGCGATCGGTACTACACGAGCAAAAAGAAAACATTAATTATTCGCATCGTATTATAATTGTATATTAGCAGGAATATTTGTGTTAATTAGATTATTCAAATTAGTTCCTTAGATATTAATTGAGTTTTTTTCGAATTCATTTATGCTATAGATCCAAATCTTAAATGTTGCTCGATTGTTATATAAACGTAACATTTAATACTTTTTTGTGAAACTGCAAATTGAAAAGTTTCTCTATTCCCGCCTTCTGTGAAAATCGTCTGAACATGCGATTCGATATGTCGAATTCAAGCTTTAAAAATATTTCAAATATTTTGGGTTGTAGTCTTCATTGCATAATTGTTGAAAAATTCACTTAATTTACAATATTTGTAAAAATCGGTATTAATGTCCGTCCTTAAATCACATTTCCTAGAAAATTTCTAGGCTACCTTCTTACAGAGCCTTGGAAATGACGTGGTTTAAATTTGTGTATTTAATATTAAAATTTATAAAGTAAATCAAAACCTCTTTTTCTTTGCTATTATTAGTCAAATTGCCTGTTTTTTATTTTTTCTCAAATGTTTCTACTCTCAAATTTGAAATCACAAACCACCCTAGACCTCTGAAAGGACTTCTGGAAAGATCTTTTAATATACTTGTATTTACTGAATTTCTTCACGATTTAAACAGAACTCTACTTAAACTACCTGATCCTTACAATAATACCAACAAATTACTCACGTACTCTTAGATAGGTCGATAGTTATGGCCATTAGCCAATATGTCGTTCTTTGTATTGTGATGAAAACATATGAAACAAACTTAACAAAAACTTAAAAGATGAATATGGTTCGATATGGTGGTGGCGCGTAACTATTTCATAACAGTTCCTACTTCAAACATGAATGATGAATTGTGTGTTAAGGTACAGTTGGTATGTTCCAACTCCCACATATCATTTTTAAACCTACTTGTTGCCATTTAAACCCCCATGTATAATTGAGATAGGTCTACGGGTGTCTTTGCTGACGGAGACGAGCGGGAGAGTCCGAGAGCCCGCCCAAAACATGAAAAATAGCCGAGATATATGCGTCGGCTGAATATCCAAAGGTTAAAACCTAGCTACAAAAACTACAATAACACTTTCATAATAAAATTTTGTGAACACTCGAAATTTAATGGAGCTTTTTCACTTGGAAGAAGTGTCTCTCGTGCATGTGTCCCAACCTTTTTCCATAGTTACTATAAATCTTTCAAACATCCTAAATTATGAATCTTAAATCCTGAAATTGTAAATGATTTTTTCTGAAATAATTTAATATAAATATATTTACATTAAATTATTATAAATATACTATATAATTGTATTATATTGTAATATACAAAATATTGCAGGAAAACAATCACCGCTCTACTCTGGACTGTGCGAAGCGGTTACTAGGTAACGAATGTTTGTTTTACGTGCAGGAGGGGTCTCTGAACTGGAGATTTTTTGTTGAGAGGCATCGTAGTGGTAGCTGCGCGAAGGTGGTCTGATTAATTTAAGTGGGACATCGCCGTGTTATATGTAATAGGGAGAATAGAATTTGGAACAGTAGTGGAACAATTCTTGCAAGGAGTAAATTAAAACATCAAGAGAGAAGCAGATGACTTCGGCGACGACCGGCGCCAAGAGGGATTTTCAGCGCGGAAGCCAAGGGTGATATGAACTGCGGGACCTCTTTCACAACGCCTAGACAATTCGGTACCGTTATTAACTAGATGCATGCAATCAATAGAATTTATATTGTTAAACAAAATTCAAATCATTTCAATAAATGAAATTATTCTTGTGCCAAATTTTACGCAATTCCTTGTAATAGAAATAATTTCAGACTTCAGGCTTCTCTGTATAGAGGGCAACCGGGTGACAACCAGCCTGCAGGTAAGCGTGGTGTCATCGCATAGAACCCAAAAACTGAGCTAGCGAATTAAAGTAGAATAATTCATCATTATTTTATCACAATATCTTATAAATTATATTATAATAATTTAATATAAGTATCTTATGTAGCCTAATATAAATATATTTTATAAACACCGGATTATAAACATTCAACTGAGAAAACCGCGAAGTTTGCAATATGGAAACCTGCAATCTCGCTGAGTTACGCTATCTCGAAACCTTTCGTGGCTTGTTGGGGTTTTGGGATTCGAACGCGCGGGGGTTGCGACAGGCCGCCCGTGAGTTGTGTGAGGAGTGAGGCGGAGTTCCCACCCGACGGGTGAAAGGGCTGGCCCTTCGCGCAGCGCGGGTGAAAGCTCAGGCGGGGAAGCGCAGCTACGCCGCGCTGCGCCGCGCCGCGCGTAGATTGGAACGGCGGGCGCGTCGCCACGCTCTGTTCTCGTTCTGCGCGCAGGTGCCTTGTCAACTTCTGTGCTTCGCTCGCGCACGCTCCACTCTGTTCCCCCCTCTCTCTCTCTGGTCTTTCTCTCTCCCTCACTCTCTCCCTATCTCTCTTCTCTATTTCTCTCCCTCTCTCTTTTGTCTCTCTTTCTCTCCCTCCATCCCTCTCTTTCTCTCTCTCCATTTCTCTCCCTTTTTCCCCTCTGAGTAACTGTTTGCGTCTCTACAGTTCTCTCTCCTTTTCTCTTATACTCCCTCTCTCCTTCGGCCCTCGATGATTGTTTCTGTATATTTCTCTGTGCCTCTCTGACTTTGTCTCTCTCTTACTCTCATACTCTCCCTCTCTCTTTCTCTCTGTCACTCTTTGCCTCTGAGTCTCTTTCTTTAAGTCTCTGTCTTCGCATCTTTCTTTTTCTCCGTGTGTTTCTCTGACACACCCTGTCAATATCTGTCTCTCCCTGGGTCTCTATCTCTGTTTCTCTATGGCTTTCTATGTCTCTCTGATGATGCTACATTGTAAATCCAATCTAGCCAATTTCTGTACTCGCAGAGCCCACGATTCAGTCGCAATTACATATTGTATTCATAAACATATATAAACTACAAGTGGTTGTTCTCTTATTGTACAGAAGCTTAATACGAAATACCAAGATTCTTTAAAACAATTTACCACATGGTGAATTTTTTTATAATGCAACGTTCAATTCATTGTTTATAATACTGAAATTATTATAATTAATGCCATTATTACTTCTGAAATTATTACAAACAGAATTTAAAAGTTTCGAATTCTTCATCGTTATTAATTTGTTGTATCGTTGTGTATCTCACAGGACGCGATTAGACGGGCACCTGGTTCCATCAGGAGGCGAACGCGAGGGCAGAGGCACGGGAGCATTCCTGGCCCTGGGCTCGCAGCGCTCCCTTGTCCCGCGCCCTCACGTCGCCCGCGTCGTCCGCCCACACGACGCGCCCGGAGCGCCGCCGCCGGCTCCGGCGCACGACAGCTCCGGCGCCGCCAGCGTCCGGGCGGTGAAAGGGACTGCCCGGAGCAGGCAGCTGGCAGGAACGCGACGCCCTCCCTCTTACCCCACCTGCCTATTCGCCCGCACCGCTCCGCACCCACCCATGACCGCTAACGACCAACGAGGTAGGTTCCGTAAGTTTCTGGCCTCAATAACTTCTTTTTTTTATACAAATAACAGAATTACGAATCTTTTCAACTTAACCAAAATGGATTAATACAGTGCCCTCTAGAATACAAAGCCTGGCGACGGGCAGCCATCTTGCCAATGACGTCACGATGAGTAGGCCCAACAGCCCCGCCATGGGCCTACGATCTACGCTGAACTTGAACTTTATAACAACAGCATTTCACAATATATTTCTCCCTGGCTTTTCATTTTCCACCAATAGATTTGGGTAACGAAAATTGAAGGATTCATATTTTTAGAAATATGTTGCTTTTATTTCAGGACAATGTTTCTTTGTAAGAAAAAAAAGTATAATTTTTTCTACAACTATCAACAAAATTAAAATCAGAAGTTTATAAAAATACACTTTGATTAATTTTAGAAATAGTGATTTATTTTGAAGAAAATCATGTCACAATTTACATATATTACTCAATAGATAGTGTAGATAGTAACACAACAAGAATATTTAAGTACTTTCTCAATAGATATACATACATATTCCTACATTAATACACACAATCATTATTTTTACAGAATAGGAGATTTAAAATATTTTGGGAAAGAAAAGTACAGAAGCAGAATCATGCTGCAGGCTAGATTTCGAGTTGAGATATCACGTAACAATATGTAAATATTAAATAATATGTAAATATTAAAACACATAAGACATCCCACATAACGTAATATTTGAAGCTCTGAACGAAAAACTTGATAAGGAAAAATTCATTTAAAATACCGAATGAGGAGATCCTGCTAGCAAGTAGATTAATGTTGAATAACAAATTCTTCAAGTTCAATGATTCTTGTTACAAACCAAAACAGAGGACCCATGGGTTATCTCTTTTCTGAATCGGTTAAGCAGCAGACACAGTCATCTTAAGTCAAAATGAAGTAATATTTTGTGCTAAATATGTGGATGAGACGATATTAATTGTTGATGAGGCAAAGATTGAATTCATTTTTCAACAATTCAATAACTATCACCACAACTATTACTATCACTATCACTGTCACCAACGTTTGCAAGTTTAAAACATTTTTTAAAAATATTTATCCTTGAGTTATTGTTGGGTATGAAAGTTTTCTCTCTACAAATAGCTTTGATCCACGCACTCCTTGGCTCTTTCTCATTGGGAAAGCTGAACACACTAACAGCACGGCCGTTTTGGTAGTTGCCTTTACAATTGGGTACACAATACTTGAAAGGCATTATTGTGATGAGCTGTAAATGAAACAATGAGGGTTTGAATAGTTCCGAATTTGTTAACATCTGTTAACTGTGTAATAACTTAAGTCCTAAATACTATATGATCAATATGCACAATAACCTAGAAGCCTCGTAACACATTTTTACAAATTGAAGCACAAATATATCATTTGCTTATATTTGCCTTAATTTTAGATCTAAGACGTAAAGTTAACTTAATCAGAAACTACTGTTAATAAATTGTACTTACCAAGTTCGAATTTCTGTAAATAAAAATAATCAAATTGCTGAAAAATCACGACCAACACAACATAGCAACATGCATAACACACGGAGTATCCGGGCGGAGAGTCTCTTCGTGGGCCTACTCGTGCTTACGTCACAAAATCGTCGCCAGGCTTTGTATTCCAGAGGGCACTGATTAATATGAGGCTAATATGAGGAGCAATCATTCAAAAGACGACATGTTCCATTTGGCGAAAAATTGAGTTCTTTGTGGTTTTTACCTAGAATTCTATTTTTAAAAAACCTGAAATGTCTTACCATTCATTAAGTAGTACTATCATTGTTGTGTTAAAGAAGGTGTCGAAAAGGGTAGCATGTGTAATATATTTTTCAATTTTATTGGAAAAGAGTGAAGTGGACGTGTTACATGTCTTTCGTTTCTCGTTTGGAATTTTCGCGAATTGTCACGAGCATGAAAATTTCTTCTTTGTGGTTGGAATTCGTCTGTCACATTTGTTGTTGTTCTTCTGACACTCTCGTAAAGGAAATAGAAGAAAGTTGGGTAAACGAAATACCTCTGCATGTGTGTATGTACGTCTCCCTCCCCCCGCCAAAAAATACTCTCTTCTCTTCTCTGATACTCTCTTCTATGATTAAAGTATAATCTAGTGTACGAGCAATGCAAAAATAATTGCATGACTGAAATGAAATGTGTGTCCAAGGTCATAAAACAATACCACATGCAAAAATGGATGCTTCAAACTTATCTTCCAAAATACGGATTGAATGTATGCTTTTCAATTTAAACTCATTACAAACAAAGTTACTTTTTACTTTAAATATTCTGTAATCTTAAATTCTGTAATTTGATCTTATACTTTGGGGTAACAGATTACCTCACGTACCCATCTGCCGATGTAGCATTCATGTATCCATTTGAAGGTTAATCATCTTTTATTCAAACCCCCTTGTCACATCTCTATATTATTATTTCTGGGCCTTTGAAAAAATTCTCCAAATTTTTGTTTGCCAAATGATAAAAAACACTTCTTTGACCTCATACTCTTCTGAAACCTTTCTTTCGCAAAGCTTTTTCTTCAGTTTTGATAAGTGGTAAATGTCTTCCGGTTAACAATCTGATATTGCAGTGTGAATGGTCTAACTTCTTCAAGCCATAGCCCTTCACAACATTCATTGCAATTAGGGAAGCACAGGTGCGTTGCCGTGAAAAAGCTAAACCCTATGAGATTTCACGCACCCCATCCCCTCAATTACCTTCTTCTATAAAAATTAGTGAGATGTCCAATGCAAACTTATAGCATTACAACAATTAAAGATAAAAAAAAATCCTCAGAATATTTTTCCATTCACAAGCGATGTCTTGGTCAGGCCGGAAACTTATGGAACTGCCTGCGTACCTGATCAACACACTGCTGACTAGGGCATATAGAAACATCAACTTTTCCGACCCTCACCCGTCCACCAACCATCTCACCACGCCTCCCTCTCGGCCCTTCAACAACAGCTTTTTTACCGCCTGTTACGGTTTGAGTCCCAATGGTGGCGAGTTTTCGACACCAACTAGAGGGCTAAATTAGCCGCTTTCAAGAGGAGAATTCTAACGGCCTGCGGCTCTGATTGAGAGTTTTCCATGATTTCTCCTATAAATATTAGCCAAATTTTTGATGAACGGGCCACGGACTGCCCATTATCATCTCTTCCCCATCATTGTTTCCTTCTCTCGCCTTATACACGCATGCACATTTACACGTACTATAATACTCACATGCGCGAATACAAATCGGGATCTTCCCGACTGGGAAGGTGAGGACTTTCCCCTGGGGGAGATGCCAGATGACAAGAGGGAAAATTTTCGCACGCCGACGCACAGATCGGCACCAAATCTCGCAGTCTAGCGGGCGACGAACACCAGTACATCTCCGTATGTATAATGCCCGACACTTACCGAAAAATGGTATTGCAGTTGACGTGTCCGAAAACAAAATAATACATCGTCCACTCACCGCTAACCCTGAGGAACACCTCCCGGAATAAAACATTCACTTCCCTAACAAGACTTATGAATATAGCAGCTGACATGCTTGGAAACATCAATTAACTAACCACTTAATCACAACGTTCATTACACTCGCCCGAAGATCATCCGATCGTCAGTCTCCCGCCAGACGCTCTCCTGCCCCAACGCTCACCAGCTCGCCCGCCACCGGCCGCCAGCCACCCGAGAGAACACGACCCACTGACACACCGCCTCCCAAAATTCGTGTTGCTCCTGCGACCGGAGTGCCACCATTACCCCTTCCTCTCCATCTCCGCGACCCCCATCACCACTTCCCCGAACGCCTTCGCCGCCACCGCCGCCGCCGCCGCCACAGCAGCAGCCGGTTCCATCATAGCCGCCGGCAATTGTTCCCGTGTCGCCCCGTTAATAGGGCGCCCTCTCAGAGAAGCTGCAGCGCCGGCGCCGGGCGAGAGAGTGCACTGGGCGGAGCGAGGGGGGCGGAGAGTGCGGGGGGGGGGTGGCGGGCGAGCGTACTAAGGCGCCGGGTGAAATGATGGGGTCGAGGCACGCTGGATGAACGCGGGGCGGCGCGCGAGCACCTACAAAGCACGCATTGTGCGCGCACAACAGCGTTTTCCTAGTGGCTCCCGCCGACGCACAATGCACGCGCGGCGGGGCGGGGCGGGGGCGAAGGGGGAGAAGGGGGCCAGGGCGGAGGCCGGAGAAGGGGAGGGGAGGGGTCGAAATCGTGAATTGAGCTCCGCCGGTGGATGTCAAAGTCGACAAAGGACTTTGGGGGCTGCGCAATCACAGCCGCGGGGAGGAGAGAGGACTGGCGAGGTGCCGCCGCAGTCATTAGCGAGGTGATAAGCGGTGCAATAAGTGCTCGTTCTGGCTCGATAAGCCCCGAATCTGCTAATGCTTCAGCGGAACGCGGCCCGGCTTTCAACGCACGCTCTTCCGCCGAGATGCAGCCCGGCTGCCAGCTGCCTGCCGGCGTCAGGGGCACCGTCCTTGAGGGGAGGCATACACGGGCGGGAATACTGGCCGTTTACTCGTCTGCGTCCGTCTCGTGAGCCGTGCCTCTGAGTCCGTGTGGGGTAGTGATGCGACATCGATTACAAACATCCATATTAGCAAACACCGATGTTCAAAATTAAAATATCGATGTTAGGAATACATCGACTAAAAACTATCGATGTTTTTCAACATCCATGTTTCTACAAACAACATCCATGTTTCAACATCCATGTTTCTTCCATGCCGCATCACTAGTGTGGGACGGTACTATTTTCTAAGGACGTTGGAAAATATTTCACAATTCACATTTAACATACTAATGTACGGATCCAAAGTTCAATAAATTGTTTATTTGTTATGTATTTAAACAAATCGATTTATATAACAATTTAAATAATGGAAATAATTAAAATTTGCTTTCATCTCCATTTTAATATAGTATTTGTTTATAGTGACGAGGTTGACTGTGTGCTGTGAAACTAATGTTAATGGTTCTATAGAATTTCTCAGTTTGATTTCGAATAAGAATTTGGAAATCCTCGATTTGGTTCATATGCTAAAAGTCTAGTTATATGGACAGTCACGAAAATTTACGTGATGATCTGCATAAAAATTCCTTGTTGCGCAATTTACCCAAATATGCGGTGTTCGTTTGGGCAATTGACACTGGGTTACCCGGCATCTAACGTAATTTGTTTTTTCACTTGTAAATAGTCTTGACTTTTAGCATTTCTACGAGGTTGCATTTTAAGTATTAGAAGCACATTAATGTAGCACATAACATAAGCCTACTTTACTCTGATTCATTCAAATAATGGCAATATAAACAAAACGTTCAATAATTAAGAATAATGATAAATGAATTTAGAATTGTGGCCTTCCACCAGCAATGCAAGTAGATCGAAGAAAGAAGCAGGATGTACAAGAATCACACAATCTTCGCATCAATCAATTAAAAAAAATACTATTGTATTCTGATTAATTTGCTTGCTACTATACAACACGTGCATGGTATGCGATTAGTGATCAAGAATTCTCGTTTCATAAGAGTGAGACAATTGTTTCTGAGATAAAATCCTACTTTCGCATTCCGATGTACGGAATGCTCGTCGGTTACAAAGAATGAAACAACAGAAACTGTTGATATGTTCCGGTATGCGGATGGCATCAATGGTCAATTGCGTTATTCGTTAACCGCTCTCGTACGTGTTGTAATGTCGGCTTGGAGAAATGAGTGCAGCTGTTGAAGGCAACTGTTGCATCAGCGCTGTAGAGGCCACTGCCTTAGGTGTCGAGGTTGCGCTCAGGGTCATGGTTGGAGTCGCAGGTGATCGTGATTAGCATTAACGAGAGGCATTGTGGAAATAGTTGTAATCGCTAACGGAAGAAGACGCCATGTTGATAGTTGAATGAATGTTGATAGAAGATACGTAGCTTACTGAAAGCAACGATTGCAGTAGCAAAAAATTCATAACGCTTAGCTCTTCGCATTTTTCCACGAAGAATATTATTATGTCTAATATGAATACATATCAGATCTGGAAATTCTACGACGTTCAGCCATTAAGCATCAATGGAATGGAAATTAGTCGTAACAACAGGATAATCTCTTGTTTATCTCCATTTGTATGTTTTTATTGTCCGAAAAAATATAATCATGGAGGAAACAATTCAGTACCAACAAAAAATATAATCATGGAGGAATAAAATTCATCAAATATGAAAAATGGCACAACGTTGCAAAATTATCAATGAGTGTTACACTTCTGTCATTCAATACTTCGGTATTTTGGTTTGGAAGTTCAACCACAAAATGTCAACGGGCGATTTAACGCCCGAGCACTATGTAAATTCTTTACTTACTCAAAGGGAAGAGTATAGTAATTTCATAAACTGTTAGAAAATGGGGCATTGTTAAATTTGTTCGATACTTAGTATGATTTTCTTTAATACATTCGCATTTAAACTTAATTTAATCATAATCAATAGTAATCCATTTTCATATATTTATTGAAATACACATTTGAGAGCTCTTAATGTCGAAAGTGTGTCAATGTCCCTTACTTCATGAACGTTGACATACCACGTAATGTCTTTTACGTAGACGAAAGCATAGACGGTCTACACCGGAATATGGATTTTTTATTCAATTTGTATTTTATTATAAATGGAAAGAGCCAACTTCTATTTTTCTAAATGAAGTTTGAAACTTTCTGTATTTCAACGAATTGTTTGTTATATAACTTTGAAGCATACTTTGTTAATGTATTTTTGTGGAAATATTGACTTGAAACAGTATATTTGTTACGTAGTTTTCCATTGTAATGCTGTTGCATTCCTACTTTTCCATGTTCACTGCAATGCATTCAGTAGTGTTTCAGGAAAGGGCTCGTCTTGTTTACAAAAGAGGAAGGGGTCAGAGATCAGGAACGGTAAGTAAGTATCCAACATCCTTAATAATTACTTCACCTAAAATACTTTTAAGATATATTTAATTAATAAATAAGTAGTGATATTACAACAGAACATACTTTCTCGTATTACTAGTAAATTTGCAATTTTCGATAATTCAGAGAATTCAACAAAAATGAGATTCATGCCATTCTTTTTAGCAACATTTCTTCTATCCATGAAAAAAAAATTAAAGAAAAAATTGAGCGTATTTTTAGAAAAGTAATGTTGTTTTTTTTAAATGCGTATATTTCACTCCAAATTACATTACGAATACAAATTCAACACTACCCGTATTATCGAAGAATTGAACCTGAACTTATCAAAAGATCCATCTTTATGGAACAAATTTCATTAAGGAAGAAATCTCTATGTTCAATATTATAGTTGTAGGAAGACGCTCTTTTACCATTTTCAATAAATAGCAGATTTCAACGAACATGCGATCTTCACCATTACCTTAAGCGTACTTTATGTCATCATAGGACAAAGTTTGATAAAAAAATGTTGTGCCACTTTTGAGAAAATTTTGGAACTGTTTTTGGGGCTTCATATAAGATCCTCTCAAAAATCAAAATATCAGTTTGAATCTCCCAAAGCCCCATTCATTAAGATCGATCAGATAATATCAATATTGTAGAAAATGGGCTGAAAGGATTAAGCACTAGCGTTGCCCTTAGAGAGACGGACGGACGGACAGACAGACAGATGGACATATAGTCAGCCAGAGCACAGACATACAAACAGACAAAAGGACAGACCGAAGACAGACGGACAGGCACACACAGATGGACCTGACGTACAGACGCACAGACGGGCAGATGTTTTTCCGTCAGTTTCTTTTCGGTATGAAGGCCTTCATAAATACTGCAATAACCTATTCAAGTACATTTACGCATTACAACAGCTATTTACTTTCCAAGAATATCAATAAAATATCCATTCCATAACACAACATGTACATAACAAATATTTAATGGGCGGTGACTTCTACCTCGGTAGCTTGCAATCTCATTACGCCAGCTGAGTCGCAAGCATGAATGAGAATTCAGAATGAGAATTGAAACGGTATGCGCAGTAGGAGAATGAATGGGTAGAACATAATAAAATATTCACATTTTCAGTCATAATTGAAATTGATTCACCGTTTTTCTGTTTTTTCGGAGTTTCTGGGTATCTAACGAAATCATACACACATCTCACATGATCAATGGCAGCATTGTTTTATGTTTTTTTTCGCACATTTAAAATTGTTAATATGGATTTTTGGGATTAATTAATTTTATGTATTATCAATTGAGACAAGTTAAAACTAGATGTTGAGGATATAGTTTCGATGCTAGTAAATAAGTAAATAGAAATAGCTGATTTTATGAATTAAAAATTGGAAAGATTTTATTAGTAAACTGTTTTCCGTTACACAAAATATTATGAAATTATTTTTTTACTTTCCCGTATACGTACGTATGTACGAAGTATATAAGTAGTATAGGAAAAGTTATGTAATACTACGCAAACAAATGGCGGATTTTCGGCACAAAAAATTCATTGCCTGGCCCTATTAACAAAAATGTTGATAACTTCAGTAGATAAATTAAGAAAATAAAATCCCCTAGCACACAGTGCTGCCAGAATTCCTGTTTTCTAGGATCTTGACACCGAAAAACCAATTGAAAACGAAACGTGTGTCTGTATGTGAACAATGCTAGCGACTAAACCGTTCAGCCGATTTTCTCGAACGGTTTAGTCGATAATCGATCTTCCCCGATCGATCTGTCTGATCTCGTGACTTTTGAATTTGAAACCGATATTTGAATTTTGGGGAGTACACTACATGAAGCCCCTGGGACATTTTCAAAAAAATTACGCCAATCACTGAATTTTGTTATTGGATAGTCTGAAGGTCATTTAAGACAATGGCGTAGGTCTCATGTTGGTTAAAAACTCTTGATTTTTCGAAAATTGAAAAAATTCAAAATTTTTCGGTGTCTTCCTACAAGTATAATTATGAAGATACATTTTTTAAATGAAATATGTTCATAAAAACAGGTCTTCAAATAAGGCGCGTTCAAATTTTCAAAAACAGTATTGCGAAATTTTGTGTCAAACACAGGGAATTGTATTTTCTTTAAATCATGTTTTCTTAAAAACCGAACAACATTTTTTATTACATTGAGACCTTAGATAGCATAAAGGAAGCTTAAGAGAATGGTGCAGGTTTCATGTTCGTTGAAATGCCTGATTTTGCAAAAATAAAAAAAATAAAAATGTTCGGCATCTACCTACAACTACTATTACGAAGATACAATTGTTCTTCTTAATGAAATATGCTCATTAAAAACAGATGTTCATGTCATCAATAAGTTCATGTTGAATTTTTTGAAAATTTGAGTAGTTTTTCTATAATTTTGTGACAAACATGACCTTATTTGTCACATGACCTTATTATACCGCTCGGAATTGACTGCGTTTCGTTATCAGCGTCTTCTTACAACTAAAATTGTGAAAATACAATTTTTTCTCAATGAAATGTATTTATCAAAAATACATCTTCAAATAAGCTCATGCTTAATTTTTTTAAAATACGAGTAGTTTTCAATAGCAATTTCGTGACCAACATAATAGCCAGCCGCAAATTTACCGCACTTCAGACAGTTGAAAGCTCAGTAAATGAGAATTTGTATATTATCTTTGTTCGTCTTACATTTGAGCTTTTGTTATACCTTTACAAATTAATCTTCTATAATTTATTTAAAACCTATTTGAAATATATGAAATAAAAATTGCTTACTCTCAGGGGATATCAACACTGCAAAGAATGCAACAATGGAATTCCTCTTCACGCTCGCGAATTTCTTTGAATTACGTGTCATTGTTGTGACTTGATATAGCTGTATGAAAAGGAGTTAGTTTAATTGTCAAATTTATGTTGATATTTCCATGAAAATATTTAGTTCCCGCACCACATGCTCAACCATTTGTAATGAGTAGAGTATTTTTTGCATGGCTTTAGAATATTCTTATCATGGCCCTATGAAATGCATTTCTATATTTCCCGGGGTTTCAGGCTTCTTTCTCCAATACAAATTTACAAAACTTTTGTGATATATTTTTGTGCATTTGTAGAAAACATGCGGCTCATAGCAGCCAGAATTTTTAAAATTATTTAGATATCAATTGCATATATTCTAATTAGTGTATTAATATTATTAGCGAACGAATTCATATAGTTTTGACACTGCGATAGAAACAGTAAGTTGCTCGCTTCTTGGTTGAATTGGACGTTTTCAAATAATAGTTAAGATGTTAGTAGCACAGAAAATGCAATATTTCAAAATTACGTTGCTCTTTCCAATACCGCAGGAAAGTATGTGCTGTTGTAGCACCACTAGTTTTTTGTTATTTAAGGTCGCATCAACAATAAGGTCATTAGCGACCACAATTGTTATGTAACTGAAGATGACATGATATAGTAATGATAGGAAGTAAAAGGAAAAACACATATACAACTATGCCTCGAACCCACAATCCTTGGGTCCAAGATCGCTTAGACACTACTGCTTTAGCAATCCACGGATAGACCAAGGAACGCTTAAAAGAACGGAGAGGTCTCATTTTCGCTGAACTCTCTAAAATTTCGAAAGTTTTAAATTTCGGAGAAAGTGCGTAGCAATGTAGCCCCTCTACTTGAATTATAGATATTCCAATGGCAACAAGCTGCTAGATCTGTACGTAATTTGCGAGAAATAATGCGAGAATGTATGTGCTGCTGAAGCACCACTAGTGAAATTATAGAGACATTCTAACGGCAACAAGTCGATCGATCTGGCCTCGCACCCTCGCACATAGCGATGATTGGGGCGCGAGCGGCAACGGCGCCGGTGGCGGTGCAGGCGCCACGCCGGCCGGCGCGGCCGCGCGCTCTGCGGTTACGTCCCCCGGGAGCGGTGGGTGGAGAGGGGGTTGGAGGGCGGAGGGAGGCGACTCAAGAGGCGCACCGCCGCCGGCGATTGTTGTGCAGCCGCAGAGCTAATTGCGCCTCACTCGTTGGCAGAGCAGCGGCGGCGGCGGCGGCTGGCAATGGAGTGGTGGCGGCGACGGGGGTTGGAAGCCGTGGCGATGGGACCGTGGCAGTGTCGACTGTATCGGTGGTACCGGTACCGGGTGGATCCCCATACATTATCAACATTATCGAAACAGGTGTCCCGCAAGGCTCCCGTTTATCTCTAACATTATTCAACATACACATTTCATTCATTCCATCATCAACAGCTTCCAATATAGCTCCAATTTGTAGGCGATACAGCCCTATTTTTCTCACGATAATCACTAAATAACCTCCGACCACACATTCAAAGCCACTTAAAGAAAATTGAAACCTGAGCAAACATCTGGAAAATCTAACTTAATCCTGACAAAACAATAGCAAAAATCTTCTCACTCAGAAAGTTGACCACCCCTTCGGTTATTAATAAACAACTTCCACTTCACCTGGCCGCACCATCACAACCCATAAAATATTTAGGACTTCACCTGAATACAAAACTAACCTGGAGAAACCATATAGATGTCAAAATTAAACAAGTGAGAAATAAATTATTTTAATTCCGGCCACTAACCAACAAACACAAATCCCTGTTATACACAAACTACAACAATATATACAACACACTACAACAAAACTATAATAACTATAACTATAAATATAATAATGCTCTACGCATGGCCAAAACGGACAAACGCAGACCCTCACAAATGTCAATAACATCCAAGTAATTCAAAATAAAGTTATTACATTCATCACAAATGCGCCCTGGTTCGTAAGTAATAAACAACTCCATTTCCTATTGAACATCAATACAATAATAAACCAAATGGCCCTTATATCACACAATTTCTACCAAAGTCTAACAGACACACCAGCAGCATCCCATTTCAAACTAGAAAAAATCCAGCCCATACCCGAATAAAAAATAGATTCCCGTTCGTAGCCTCTCTCAAAATTTTAGCCAACCATTAAACATAACCCCGAGGTTCTCCTCCAGAGTATCCTCTTCAGTGTATAGATTAAGTTAGCTTAAATATTTTAACTATCGTAAGTCTTAAAACAATCTGTTAAGTGATTATTTTAAACGATGTATTCCATCTACAATAAATAAATTTGTTAAAAAACGGGTGGATAGGGCAGGGTCTGGGGTGTTTGCGGAGGAGGTAGTGACGAGGTCAAGGGGTGGGAGTGTGGGGATGGAGGCTGCAGGATGGGAGCAGCGGAGAAGGCAATGCTGACGGTGGAATTAACAGCGACGTAGGGGTGAAGGACATGAATCCACTCGCTATGTCGACAGCCACGCCACAATTCTGCAGAACCGGAGACTGACAGATCTCTGGTAATTATTGCAATCAAGTCGAATGTTATCATTGTTGGGCTCACAAATTACAAAGGGAACGATAATAGAAGTGTTATATTAATATTTTTCAAATTAATGAATAAAGTTCCATTGGATATTCATTTAGGAGATGACAGCAGGAAACCGAAGCTTTGCCGGGAGAGATGGCTCGGTGCATCAACCTGATGTTACTGAAGTCCCTCTGACTGGGAGGTACTGGAGGAGAATTCTAGCGGCCGGCTGCTCTGATCGGTAGTTTCCCGTGGTTTCTCCGATCAACATCAGGCGAATGCCGGAGCAGTACCCTAACAAACGGGCCATGGACCGCGCGCGATCTTTCCTTCCCCTTCCTCGTCCTCTCCTCTCCTCTTACACACACACACTAACATGCACTACACTGCCACACATGCCGGGAGACCGGGCGGGAGCTTACAGCTTGTGCCGGCTGGGGCGGTGCCCCGCTGGTGGGAGATACTTGGTTGAGGGGAAACCCCGTTAGTCGACGGTAGGTCGACGCCAGATCTAGTCATCCAGCGGAGAAAAGTTCATCGCTACCTCCCGAGGAAAAACACGCACTACATTGACGGGACTAATGACCAAAGTAGTTGACGCGCCCGGAAACACGAATCAATCAATCAACCGAAGCTTTAGATATTAATTTGGATTTGTTCCTTATTCACGTTCAGTAGCAGGTTCATCAGTAGGGTTACAAGGAAAACGTTGTTTAGATTGTCTTTTCATTAACTTGACCTTGTGTAACCTGTAAATGTCATCAACCTATGTTTTTACTTGTGTTTTGAATTCGTATGTTTTTCTTCCTTCTAAATCTCCTTGTGAACGATCGTTCTGCACAAACAAAATTATATGCCAAAAGTATCATATTTGGGTGTTCTAGGTAAATAAAAAAATTAAAGAATACCAAATGACGTAGGTCCGTAACTTTTAATGGGAATCTGTACCCGTCCAAATGATAAAATATCCTAAAATCCAAACTACACAGAATAAAAATAAGTGAGGAATACGAAAATCTCAAGAGTGGCAAAAATTGGTACGACGGGCCAGTGTTAGTTATTATTTCTTTACACTGAAAAGAAACCATTGATTTGATTTCTGAAATGCTTTCTTTTCTGAAATACTGATAAAGTTTACCGATCGTCTCCCATTCTGAACATTACAGACGTATCATTACAGAACGTTCTTTTGTCTATAAGATATGATCAGTTTTATCAACAAGAACGTCTACGAGCATGTTCTACTATTATTATTTAATAACTATTAAAATTGCATTGTGTTAAATAATAATATCAGCATCTGCATCACAAATTCCCTAAAGTCGACATTGCACTTTACACACATAAACGCTGAGCATGAGTTCAGAATCGGAATCAGGATTCACTTACGGAATTTATCAACGTTTATCGCGAAAGTCTAAAGCATTCGTGGTATTACCTTTGACATTCAGTCTGCCATTAGCATCCTGCATCAGATACTAATCATTCATTCTTTTAAGCGCCGAGCCTCTTTCGGACCGCAGTTAAACACCTGCTACAACTCTCTTAGCCGTATACGGTAGAGGACACGTGAGGGAGTGTCAGAGTAGCGAAGGCTGCTCATAAAGTCGCATCAGGGCCATCTTAAGGCTATCGCAACGTCAGGAGATGTTACGACAATTGAAATAAAGCAATTATCACACCCAGTGACAAAACGGTGTGTTTATTGCACAAAAAGCTTACAAACAAGTTTTATAATTGCATTCCTTCAGTTTTAGGTATACAATCAAAGTGAATATTTTTGCTCGGAACAAAGAAACGCAACATAAATTGAAAATATATAACAACATATCTGAGAATGGGGGCTCAAAACTGAAGGAGACGAGAACAAGATAGGAAGAAAAATGAAATTAAATTTTCAAAGCATGTTTGCTGTGTTCTTATTTGAAAAAAAGTACTTCGTCTTATTATCGATATTTATTACTTCTTCATTCCATTTACCTCACCATGGAATTACATACAATTTTGACTATAAAGATAAAATTGAAACGAGGTCAAGGAGGTACCGAGATGATGTGTGTTCATCTCAACTTCCTCCATGAACTAGACAGAGAAAGGTAGCTCAGGGCATCGACTGATGTCACTGGAGTCTTTCTGACAAGGAGGGCCTAGATTCGAGTCCTGACGGGCAGTGGCAAGATTTTTGACACTAGCTTCTCAGCTAAGTCGAATTTAGTCATTAATTAAATAATCACAGGTGTTGTCATTGCCAACAATATTATTTATTTAAGAGCAGCTTTCGATGGCCTAGCCACCACGAAACGACTACAA
This sequence comes from Acheta domesticus, assembly GCA_031308135.1. Lineage (NCBI taxonomy): Eukaryota > Metazoa > Arthropoda > Insecta > Orthoptera > Gryllidae > Acheta > Acheta domesticus. Next base: position 158,815,980 of record JAHLJT010004567.1, read on the forward strand.
ACGACTACTGTAGTTGTTTCGTGGCTTCCAGACAGCAGAAAACTGATGATGATGGCCAAGCCATCGAAAGTTGCTCTTAAAATAAATAACATTGTTGGCAATGACAACACCTGTGATCATTTAATTTTAAATGCCAACGACATTTCACCACTAAACCAATATCGAATTCAATCGCTCTCTGAAGGAAAATTCTAGCGGCCGGCTGCTCTAATTGGTAGTTTCCCGTGGTTTCTCCGATCAACACCAGGCGAATGCCGAAGCAGTACCCTAAAAACAGCGCAGGCCACGGACTGCGCGCGATCTTTTCTTCCTCTTTCTTGTCCTATCCTCACCCATCACTTACACATATTTACACTGACATGCACTACACTACCAGACATACCAGGAGGACCGGTCGGGGACGTAGAGCTTGTTCCGGCTAGGGCGATGCCCCGCTGGTGGGAGATACCTGGCTGGGGAAAAATCCTGCTTATCGCCGGATCTTGCCATCCAACTTTCATGGCCCCCTCCCGATGAAAAAATATGCGCTGCACTTACGGAATTCATGACCTCAGTATTGAACGCACCCGGAATCACTAACAATCAACCATCAATCAATCCATGAAATGGCGTTACTATAGTTAGTAGTAAATGACGTAAGTCTATGGCTTTCTAGTCATTAGAGCCACTTTTTTACAAAATTGTAGTTGAAGTTGTGAGATTAATGCAGAAGCTGCTTTGCCAGCAAGCTAGCCGTCGACATTTATATAACTATATTCAACTTTGAAATAAATCAATCAGTGAAATGTAAAACAACATAAAATTTTGATATCCAAAACGGTTAAGGATTTTGTGTAACAAATATAATTAATGTTTGAATCAATTAATGAACGAATATATGAATAATATAGAATATTTAAAATATATCTTTCGAATAAATGAACTCTAAAAGTGAGTTTTTTATGTCATTGTATTTTGGAGCCAAGTGAAGACTATCACCACGATGAACTAAGGAAAAATAAGATAGAATAAAGTAATTTAATTTTCCAATGCCAGAGTCACATCTTGAAAACTACATTACCAACTGTTACTTTATAAACAAACCGTTTAAGTAAAATGTTATCTAGAAGCAAATTGAGGAATATTATTAGTTTTAATTAATTTCTGAAACAGACGAGTTGTTCACGATTAACTATTTGACGGAGATTACAACCTTGAGAGACACCGAAGTCCTCGTGCTCGTTCCTAGCAGCGACACAGACGTCGCGGCGCTGCGAGCGGAAGCGCGCCTCCTCCGTGGCTGTAAGCGGGGGGTGGGGTGGGATGAAGAGGGGTGAGGGGAAGGGACGCGTGGGTGCATGCGTGCGTGCGCGAGCTTCCGCGCGCATGCTGATCGCAGCAAACAGCCCATTAGCACGGCCATCCCGCTCGCGCCCTCGCGCTGCGCTGCGCCGCCGCCGCCCCCGCCGCCGCGCGCGCGCCACGCTTCCTGATGAGGCGCCCCTCCCCTCCCCCTCATCCCACCATCCCGCCTACGCCGGAGGCCTGGCTGCATCGCGCCCCGCCGCGCCACGTCCCCGCGCCAGCACGCGCGGGCCCGCTCTGTCACCCTCACCACCCCCGCCACATCCCCTCCTCGGCTCATCCTGGTCGCGTGCCCAAATCATCCCCAGTTAAGTACCATCTCGCTCCGTGTTCTCCAGCACATCACCTCCGCTCACCAACGCTTTTCTCCTGTCTCTTCACTGCCTATCTCGTACCTCATAAGCCTTTTCCCCCCGTGTCTCACACATTTCATTCCCGTCTCGCCCCATCACTCCCTGTCCTGTTTAGTGATGTCGTTAGTTAACATCCAGGAAGCTAGAAGATGCATCAACGATATTCACGAAAAGTAATATTGTTTATCTCTCATTCAGAACGAAAAGCAGTATAGTTATGAGTAATTCGGAGCGTTAACAGATTTTTTTCTTATATGCTGACCTGTGAATGAAATACACTTTGTAAATAACAATATAATAAAACTATTTTTCACTGGGAAATTATTGGTTTTGATATGACTAACCACAATCATGTCTAACCATTTGAATTAATAATTTTTTAGAAAGAATTTTGTAAGAATTTATGGAGAAAATGAAATATTTTCCACAAAAATTTACTTATTACAACTGGAGAAAGATAATCCTTTTCTGACATGATGATTTACTATTTTTTCTGGAGATAGTTTGCGACACGTTGCAAGGTCGCATAACGTTTCCAGGTTTATCGCCCAGATAACACGCCCACTGACACACCTCGTAAGCATCTTCTAGCGCGGGACAAGAATACCAATTTTTACGTCCTCCTTTCCTTTTTGTATTAAACTAAATAACTATGTAAATTATAATTTGTTGATTGCCTGATGGAACAATGATTTTTCAATCTTGTGTATACCCGCGTTGATCAAAATCAACAGTATATTTAGTACCGTGAATTTGGGCACAGTACTTGAGTCTTAATAAAAAAACCTGGTCAGACACGAAGTAAATGCATGACAAAAATCTAATTAAAAAACACGTTAGCCACCTTTTGTAACCTCTTTTTTATTAGGCTTCTTGTCTTGCTCTTCTACTTTATTTTTGTTAACATTTATCTCTTCCCACATATATTAACATTACGTAAATGAGCAACTATTGAATAATCATTCTTCCTTGTATTTTTCTGAAAAAGTATTTTGATTTGTCGTTCAACAACTCATTAGCTCATTATCTTTATAAAATATTACCAGTGGATTTATCCTTATTCAGAGTCCGCAACTAGCAGAGAAATCGGGCAAATGCACATTCATATTTAATGTCATTTGCATAATAATACAAGCTTATCGTTCAATTAAAACCAAAAACCCGACAGCATCAATAGTAATTATTGAAGAGGATTAGTCCCCTGGGTTCGTAATCTCACCTTGGAATTTCAACGTTATGCCTTGTGAATTAAATCTTATTTCCCTTTCAAGTATAAATTATTTTGTTCATTATCACGACGAAAATGATATAATCGTAGTATAAATGAAATGGTTTGAAATTAGTGAAGCGTGATGACTGTGGTGAGTATCTTACAGTCACATAATTTCTGTCTACGCAATTTTATATTGAAACTGGTCGAAGAGATCTGACACATTCTTGCTCGGACATTGAAAGTTACATCAGTAGACCCTTTTTAAATTTTAAATTCAGTACTAAGTTAGGTTCAGTTTTCGTGAGTCTAATGAATAAAAGTAAAGGATCGTATTATTCCAGAAAGGCTGTATATTAATTCACAGCGCCTCACTGGTGAGAGCCTTCAAAAACATGTTTTTTTCTTTTCTACAATCAGTTTCGTTAAAATGTTAAGGAAGGATCTGGCGACAAATGGTGGTTCCCCACTAGTACTTTGAGACGTAACAAATGACATTTAATCTGCTCCGAAGTGAACCGGAAGAGTCCTAACGAACAGAAACGGACGAACATATTCACATGTGCACACGCGCAGATTACCTGATTACTCTATTTACGATATTGCACAATACACTCAAACGAAACACATTGCGCATTGTTTTGTTGAGAATCATGGCAAAGAGAACGCAAACAAATCGACTCATTAACATTGCAACTTAAATGTATTAGCAATACTTTAAGTTACATAAGAGTTAACACTAAAGCAGCTAGCATAACACAATATTACCACAGATTTCAAGAAATAGTTTGTTTAAAGCCCAAAATAGTTAATTCAGTGAGGTATATTTTAATGTGGTGTACAACCGATAATAAAAGTATGTAAACTGAAAATCTCTGCAGGATTGTAAAGATCAGCAAGAAGAAAGAAAATTAAAATGAGAATTTGTCCGAGTTTCTTTATTAAACTCTACATTCCAAACAGATATATTTATTTCTATAAGTGAAGTACCGTTGTATTGGTCTTGATCACCCAAATGTCACAGAGCATAATGAGATACGTCTGAGATAAATCATCAACTGCTAATGTGAAGTGTCCCGGCGGTACAATATTTTCATAATCGGATATTTTTGGACGCTTCCTTCATTTTTTGCTGCAGGCATAAAAATCGGTCGTTTAATCATTCAATTCTTCTTTCTTTTTTGTCAGTCATATCCCACTCGAAACCGCAATGATCCCACTCAATTCTTCAAAACGTGTCTCTCACATGCTAATCCTTTCATGGAACAAGAGCATCAAGAGTTTGTCTGCGGCGTGCCCGGTAAAACTTGGACGAAACGCGAAGAACTAACTGATTTTGAAGAGTCTCCATTAGAACACGCTGCCCGTGCCCTAGTTGGGCCAAGGGAAAAGCTAAGAAAGTCTCTTTCGACTGGAAAGATGTGCTACGGAAGCGAGTTTTGTCCTCGGGCTCCTCGCAGAATCAAGTTCGTCGCCACATCCTTCGTTATTTGGCGTTCTCGAAAGCTTCTCCAAGTTTCCATCAACCTCCGCACTCCTGGAGAGTGCTTAGGGAATTGACCTCGGGAAATGGGAGTTATAGAAGTTAGATGAAACTAAATGCAAGCCGCGAACTCAAGCACAACTCCGCAGGTTGTATGATATTATTAACAGAGCATTCCCTTGGTATTTCTTAGCGGAATACCCGAGAGGTAGAAGTTTCAAAAAGATTATCCATTGTGATGTAATACATTCATGTTTCTCCAATTCTTTCCTTTATTTTTCAGTTCCCTTTTTAACTTCTAGTAGTTACCTGCAAATAGTGGGGAGTTCAATGTATTTTTTCAGCTCATAGAGTACATAATCACCCATTTCTTCATTCTCTATTACATGGACAGCATGAATCGTTCATTCTTTATAAGAATAAAATATACAAGTAGTTATTTGTGGACCTTGTTAATTTAGCTGGCGCAGTAACTTTGATGTTTGTTGTTAGTAGATTTCAGGAGATTTGCCAACACATGTTTTGCACAACACGTACTGCTCTTTCTACGTACCTTGATTTGTAAATCACCTTTTAATAATGAAATGACGAAACTTATTATAATGGAGGAAATACCGAAGTATCAGCTTTCAAACGATTGACCTTGGTCATAGGAATCCAGCGGTTATTTAGATTTCAGGTCCGCGTTTTACCGTGTTTATAATATATATTGTGGTACATCCCAGATATCGTTGTGAAATACAAAATGCGAAATGTTATTTTTCTATTTTTTATGTTACAAGTTCAAAATACCAGTAAAGAGGAAGTCAATATTTCTTCAGGCCATCCACTGAAACCGATGGGAAGTGTTCCATTTTTTCTTTATACTTACTTTATACATTTTTTGAGTAGTATTCTTTGTCCGAGATTCCATTGTAGCCGCACAATCTGTTTTTTTAACTCTGTGGAACCGAGCGTGTTGAATAGCGCGCATAACATGTTTGCAGAGTGCCTACTGTACAGTTTAACCTCGAGTGGAAGCTCTTTTTTTTCAAATAAGAACGAAATTCTAAACCATTGTTTAGAATATGTCTGAGCGGCGAGTTTACACATTGTTTCAAACTTTTGTTTCGTTGCATGTTTTTCACGCCCTCTCTCTCTCCCTCGCTCTCTCTTTCTTTATCACTTTCTGTAGCTCTCTCTTTCTTTAGCTATCTCTTCACCTCTCTCTTCAGCTCTCATCTTTATCTCTCTCCCTCTCTCATTAGCTCCATCTCTCTTTAGCTCTCTCCCTCTCATTTGCTCTCTCCCTCTCTTTAGCTCTCTCCCTCTCTTTATCTCTCTCCCTCTCTTTATCTCTCTCCCTCTCTTTATCTCTCTCCCTCTCTTTATCTCTCTCCCTCTCTTTATCTCTCTCCCTCTCTTTATCTCTCTCCCTCTCTTTATCTCTCTCCCTCTCTTTATCTCTCTCCCTCTCTTTATCTCTCTCCCTCTCTTTAGCTCTCTCCCTCTCTTTAGCTCTCTCCCTCTCTTTAGCTCTCGACTTCTCTTTAGCACTCTCTCTCTCTTTAGCTCTATTTCTCTTTATCTCTTTCTTTCCCTCTTTAGCTGTCTTTCTCTTTAACATGAAGATAAGCCACATGAGGGTGAGAGATTTTCATTTATGGATGACTAAGGCACAATGGGGAAGGGTCACCCTTGTGTAAATTACGGGGTATGTAAAATGGGGACCGGAAGGGGAATAAGAGTTAAGCCTATATGTAATTTAAGGACCGACCCAGAAAAGGGTATACGTAAGTTGAGGACCGACTACCTGGCATTCCAGGTAAAAGTGAATGGTGACCACTGGCGTAGCATAGTGGAGGCCGCAGGGGCGGCCGGCTCCAGGCAGCAAAATTTCATAATTAATAATAACAATTCATATTTAGCCGTGATTTAGGGGAATAATAATAATATTAATAACAACAATAATATATTGTAAAAGTTTTAACATCTCATATTTTTGTCGCACCTACGATTCGCACCCATTGAAATGAGCAGGGAATCTTTCATTAGTTACTCTGTGACGAATTCTTTAAATTAGTGTATTATAATGAAATACTGCTAATTGTAGCGACTGGCAACAGTCTGTACTGACTTGTTTGGATTCCCTGTATTTTATTTTGTGCGTGGATGGTTTATGGCTAATATTCAGCGAGAATGACTCCTTTAATATAAAGCATAGTGTTCAATAGTGTATAATAGCACCTGCAAATTAGATTACAGTACGGAAAAGACCCTTCAGGAAAGTCCGTGACTGAAGCTTCGACAATTCTAAGAAAGTTTAATTTATGAATCGTCAATCATTCAATTAACATTAACTTAAGCGAATATAGGCCTACGTATGCGTTTCCAAACTGATTTTAGTGCTCATACGTGCTTGTAGTGATTGTTAAATTATTGAACATTGTTGAAAAATTGTATTGTGCGTGTACGTATATATTCGACTACGTGAGTATTAAATATTTTATTTAATAGAATGATTAAAATGTAGACGAATAAAGTTGAAGTTAAAGTTAGAAGTTTTGTTTTTAATTCTAACAATTACATTATTTTCAATAAAAATATAAATGGTATCGGTATCGTTATAGTTCTAATTGGAAATTGGTGTTTTATTTTTAATTCGCTATTAACTGAATCTTGTCATTCGTCAAGGTATAATCATGAGTAGGGAGCTGATTTTGATGACCTGAAGCATCGCCAAAAAATCAATAAAGTTATTTTAAAATGTTCTAAGAATGCCCTAAAAGCAAAGAAAAATGGCATAAAAGATGTGATCAAAACCAGTTCCCACGAACAAATCGAGCTGTCGGATACGTTACTGATGTAATCCAGACTTCTGAAGTTCAAGTGAACTCAGCTTTTAAACTATTGGATTGCACTCTTTTTTTTACCAGGGTATCTGTCCTTAGCTATTCCGAAATCAGCAGATCTGCCAATGGACTTGCCACAAACTCCTGGCAGCTGCCATTATCGCCGCCCAAAGTACTTTTTTTTATTGTCTTAAATTTTTGGTTTACTAATTGTAGAATGGAAATATTATTCTAAGAACATTAAAACACAGTAAAACTTCGTTCTTGATTTGAAATTTTCTTTGAGTTTTCAAAAAACTTCATTAGAAGTCATTTGAAGCACTTTAACTCACTAAATAGAACAGTGTTTACAAATTGGTGGAAAAGTGCTTATTAACTGTGTTAGAAATCTTAAAAAATACATGTTTAATTTTTGAAAAAAAAAATTCCATAAAATGAAATTTACGTCATATCAAAGAGTGCAATTTGCACTGTCCGTCTGAAATGTTTGAAGAAAACATTTGGAGCCTTTTATGAGAAAATGCCGTTTGAGCGTTTCTGAAAATGCGGAATTTGAGCTAGTTTTCATAGAAAACGGCTGAGTTTTCGAGAAAAATTACTTGGCATTATTTAAAGCACATGTACTCATAAATGTAATAATGTGAACAAATTGCCACTAATGTAAATATACAAGGATACAAGTGGGATACAAGTAAAAAAAATCATCTATCAAATGCCATCAAAGATCCGTCTGTCACCAGTTCTTTCCATTTCTGCGTAACACCAGGTTTCACTTCCATCTTTGAAAATACGTAAATGCTGTTGCTACTTCAAAGCTCGAAAAGCAAGGGAAAGGAACAAGGAAATGCTGGCCAGCAGCGCGGCGGCGGCGGCCCTCTTAACGCGCCTACCTGAACTTCCTGCCTCCTCAGTTCGTTTCTTACCTGAGATGGTTTGGTCCTCAAATTACATATAGGATTAAGAAGTAAGCTTCACGAGATAAGATGAAGGGATTATTTGGTCCCCATTTTACATACGCCCGTAAATTATTGTCTTGAATTGAAATTAGCGTTGTAATTAGCCTCAGAAATAGTCTATAAAATCGGCTGTTCTCTTGAATTCTCGTTCAGGTTAAATGCACCTTTGACACAGTTACTCAACCTTTAGGGGAAGTTCTTCACAGTGAGGATACGTATGCAGGATCTCCCGATTAACGACGATTTAACTGCTGACTCGAGACCTCATGAATACAAAAACGAAACTATTTACACTTTTGCACAAGGATCCTTTTCTACTCCTCTCAATCTTCCTCCCTAATCTCTCCCTTCTTTGTCTCTCTTCCGCTCATCTCTTCTCTCCCTCTCCCTCCTCCTCCTCTTCCTCTCTCACCTTTCCATCCTTCTCTCCTGTCCTCTTCCTCTCCTCCTTCCCATTTCCCTTCTCTCCCTCTCTTCCTCCTCTCCTTCTCTCCCTCTCTCCTTCCTATCCTACTCTCCCTCTTCTCCTTCTCGCCCTCCTCTCCTTTTCTCCCTTCTCTCCTTCCCTCCCTCTCCCTTCCAACTTCTCTGTCTCGCACCTCCTCTCTTTTTCCCTCTGCCCCTCCCCGTTATGAAGAAGGCACGTGCCGCGTGAGGCGGCGCCGGCGGCGCCAGCGCCGGCGGTGGCCCGGGCGGGTGAAAGTGTTATCTTGGAGTAAACATTCCGAACGAGGCCGAGGTGCCGACGGCCCGGGCGGGCGGGCGCTCGTTCGCCGCGCGGAGATAGCGAGCACCTTCCAGGCGGGCGAGCAAGCGCCGGTGCCCTGTTATCTGGATCAATATGGCTGTTCGCGCCGCTCGCGACCGCTTAATAGCACCGGCGGCACGCGGGTACGCCGCCTCCGTGAAAGAGCAGGGGGCGAAACTGGCGCACTTTTGCTCCGACGTAGTGGAGGCTATGAGTATTGCAAGCAAGTTTTCTTTAAAGTCGCGTTTCAACTACTAGGTCTTACGGCGATCACTGTAATTAACATTAGTTTTTGAACTTCGGGGGTAATGGTAGAGGAATTTGCACACTGAATACGGACACACCCATGCCCCGGAAGGGATTCGAACACATTACCTTTCAGGCACAAGGGAGCTACAGCCCTTTAGCCTTAACGACCTCGGCTAGCCAGGTCGGCCAAGTCTTTTTTACTTTTTATTTTAAGAAACAGTTCAAGCAGGGTTCCCATCGTGTTTGGTGCAGACCCTCTCAGGGTTGAAATTTTGAAGCGGGTCAATGACGGTCAAGGGATCGATTGGGAGTCAACAACCGAACATAAATCGACTTTTGATCAGTACAATCATGATCCCATTGATTACAAAAAAATAATTAACTTAATTGTCTTCTTACATAAAGCAAAACATCTATAACAGTAAACTACTTGTTTTGCTTCTCTCCTTTTGTATCCGGCGTTCATAATTAGGAGTTAGATTGTTCAGAAAACTCAAGAAATTATAATTATGCATTCACAATGATACTTTATCGCGCACGAATATAATCTCCGCAATATGCACTGTAGAAATGCTTTGGCCAGTTCTTAAAAACATCATTTTGTAACCACTGCTTTAATTCTTTGTGTTATGATTGGGGGTGCTATGTATTATAGAGAAAATGTAAAGGGGTCAATGAAGCAAACATTCTCATAAAAGGTGTCGATAAAAGAAAGGTTGGGAATCCCTGAGTAAAAGGATATTATGGATCAATCGAACACATGTGGAACTCCCACTGACCCACTACTGAGCGCTGATTCAAAATGTCATACGTGCGAATGTGTTAACTACGTCAGGTTAAGTTAGCGTTAAAACAAAACACCATTTTATTACGCTCAATTCAACTTGTTTTTCTCTACAAAAACACATATGGATTGTGATTTTGTAAGTGGTTGATTTAGTTTTGATTCCTCGTTGATACTTATTTAATGAGTGAAAGTACAAATCGTGTCTCGTTTCATTCATGTAAGTAGTAAATTTGATTTTAACCTTTCATTATTTGAATTTTAAATCAGAAATTGTTGCTGCAGGTTAAATTCCAGTTATGTGTTTTTGTATTATGTACGAAGGTATTGACAAGAAAATAATGGCAGCCAGCCCTTAGCTGTCTGTATTTTTATTCCCTACGGCCTGAGGCTCCCGTTGTCTTCAAGACATCCGTCGAGCTATAATATAGCTGCCCTGATGGTGATTGATCACTCCTCTGAAGTAGAGGAGAACGTATCTTCCTGGGCACTTTTTTCATCATCACTGCTTCGTTGCTTACTTTTTCATTTCCTTTATGTATTGTTTTTGTTATTATTCTTCCATCTGCAGAGACTGCACTGCACCTCGCTATCACTATTTCATCTTATTTCTTTTCGTCTTTTTAGTTTGCTGTTAGTGACTGATTTATGAGATTTAATAATATTCTACTGTAAAGTATTATTTGGTTTTATGGTTACAAGTATTATTATTTTATTGTTTTCATAAAAAACTCATGAAAACTGTATGTTAGGTGTAGGGAAGAAGTATAATCTACGCATGGTTTTCAGAATATCATCCCCACCTTTTTACTATATGGGTTTAAATCATATAAAAGTACTTGCAAAGCGTGTTTAGCAACAATTGAAAACTATAAATGCTCGCTGCTAAGTTAAAGAAAATGTTGCGCTTCTGTAAATGAAATGCAGATTTACATTTTAGTATGGACAACAAAATAGCAACCCACATCCCCGGCTGTATTCATACCTCTAATACCAATATGAGAGCTAAAAAACAACAAAAAACAAAAAACGAGATCATAGCGATGCTACATTTATGTTCAGAATCAGAACCAGGATCCATCTCCACACTCGCTTAATGGATCAGGGAAACAAATCTCATCGAGAGAGAGGTTAATGATCCAGGCAATGAAATACATTACTTGTAACTGGGATGTTCAGTCTCTCTAAAAGCTTACTGTACAAATGTTAACAAATGCATTAAGTAAAACTATTAAATCAAATATTACTTTTATTGTTGATGCTTAGTATAGTCTTTAATTGTTTAGAAACAGTTATAGGCTACAGCATAAAATATTTTACTTAACACTTAAACTTGTGTATTGATTGTAATTGTTTAATGTCATCTGGCAATGTCTTTTAAAATAATGAATATGCATTGTCTTCTTAATGTACAATGTCTTACTTATTGTGAGCTTTTTACATTGCCCCCGTATGCAAATGATTCCTACGACACGTATTGTTATTATAAATATCTGTATTACATAAAAATTTGTTCCCACCCCGTCAATTTGACGAAAACTTTTAATTTTACAAAAATGGCAAAGAAATGGTAATTTTTTAAGATCATGGAAGAGAGGCATGCAGGAATCACGACGATAACATTTCCTTAATATTAGTTCAATTTTTTATTGCAATCTAAAACTTTGGGTGCTATAAGTTATATTTTCCCCGAACATTGTACCGTATCTCAGGTGGGCAAATACATTTCAAAATTACTCTACACAAAGTGAAAGCTGGCTGAGGTTAAAAGAATTCTGAATGCGTGGCATAATGATATTAATTTAGTGTTCAATTTAGGGTTGCTATGTGATCACCTTGAAGAGAGCACACGGTCATGCTACCTTTTTACGTATGACTAATGATTTCCAATCGACATTCTTCCCATAGTTTCTGCACACAAATTTAGCCGCTTTTACTACACTCCGTTTAATACTTCAATACAGCATTCCTTATGAAAATGCTCGCGCGCTACTCCGTATTACGTTATGAGACAAATCAACGTGCTCTTAAAACATTCCGCTCACTTCTTGTCCTTCTTGTGTACATTCTTCGCCTCTAATTGCTGTTTCGCCAAAGAGCAAATATTTTCCAGATGATTTGTTCCCACCTTGCTCAAATTGTATCCTTAAGCACTTCTTTCCAGTCATCTAATAAATTCGTTATAATATTCGGGTACCAGGATAATTTTCTAAATAGTTTGTGCGGAAGAAAACGCTCCATACACTGTGGCACAATTGACTTGAAGTTATACCTTATTTCTTCTACACTAGTGTCAGTTTCCGTTCAATAAACGTACTTCTCACGAAAGAGACCTGTAATCTGGATTAGTTAGTTTTATGAAAATAGATTTCAAAATAATATTGAACATATTTCATTTCATTGACGTTTGTTAAAAATTTCATTCGTTGCATTAATCTCTATGGCTTCACCAAAGTCGGTTTCATTCACAGAGCAAACAACCCAATCCTGATAGTTTTTATTGATCGATTGATTAGTGATTCCGGGTGCGACAACTGCTAAGGTAATTAGTCCCGTAAGTGTAGTGCATGGTAGGGAGAAAGCAGTGATCTTCCCCTATTGGATGGTGAGATCCGCCGCCGACCTACCAAAGGCTAGCTAGTTTTCCCCAAGCAAAATCTCCCACCTTTGGGCACCGCTCCAGCTGGGACAAGTTCAAAATTTCCGACCAGTCTATCAGTATGTGTGGTAATGTAGTGCATGTAAGTGTGTGTGTGTAAGTAAGGGATGAGGATAGGTCAAGGAAGAAGACGGAAAGATTGCGCGCGGCCTGTGGGCCGTTTGTTAGGTTACTGCTCAGGAATTCACCTAGTAATGATCGAAGAAACCACGGAAAACTACCGATCAAAGCAGCCCGTCATTAGAATTATGTTCCATACAGCGACTAAAATCGACCCAGCTATCTAGATAGTTGGAGTGCCTCCCTGTCATAGGCACTGCAATGACATCAGTTGATGCCCTGGTCTGATCCCTGGTAAATGTTTACGAACAGAGTTGAAATGACAAGGACAAATAAAGCGTACTTCGAATTCGTTTCTTGTCCATAGGTAACCTTGCAGTTTTTGTGGCGAGTCCATTACGTCCCTTGTAACGATGTCATGTTTTATTCAGAACATGTGGCATAGATGTAAATGTAGTGCATCTATTAATCTGAATCTTTTGGAAGACGCATTACTTTGGCGTATACTAGTGACCTCTTATACGAAGGTTCAAGAGTAAAAGAAATATTCATTCTTCCGTGACCGTGTTATTTTCCTCGGCTATTTAAAGAATTACCGTGATATCTTCCTAGAAATACAGTCGATGAAATGGCACAAAGAGGTAAAGCAATTTTTTTGGTGTAATTCGATATGTTTCCTAGCCATGTTATGAAGCAAATTCAACACTGTAAAAACGATAGTATCCAACATGTGTCGTAAATCGATAAGAAAATTACAGTCTTTTTTTATCAGCATTCAATTATCAGCTCATGACTCAATCAGACACACATGGACGTGGACGTATGAGAACGTGACATGGAGTTTCAGATCAAAATAACTTTTTATGAACTAGATAGTTGTTCTGAAATGCTTCAGAATACTTTAATAGTAACAAAAAAGTTGGAACACGTTCGAGATTGTACAACATTTGAGACGATATTTTGAGCTCACTTTTGCTAAACTTAACGAGTACTACAACGAAAACTAATATAAGCCGACCTAAATAAATTGTGTATTGAAATTCTGGTCAAGACATGTAAAATTTTAAATTATTTATAACTCAGAAGGTGTTGGTAGCATATTCCATAACGTCGGAAATCACACTTCGTGGAAATACACTTGCCTTGTGTTGCTCGGATATGAATGTCTCACAATCATCTATTAAGCAACTTTCCATTTCCCGTTGGCACCACCTGGCTCTCACACTCTACCCCTATATATTTTAAGTTAATTAACAAATTACAAGTAAGTTAGCGAACAAGTTACTCGTAGTAGGATAGGGCCTCATCAGTGTTTGTTATGAGCGACAGTCTACCTAATTTGCTTCAGGAACTACAAATTTGTTTAAAATGTTAAGAATAGCACGTTAAGTTAATATTAAAGAAAATGGTTTATACACATTTCATTACAACACGTTTAATTTAATACACTGAACTAGGAAAACTCGGCAGACGTTGTTCCTCTTTCCCCTCCCGTCACCCTTTCTCATTGTCTCTCCCTCCTTCCCTCACTCTGTCCTTGTCTGTGTGTCTCTTTCTCTGTCTGCCGCTCTCTGTTCCTTTCATTCACATTTACTTGCGGATTATGAACGTCTCTCAGCAGTTGAGGAAATATCGGGAAGCTCCGGACCAGCAAAAATGTATTAGAATGTTCGAGAGGAGCTCATTCTATAAATTACGGTAATATAAAATTACGGTAAATTCTGTTTTATATATATATATATATATATATATATATATATATATATATATACCAACATCCAGTTTTATATATACAGATTGAACATGATGTTTAATGTCAGTCAATGGAGACTCTGCTTAAAGCTGAAATGCTCGGCGGAGGAGGGGCAGGAGAATCGGGGGGCGCAGGTTACAGTCCCCAGCCGCCGCTTCCTCTGCGCAGCCAGGGCAGAAGGGGCATGGCATTTCGCGCCCCGTCGCCCCTTCCCCAGCCGCTCCTCCGCCGCCACGTGCCGCTGGCGCTGGCATTTGGCACTTCCTCTGCCCCTCCCAACCCCTCCGCCAGCCACACTCCTTACCTTCTGCTTTGCCCGCCATCCTCTCACCCCACCCAGCCCAAACGCCTCTGTCTGCCCCCCCCAGCTCTCCTCCTCCCATTCAACACCCTTTCGCCCCTTACCCTTCGCTTCTTCCGACTTCTGAATTAATACTTCGCCTCAAACCCCTCCGCCCTTTCCATGTCACCTCCCTTACACTTTCGCCGCTTACGCCTTCATCCCTTTTTCCATCCCTTGACACCTTTGTCCCCTTACCCGCCTTGCCCCCTATCTCATCCGTCCCTTACTCCTCAGTCCTCTCACCATTCGCCCACTCACCTCTCCCCTTTCTCACTTATCTACTCCCTCGTACTTAGTCCCCTTGCCCTTCCACCCCTTTTCCAATCCCCTCCCTCAGCCATCCGGCGTTTCACCCATCCGCCCCTTCATTCATCCGCCCCTTTACCCATCCTCCCCTTTACCTATTCTCTCCTTTACCCATACGCCCCTCGCTCATCCGACTCCTCACCCATCCGCCCCCTCGCCCCTCCACATCCCTCCGACCCCCGTTCCCCTCTGCCTTCGTGGGAGCGCGATCCGGTGTCCGCCCCGTGGCGGGCCTACGCGGCAGCTCCCTCCCCCGGGATTGAAGCCAAGCAGCCGCCCGCCACGGCCCCCGAGGACGGCGCCCTGCGAGGGGCCACCACTAAATGCTCCGGGCTTCGCGTGGGCGCCGGAGAGACCTAAGTGCTATAACCATTCGGGATTTCTCATGGGTTTTACACGCACCGCTTTAACGTCTGGCGTAAATACGTATCAATTGGCATGCGTATGACGATTTACATGCGACCCAATGACTGAATTTTTTTTCTTTAATACTGTTCTGTTATATCGATTATACGCAGTAAAATAGGCACAAAAATGAAAAGGCACTCTTGATGCTCTGCGTCCATTAAGGGTTTTTTCTTTAAGTTCAGTCGAAGGTATAACTGACCAAACAATAAATACTGGCATAACAGTACTTATAAGCAAAGCAAATACGTCGTGTATGATTTTGTTCTTATAAGAAGAAAATATTACCTAAAGCATTGACCGTATCGCCTGTAACACAAGCAAAGGAATAGGCGGTCGCTTCTGTTTACAAATTTCAACAGCGTCAGCCATTTGCGCTATCTATATTACTTATTTTCATTTATTGTCTTCTTCAAACGCCATACACTGATCAGTGCGTATTTCTAATTTATAATGCACACATAAATTGAAAAAAACAATGCATTATCCGCCCAAATGAAAGGTGTGAGGTTTCATTCAACACCAACGAAGCTGCAAGTCTGGATGAGAATAAGGTTCAGGAATGGAAATATACCACTAGTAGTGTGAAAAAGAATAGTACAAATACCGAGAATTGAATGATATTGTAAAGGCACTGTTTAAGTGCGAATGAGCAAAAAGGTTCCGTTAGTTTTATAGATGATGCGCAATAAAAAGAGTATTAAATATACATTTAAAAGTAGTAAATCATTTTATATCTCACTAGCTTGTCATGTAGTTTACACTAACCTCTTTGGAAATAGTAAAATTAGGCGTTATGTTTTCGTAATTTCTTTTTTGCTGCCTACTGAAATAAGGGCCATTTTTCTTCTAAAACCACATAAAACAGTTTTGGCTGTATTTATTTTAACCCGCTTCAACCATGAGATGAATTGCGATATTTGTAGCTAGCTTGTAGTTTTTTCTTGAAAATTGTTTTCAAGTTTTAACACGCTAAACTAGAACACTGAGGTCGAGTTTGTTTTTCAGATTAAAATGTCCACGTGTAAATATTCTGACACAGTAGACCACCTCCAAAAAGGTTCAATGCAAAATGTACAGAGGTAGAAACGTCTAGTAAAAATAAAAAAACACCATGGGATAAAAACGTTTAGCTTGTAAATATTAAACTCCCAGTTTTAAGGTTCTGCTCCAAGATACGTCATCAAAATATCACGCGAATTTTTAAGATCCCGGATTCTGTACGTCTGTATATCGAATCTAGAATACCTGTTTTGAACTTTGCTAAATAATGAATTGGAATTACGCTGCTTAAAAATGCTGCTTAGAAAGAAAAGTTAGATCGCAATAGAAAAATTATTAATTTTAAAAATAATAATTTCAAGCGAACTACTTCAATGATTTTCATTTATATTTAGATGTTTTGGCTCCTTCATTTATATTTTTAATAAATTTTTATAAATTTTAATAAATTTTAGGAAAAACTGTGTGCTTATATTAAAAACACATATACTTTTCACACATACACTTTGATTTAAATCAAATTTATAAAAGTTAAATTTATAACAGTTTTTTTGGACTTAACCTTCCAGTAGGCGTTCCTATTTTACTCACATAAGTGGGGGCGTAGGAGCACTGTATGCTTCCCTGAGAAAACAGTCTTTTGCACCCTCGAAACTTCTATTATTTAATTGAAGATTGAAGAACAAAATCTTACAACTATTCATTACATTTTTAATGTTAATACATTCTATAAATCACAGAAATATGACTAGTTTTAGGCATGGAATAATAAATAACACATTGTTTCAGGAATACTTATAAAACAAAATATAACAAAGAAAAAATTAACTAGAAAATTGTTATGAAATGTAAAAATTATTAAATGAAAGAGTTCGTGTTCATAAAGTTTGGAAAAGGATCAATTGGTTTTCATTAAACCGTTTCCAGTAACTTATTAAGATGCCTAATTTCTTCGTCTGTTTTATCCCTTCAGCAAAGAAAAACAAAAAATAAGACTACAAGTAATAGGAAACAATCAACCAAAAACAGCTTCCAACATCTTTGATTTTGCTTACAGTAATCGAAAATACATGTAAACGAACAATCTCAATAAGTAAAATATTTGTTTGGAACACTAAAAATACTAGCGTGAGTGGTATTTTGGTGGTATAAAGAGTGGGAGTGGTAGAGCACGAAGTGCTGCAGTCAGAATTGTTTCATTTTCAAATCTTCTTTACGACTGACAGATAGAAGGCAACGGAGCGGAGATTTCCGCGTTTCGTTTAGAATGTTGTGAAGTGAGAATACTCAAGCTCTCTGACATGTCAAATCGCTGTAATCTGTTTTAGAACAACAAAAGCACAAAGCACGGAGTGCTGCCGCGCGCCCGCCGGAAGGTTAAACTTAAGAATTCTATGCTTAATAAGATTGTTGCAAGTGCCAAATACTGAACATGGTTACAGCATTGCAATTAGGGAAGTAGACATTTGTCACGTCCCTCGTAAGAATAATCCATTTGTTGATTTTATTATGATGGTTTCTCATTGTGATTGTCAAAAAAGCTCGTAACATTTACCGA
The DNA here is from genome assembly GCA_031308135.1 of Acheta domesticus. Lineage (NCBI taxonomy): Eukaryota > Metazoa > Arthropoda > Insecta > Orthoptera > Gryllidae > Acheta > Acheta domesticus. The sequence goes on from JAHLJT010004567.1 coordinate 158,834,024, forward strand.
TCTACCCCGCCTGACCTGAAATTACTGATTAGATTGATTCTAACACTGCCGGAATACGTTTAACTTTATGTCTTTATTGAAAAAAATCTCTACTTGAAAATATTTTTCAATGCACAGTGTTTTGAGAAGTCATTTGGATATGCATTACACATCCAATGTCTTAGGAACTTGATACCTTACTTTTTTCACTCTTCTTCACAGAAAAACAACGAATACACAAGATGTGGCAGACATCAAAATTATTTAGTCCGCAACAATTAAGATCAGTAATCCGGAAAAAAGATGTGCCTATAAAAACTACAAAATATATGAAGTACAATTTACAAATAAAAATCAAAACTCACCACTTCTTTGACGTTTTCAGTTGATATCACAAGAATGACATATAGGAAAGTTCATTAAATACACAAGCAATCGTTTTAACGATCACACAACACGATGTTCTCTCAGTAACACCAACTTCTCTTCTGTTTCCCGCGAAGTTGCCAAGACTCCATCTTCCAGTTTCCATTCTAGCCGCGCATTTCAAACAACGCAAATTTCGTAGCCATTTATTAACAAAGGAAATCTGTGATCTATTCAATATATAGTGACCTCAATTTTTATTTTTTCCCCTTTTTTGGAACTTCGCGTATTTAAAACCGTTCACTGGGAGCCGATTAGGAGGGACATCAAAATCATTCTCTTCACAGCTTTAATATACAGGTGTCCAGGGAGGAAATATCAAAACTTTAGAAATAAACTCGTAAGACAATTTTAAGCACTTTTGTCTAATACATTACTTGGATATTCTGAATGGCTGAGCCGCAATAAGCACTCATAATTGATTTAAAAAATGCTTTCTAGGCAATAATTTGCATTGCAGAAGCATAGAAACATGTAAATTGTTTATTATTTAAAAAATAAATAAATATATTTCTTCAAATAGAAAAAAAACAGAAATAAAAAACACGGAATTTACACAATTCGACTGCGGTTTTTTGTTAATAATAAACAATTTACACGTTTCTGGATTATTTCTATGCTTTTGCAATGCAAATTTGTTTGCACAGAAAGCGTTTTTTCAAACCAACTTTTGAGTGGTTATTGCGGCTTAGCCATTCAGAATATCCAAGCATTTTATTAGCCAAAATGTGATTCAAACTGTCTTAAGGGCGTATTTTCGAGTTTCCTCTCCAGACACACTGTATGTTATGCGTAATTATAAGGAGAGATGATGAAGGCGGGGACCGGTGGTAGCTGCGAGGACAAGCGAGGGAGAAAGCGGGAGGAGAGCGGAGGCGAGTAACAGAGCCGAGCGGCTGGGCGCGGCGGGGCGAGGGCTGTGGCGGGCGCGGGCGAGGATTAGCAGGGTAATTGGTTCGGCGCCGCGCCGGGCGCTGCGGCAGCGCTTCGCATCGCGAGAGCCTCCCCGGCGCTGCGTTAAAGAGCTCGCCTCCGACACGCACCCCCGCTTCTCACCGCTCCAACTGCTTTTCTTAAAACTCCCGCGACCTGTTGATCTGCGCCGAGATTCTTGCTTCAATGCAGGCACCTTGAGGAAATTTCTGTAATTTCGAACATTATTTGGAATATAAATGAAGGGAATAACGTGCGCCAGTAAAGTCTCTCCGCAGTGGACGTTGCTGGGGAGTGTGCTAGCAACAGAAATTATGTTGGTAGCATGAACTGTAGCTCGCAACAAATGAAAACGTAAAAATCGTACTCACTACAATCATAACAGATGCCGTAATTGTTGTCCCCTTCACTTATTTTCCAGTGATCTGCTTGTTACGAACATACACGCAATTTTTAATAGGTGCCCCGATTCGGCTTGATACGGAGAGACTTTATTGGCGACCTAGAGTTCTCTTTACTTTTGATAAGATTTTGAAACATTTCATAATTTGCTGATGTCACACTAGTGTGTGTTGTTTATTGTTTTGATGTCACATCATTACTTCTCAACGTTAAGAGTATTTCCAATTTGTCCAAGAGGAGATAAATCTTTATGGAGGCAACTGTGCAATACATTAGCACCTATTGTTACTTTTATATATATATATATATATATATATATATATATATATATATATATATCTTCTGTTTTCATTATATCCCTAAATTTTATTCAATACAAAAGTCTGACCCTCTAGGTTTATATCCATAGAAACTGGAAATCTATATGGTACAAGAGGATGAGATTTTATTCTATCATTAACTTGGAAAGTGCGTTCTAGTAAATTCTACGTACACTAAGGTTTCTCTGACGTATTTCTGAATTCTATTAGAATTAGTATTTCTGAATTCTAAGTTTTACTCATTCAAAGTCCAAGAGTTATATTTGAAAAGTATGATCAGTTTTGCTTCTAAGAGTACGAATAAAATGAAACGATTTTATAACACCTATTTATTGTTTATGTTATAAAAAAGTGAAAGTCATTGAAAGACCCGTTACAAATGCGAACACAAAAGAAACATTCCTTTTAAAGTGGGCTTATAACAACATAATAAATCAGAACAAAAGTTAAAGAAGACATAATAAATCAGAACAAAAGTTCAACTCTATCTTTAATTAAATTGAAACTCAACTCTTCGCATTGATACTGGTACTCTTCTTTATGAATCTTGCATTATACATTCCTTGAATTTCGCCTGCTCCTTTTGACGAAAAACTGGCAAAATATAATCTAAATAATATTGAAGCTATACAGGAAAATGTCTTGAGCTCTATTATTGAATATACTTGGTATTTATACAATAAGAACATTTTTGAATAAAGTTTGAAGTAAAATTCCTAGTATTCCTGATTACTACTGATTTTATAATTTTCCAAGTTCTAATGTTTTTCTTCTGCATCTTCTTTACCATATTCTAATCCTTTTAAACTTTGTAAAACCAGTGATCACTTTCTCGAAATTAAGTTGAGATTTCCGAAGCTTTCCGGTTGATTACAAAAGGAGGGTATAGTATACTACACATGGATGCATACTGACGTACCGGTTTCAACTACAAGAATATGAGATATTTAAAAACTTGTAATGACAATGTTCTTTAAGTTTGTTGTCCAAATTCTAAAATTGTAATGTAAGTATAAAATTCCTTTTGATATTTAGACTTGTAGGTCATAAAAATTGAATGAGAAAGAAAGAAAAAGAATAAAAACAGAAGAAAATTTACCACTGTTCATATTAATGTATTATCATAAACAAAAGCAAAACCCTCATGTAGTAATTACCTGCAACGTCTCTAGCTTCATTCACAGAGCCTTTACAAACATGAATACACGGGTGAAATCCCTTTGATGTGACGTCATGCGCGAATATAAAGGAGCTTATAAAAGACATCAATTCTCTCAAGCAGAGAGCTCTCCTCCAGATGCACTCCACGTGCACTTCGCACGCGTCGTGTTGCAAGTGCAGTTTACAGCCGGAGGCCTCAACCACAAGAGAACTTCCGCGCAATTTTACGTAGACTTTAGAAGACCCTCACAGCGCCCGTACGTGCCGCTCGGCGGCCGCGTGCACGTTCACGCTCAGTGGGCCGAAAGCGTACTTCAACGGCTGTCTGGAGGAGAATCCTTGCGGCTGGCTGATTTAATCGATAGTTTTCTTTGGTTTCTCTGATCATCACCAGGCGACTGCCGCAGCAGCACCCTAACAGACGGGCTACGAACCGTGCGCGATCCTTCCTTCCTCTTTCTTTTCCTACTCTCTCCCCTTACACTCACACACATGTGCGCACCCACAACACATGTCAGGAGACCAGTCGGGAGCTTAGAGGTTGTCCAGGTAGAAAGGTGTCCTGGGGATTGAAAAAACCTAATTGGGACAAGCTAAAAACATGAATGACATTACAAAATGTTTACCTTTCTCCGGACCTTTTCAAGGTGATGCAGAAGAGTAAGTAGGGCATAAATTTCAATATTATAAAATTACTCATCTGAAAGAATGTGCCGTTGTAGCACCGTTAGTTTTATGCAATTTGCAATACACATTAGTGAATGTAGATAATTGGGTTTGTTAAACGTTAACTTCTCTACATCTTTACGACTATTTTCTGTTATTTTCTATTGTCTTTGTTATCAGAGGGTAATGGATGGAAAGCCCACCGTATTTTCTCAAAACGGAAGAAGACAATTCTTGTTGTAGTAAAGTTACCACATTTTTTAGTGAATCACGAAAAACTATTTAACTCGTGAAAAACAAATATAACTCTTGATTTTCATTTATGTAGTTATTTTATGTGTTATCTAAAAATAATGGCACATTATTAGCCGAACTATCGTAACAGCGACAACGTCCCTGATAGCACAAAAAACGTTTGATGACATTGTCTGAGTACTAACTAAGACTTCCCTAATAACTCAACATTACAAATAAACAGGAAATATTAAATGAAAATTGGAAACATTCAGGGAGCAAATTGTCACGGTGGCGTATTTGAAAATCCAGGAACTGTCCACAGGAAACAGTAACCTTCACATACAGTAATGACGTAAGTACTTCATCTAGTAGAAAAAAATCATTTTTACATAATTCATTTTTAGGATTAAATTACGATCTTCAATGCGAAAGGTTGCTTCAAGAAATTCTTATATACTCTCTCTCTCTCTCTTATGTATTTATTCATATGTTTATTTAATGTTTGTATTACGTTTCTTGATAAAAGTTTCCAAATCATTTTTTTAGACAACCAGACAAAAAAATTCATTTGAAAACTTTTACTATGAAACGTAATGCAGACAATTATTAAGTAAAAAAGTATAATACATGTTTCTGTAACAAACCATTACACTTCATGCCATGTGCCAACTCAACTTAACAATTTTAAAAACGACAAGGTTTTGTCATGTCCCAAAGGCCTTTCATACGAAAATACTTTATTGAATGAACAAAGGTGAGCAGAAGGCAGAAGATTTTGGAAGTACATTTCGACCTTTTACTTAATTGTAAAAAACAATATTTTACCACGATTCATAAAACGTAAGGATCTAAATTTGTTTACTACTTTTAGGTTTTCCCAATCATATGAGAGGAGAAAGAAAAAAAGTACAAATGAAATACAGCGAAAATAGAAAATCTTATTGTCTAAACATATTATTTATTTATAACTTTTCTATATTATCATTTGGCTCATTGGCTGGGCCTACGCATCCGCGCTGTGTGCGGATCGGAAAAGCGCGACTCGGGTGGCTTGCTCAGGCACCTGGGGGGCGAGGGAAGGGGAGTGTAATGACAGAGAACACGTAATCGCATATGGAGGGGATGAGGGTGTGCTAACCTCTACGGAGAATTACGCACTTCCATAGTTACTTCGCGTGAGACGGCGACAGTTGTAATTATGTAAATGATTAGGAAATGTACAGAAGGCAGTGAATGAGGGAGTCAGAACCATAAGGTCAATGGTAACTGTTGATGGGCGAAAGGCGACTTGTAACGTAGTGGATCGGTTTTCACCTGCTGCCTCTGAGACACAAATCCCGTTTTATCCAAGTAGGATTTGTCGTGGGCAAAGGGGTTTTGCGGAAGGTTTTCTAGAGGTTCACGCTTTTCTCTCATTCTACCATTGCTCAATCATCATTCATATTCGTAACTTACTAATCACAGTTCCATCAGGTCATTCTCACATTCTAGGTATGGCCATAAATCTTAAGCACTCGCGTGATAATGAAGAATATTGTGAATATAGGTGGGAGGTTAATGAGGAAACGATGTAGAGAAATAGAGATAACTGTAGTGGTTAGTTATTCAAGGTGATGATTCCTCCTTGAAGATGATTCTGAATTCTGAATTATTTTTAATTAATCACGAAAGATCTGTATTATTGAACCTCGGTTAATTTGAGTTACTAGACAATTAAAAACTAGCGGAAATCAGAGGCATTTATAAACTTTTTCTTACTCTTCTTAGTGCTCCTAGCTATTACTTAACAACTACTCTTGTTTTTTAAAAATTGATGAAATCATTTAATCACGCCTGTGGTTTATCGCAGTTATTTCAAAGATAGTGATAAGAAATTTCAGTGAGTAGAAATATACTACATGTACTTTAATTACGAATTCGTCGAACACGACCCGTTTCCTGGCAAGCACTTTAATTTTGTAGTTTAATGAACAAGAGGTCACATGAGGTCACAAGAGGTCAATACGAATTTTGACCAATACTTTTGATTTACAAAGAATTCATGTCCATATTGATGTGATAAAAATAATTGGTTTAGTTCATTTTGATTTTTCAGAGTCCTTCAAACTTTCAACTTCAATAATCTCAAAAGTAAGTTTTGAGTACTTAGCGTGTTTTCCTTGTAAGCATACGACATGTTCTTGTGATAAAATTAATTTAAAACTCGTATGTTCCAGATTTAAAAAATACTATAGGGGACAAGCAACTATAGCTTCAAGCAACTGTAGGGCACGATAGTTGCATGATCCCAACCCAACATTTGTATTTTTTTGCATTATTAATTCAAAAATATGAAGATTAAAACAAAAAATTAATTGCAAAACAATTGGAAATTGGAAATAGTACGCATGGCAGGAGGTCATGCAAAGATAAAAATGACATTAACGACTAAATTAAAATTCAGAGCAATCAAGTCAGGCGAGTGATATTTTGAAGACAGTCTTTTCCTAATTGGGAAGAAATAAAAAAAATCGAACCTAAAGGGTACTACACCGCACTAGTCTAAATATGGCAATTACCTAGAAAAATATTTTTTGGTTATAAAATAGTGATCAAACACATCCTATTTCGTATTTCTTTGGTCTTCAAGTTACTTTTAATCTGACCCACATTTAACTACAAAAGATGACGACACCTAAAGGATATAAAACAGTATCGACTTCGATGCTTTTGATTATGGACTTAGCATATGTTTGATCCTCGCTGACACAATGGTTCTCAAAGGGTGTGAAGTTTTCGCAATGTGTTCTGAAAATGGATGAGTTTAAAAATTAATTTAAAAAGGGAAGGACAAACACACTAAAACATTCACAGTGCATTAAACATTTTAATTGTATATAATTAAATAAGTTAAATGCCAATTTCAATAAATTCTTAAGTGGATTGCTGACTGACCGATTAATAATTCAGTATGAGCAGTTACTTCTTCTGAGCGTTCTAAGTACTAATGTGTCACAGGCGCACACAGCGGACACTAGAGACCTGACACAAGAGACCCCCGAGAAAAACCTTTTTTCAACCAAAGTACTCTTCCCCTGTAAATGAACGGAATATTACCCAAAGACGAAATTATGTGCCCTTAGCCAAAACCGATTTGAGAACATCTACACTTGGCATATCAAGATTGTAACGTAACCAACTTAGTAAAGTCCTCGGGCATTTTTCCATAGCAACTTGTGCGAGATTTTAAAGTGAGGGTTGAAACATTTTTCCAGGATGCTCTGGATACCTGGCCCATGTCTGTTAGAGAAATCTGTGGAAATTTTAGTTGACAGTTGTTGCCTCAAAAGCTTTATTAATTCCCATTTCTTCTACTAAAGCAAAGAAATGATCCTTTAAAATGAAATAATATATCTGTCAGATTTCAAATTGTCAGCTGAGAGTAAAATTAAACATTTTGGTTATAAAGTAACTATATTTCGTAATCTGGTTACTGAAGGGTGCAATAAATGCCTGAACTTCCTACGGCCAGGTTAGGAAGTTTAACAGGCAAATAATCTTGTCTCATAAAAATAAAATGTTCAATAAAAATATTTGTTACTTAATTTCATATTATTGTTATACACAACAAATAACTGAATAATTTAATAAATATAACTCAAAGCAAAAACGAAGAACGAATTTGTCATTACAATATTCCTGACACCAAGCAACTTTTGTGGCGCTAAAAATGATTGTACAAGGCAGAATTTAACAAGAAAATGAACATGACATAGTAATAAATAGTAAAGAATATGAAAATCTCGGTTGTTTGATAGAACAAATTTGTGAAGCATATTCTCGCATAAGGGAGTTATTCCCCGTCTCACGCCCTCCAGCTGGCGCGTGTAGACCCTTATCTGGATTTGGAGGGGAATCAGAGCGGAGCAAGGGGAATTGGTCCTTGCTCGTAAGAGCGCCGGGCTCCCCTGGCGGGCAAGTAGCTCGTGCGGGGGAGGTTTGACGCTAACGGATAGCTTCAAAGCGCCCTAAAGCACCGAGAACGAGACCTGCCTTCGTCCTCCACCCACGCTCATCCGCCGGCGCCCTTCACGAGCGTGATGATCCATGCGCGCTGGAAGTTCCTCTTTCCGCCCCCGCCGTCGCCCGCCGACGTAAAAACTAGACTGATGGGATAAAAGTTCTGCTCGGGGCCTTTAAGCGGGCGAATCTAGTTTCAGTCCGGCGCTGATGGAAAAGGTCAGCGATGCGAGCGACGGACCGAAGTGACCCCCCGGCGACCCGCCCTCGGATGGAAGGGAGAGGTGATTGAGTGGGGGAGATGGAAGGGTGAGGAATATGTAGAAGCACCGGGGGAACGGATGGAAAGCAAACAGGCACTGGAGGAGGCCGAGATGTCTGGAAGTGAACGTAGACGAGCAACAGAGTCTTGCAGTGGAACATAAAAAACAGGAGTATTTACTTTCCATATCCGAAAATGTTTTATGACTATTTTTTAAAATCCTCTCTTTTTTACTTTTAATATATTTATTTTGCTTTCATGACTTAGGTTGTTTAATTCTTATTATTTCATCTGGAAACTAGCTGGCATCTTGGTTTTAGCGATTAATCCGTTCGACAGAAATGTGATGAACGAAAACTGAAGCAATATTTATCGTAAGAAGTAAATCCAATTAATTCTTTCCAGTCCCTGAAAAATGTCAATTAAAAATAGATTATCACTACTTATTCCTAATTCCAACTTGTGTCTTCACTTCTTTATCAGTCAGCTGGTAGGAGGATTTCTTTGGCCAATTACAGTTCATTAGGAATCGGACACAATAAACCAGCATAAAATACTCATACTGTTAAGAAATGATTTGGATGAAGGCAGGGACAAGCTCAATTAAAGAAAAACAAAGGTAGGCTGAGTTACAAATGCGTGGATTGCTTTGTGTGGACACTAAATGCAGCAATGGAGTACCCTAATCATGCGGGAAGACGGACGAGTTTTGCACTGATTTTCAACTGTACGAAAAACTGGCGAATGTGCGAATAGTATGACAAACTTTTAATGGAAAGAGTCGCGGGTAATCCGGCTCATACGAAAACTATGGCATACGAAAATAATGGTTTGACAATATTTCAATTCACCATTACATTACTTTCTGGTGGCAATACATACCAGGTACACTATCGCAACAAGATATCTGCTATAACACTCAAATTATCAGTGAGCACCGCTGTTTGAAGGCGATGTCTGGTCGATCGTAACCAGGAATATATATATGGTCCGTGGTAGAACACACCAAGAGATTCTTTGCCTTATAAATATAATTATAACAAACATCGTATGTACTCAATGCATCGTATTTACTCCGTCCATTTATGAAAGAATGAAATATATTATATAAAATTTAATTTTGACTAGCAAATTATAGAAATTATAAAAATAACATAAAATTATATAATAATTAAATAAACATTAAATTTCGTAAAACATGCATAGAGAATCGTATACATTCAATTCTCCATGCATTTGTGAACGTGACAACCCCGTTAATTCACCTGTTTTTTAATTAAAACGATGTAAAATAATTTGCTTTTCCTTTAGGTCCAACTTTCTGGACGAGTAGTACAACTACGGCACGAAATGCACGGTGAGCAATGTGAAATGTTTACCTTACATATTAAATGTCATTCCAGTTCTTCCAACTCAAAAAAAAAGCAGACCACATTCGCGAATGTTACTGCAAGAACACCACGATTACCACTAAAAATCTACCGGCCACAGCACAATGAGCCACCACAGCCCAACTCCTGAAGATGTAATATAAATAAGAGAATTCGTGGCAGTACTCAAAAGTGAATTATCAGAAAGCTCATCAAATGCCTCAAGGAAATCACCATCCTACCATCCATGGGACATTATATCATTCTTACACTTCCTGCCTTATAAAATGAATCATTTTAGCAGTGGTAAGCACATTTCTAAGGCCATGAGATCCGTTGAGAAAGCCCTCTTTTTGCTGGCCACAGGGAGTACAACGAAGGAAAAATCCCATAGACCCAAGAAGGAACTACCTAGACACTTAATCTTTCCAAATCACTCTAATTCATTATCAACAATACCCTCAGCTAATTTCAATTCTATTTCCAACATACACAAGAAGATGGCACCGGATTCTACCAGGTAGACCCTTCACATCTTACCTCTCTCAGGAGGAAAGAAGTGTCAAATTTACTATCACGCATCATTTCTTAAGCAAATTAAACTTCCTAGACTCATCAATTTTCCATATTTTCCCTGACTACATGAATAAGAGAAAGTCAGCGAGACGGGGAAACACTTCTTTGGGAATATGACAATAAATGACTAGAAGAATTGACCTACGGGAGCACTTCAAACTGGCCACAAAGGTGAAGTCGTAGGCTTCCGCGGCAGCCAAGATCATGGCCACAAAGGTGTTAATACTTTCAGAAAAAAATAGTGTAAAATTCAGATGAACTATTATAGAAGGTACTTGCCGACATTTTTGTTTAAAAATTTATGTATGTGATTTAAAAACGGAGGTATATGGTAATTGTCTGAAATGATGAGTTTATTAAAAGTATGTGCGATGCGAAGTGAGTTCTTGGACATTCATCCGTCCGTACGTGGGCGTGTGTGTATTTCTGGGAGCGTACGTAATGTCATGGGGCTCTTTAGTGTAAGTTGGTGTTTGGGTGCGAATGCCATGACTCTAGGCTCTACGTCTTGAGATGAGATGTGAGTACATGAAAGGCGTTGGGATAATGAAAATATGTGTGCATGTGTGTGTTTGGGATTTATTTAAAAATGAAAAATATCACGCTTTGCCTCGCTCTTGTATGAAGTCCAGCTTGGGAAGAATCACAGAAATTAATGTAATCTGTAGTAAATTTCATTGAGAGCAGTGGAGGGTAATGTCTGTTAATTGTGAGATAGTCTTGCACATATTTCGTTTCTTCGTTATTTTCGTACAATCTTTGATCAAGTTTGTCGCAAATATTATCTTAAGCTGTATGATGTTTGGGCCTGCACATCTACGTTATTCTCATTCACGTGCATCATCAGCTTTTACCGCTTTCTCACTTGTCAACGTAGGAAATGAACAGCTTATAACTGATTCTATTCAAACTGTGCTGCCGTGAATTACTGCATCTGTTCCTTCCCGTGTTTCTGCCAGCATCCTGGCTACACACTTTTGCACGACCCGTCAGACCTTATCTACATCGTAATTTTAGGGACTTGTCAGTTCTCCACGACGTGAACTTCACACACGCTCTTAGACATTTAGCTGCACTTCATGAATATTTCTACTACCTTCTGCATGTGTCTGTTTGCCTCCATCATCAACATTCGGTTTATTGTGTCTATTACTTTTACCGCTTTCTCACTTGTCAACGTAGGAAATGAACAGCTTATAACTGATTCTATTCAAACTGTGCTGCCGTGAATTACTGCATCTGTTCCTTCCCGTGTTTCTGCCCGCATCCTGGCTACACACTTTTGCACGACCCGTCAGACCTTATCTACATCGTAATTTTAGGGACTTGTCAGTTCTCCACGACGTGAACTTCACACACGCTCTTAGACATTTAGCTGCACTTCATGAATATTTCTACTACCTTCTGCATGTGTCTGTTTGCCTCCATCATCAACATTCGGTTTATTGTGTCTATAGAAGCTTCATCTATCATATGTTCTTCTTGTCTCCGAGCTTGACTCGTACGTCAGTATGCCACCTCGACACTACTACTACTACCTTTGATTTCTTGTCGACTACAATAGTCGAACTAATGCTCACTATCAATGCTTCCAAAATCTATGGAAATAACGCAGACAATTCTAATGGCTTCCTTCTGGGTTATAATTTACGGTTTCTACTGTTTAGATATTTTTACCCTTTGGTAGAGATGTGGATAAACTTCGCAAACCACAATGATTTTGGGAATGACGACCAAATATTTTAAAATTTTGGAAGATTGTACTAATAAGTCATGACTAAAATATAATGAATCCCCACAAACCAATGTAGCACATGTGTGGTAGATTTTAAATTATTTTAATATATTATATTTTTTAAATTGATTTAATTTTCTTCAAAATTCGTGTAATAATTTTCTTCGTTAAATCAAAAAAAAATTAATTTTGATAAATTTCAATTTTAAATTGCTGTAATACATAATTTTGAGGACGAGAAAGAAATTTTATTTTGAGACGAGAAAGACTTTATCACAAAGAAGTAAAACCATCGTCATAATCAATTCGCTGTTTTTGATAAAAAAGAACTGCCAATCCGGGATGTGGCAAAATATAGGCGAAGAATGGAGAAGGTAGGCGAAGAAAAGAAGGGTGGGGAGGAAGAAGATCAGTAGAAGAAGAAAAAAAGAAGAAGAAAAAGAAGAGGTGGAGAAGGAGATAAAGAAGTAGAGGAAAGAGAAGACGAAGAAGACGAAGAAGAAGAGGGAAAAGGAGAAGAAAAAATAGAAGAAGAAGGAGGAGAAGAAACAGAAGAAGGAAGAAGAGAAGAAAAAAGAAGGAGAAGACGAGAAGAAGAAGAAGAAAGCAGAGGTAAGTGGAGAAGAAAAAGAAGGAAGAGAAGAAGAAGAATAGAGAAAAGCAGGAGGAAAGAATAAGTTGGAGGAGGATATAAGTCGAAGGACGAGGAGGAAGGAAGACGATGAGAAGGAAAGAAGAAGCTGCTCACTCAGAATATCTTATCGACATTTCTGACACCACACACATCACGCCACATCTGCCTCGCCGACGCCACGGCGAGCCGCCCTGACGCGCCAACGCCGCCTTCACCTCCTCCTCCCCCTTCACTCCCCGCGTAGGAGGTGGTGGGAGTGGCGAGGGGGAGTGGGGCGCTGCGGTGGGCGCCGAGGAAGCGACGCGGGCTTGAGGGTTCGCGAAATAAATTGCGTTAGGTGTGAGGGGAATGTAATTATTGTGTAATTATTCCGCGCTCGCCGGCGGAGCGATGCGGAGAGGAGCGGAGCGAGGTGTGGTTGCGGGCGCGGGCGCGGGCGCGGGACCGTCTCGGCAGCCGCACCCGCCGCCGCTGCGCGCTCCGCTCCGCCTCCGTGGACTCTGCCAGCGCCTCACCCTCCGCCGCTGACACAACCCTCTGCGTCTGCGTCACCTTCGCCTCCGCCCCCGCCTTTGCGATCCTCTCCGTCTGTTTAGCCGCGAGCTTACAGCGTGTCCCGTCTGGGGTTCTGCCCCGCTGGTGGGAGATACCAAGTCAGGAAAAACACATCAAGTCTGCATGTAGGTCGGCGCCGGATCTCGCAGTTCAGGATACCGCCACATCCCGCGATAGAAACCCGTGCGCTACACTTAACCCTCCGGCTAGTGCGTCCCATATTTCCCACCAGCAGGCGCGTGCGGCACTCCGTACCGTATTTAGCAACTTCATTTTCGCGTCAATAGTTAATACTTTTGTTATTGAATATGAAGGAAATATCCTTTATTTATCTTTTATACATTTTATTTCATAATAAGTAACTAAATACCAAAGGAAATGACAATATTAATAAGAATCTGATCCATCACTCGTTCCCTCCCTGTCTTGGTACGTGCTGCATGTCGGGGAATGAATACGGTGCAAACGTGCCTTTAACGTTTCTTCGAAAACAACGCATTTAAATCTGAATTAGTAATCCAAAATCTGTCCAATAAATCTCAATAACAAAACATGGATAAAATACGCGAATATTATGCTTACATGACAAAGCGCATGCGATACGGAGTGCCGCAACCGTTGTAGAGTTCGAATCACTAATGAATAACGGTCGATCCGCAGTGTCCAAAATCTTGATTTGAGTGGTGGGAAATGGTGAGGTGTTTATGATGCTTTTATCGAAATCTACATAAGGTGTAGGCTCTCCATCGTAACTCTTTATTCCATCTACCATGGAGAGCCTACACCTTATGTAGATTTCGTGATTTGAGTGTCATCCGTTTGAAAATATAAATGAATGAAGAATACCTATGAGCTCGCAATTATTTACACGAAATCAACCAAAATTTAAGAAAGCCGCACCGAGGGTTAAGGGACTAATGACCTTAGCAGTTGACGCGCCCGCACACTAATCAATCCATCTAACAACCCCTCCGTCTGTCCGTTCGCTGCCGCCTCCCGAATCGTACTCGCTTACTCACCGAGTTGTGCCATCGTCTCTCACTTTGTGTCCACTTTCGACTTGTCAACCAGTTTGTCCTCCCCTGATCCGTCTCCCGTGGAGTCGCCGCATTTTTTCCTTCTAATCTAGACTGCCAACTTCATTTCGAATTCCATGTTCTCCATTCCTGTATTTTATCAACACCTGCGTCTGCGTATTCTCCTCAGCGCCCCCACCCCCAATCATCCTCTCTCGTTCTTCTGCACCGCCGCCTGCATTGCCTTTTCCTCAAATTTGTCGGTATTTTCGACTAATAAGTCATTATTTGTTTTCTGGTATTTTAATGCATGTTTCGCTTATTTCTTTGATTTTAAAATCATTTTAATGGTACTTGCTTGAAATAATATTTAGGTGCTGCAACAATTGTCCTCCACAGAATTCCTGAGAAGCTAATTTGATTTCTTCGCTCAAAAATTGTAATGTCATTCATTGTATGTAATGTAAGATTCCTTTGACGCCCATCAGGGCCATTGTCGGTTCTGTCGATTTTGGGAGAACTAAAGACAGATTTCCTCGTAAAGAACTGTCCACACCAAACGTTTGCAAGCTAAGTGCACTTGAACTAATAGAATAAGCCTCGATTATGTCAATAACAAATCAATCTTGAGTTTGTTCATGCGAACAATTCAAGCGTCAAATAAGCGTAAAATATTTTCGTTATTTTTCTTTGGTTGTAGGTCATTGACAAAACATTTTAAGAACATTTTATTGATCATTTTTGGCAATGTTTTGAATCATCAAAATACGCCCCCTATAACTCGACCAAGTTGAGAATGATGTTTACAGGAGCGCGCCACTGAATATTTTTCCATCCGAAGCGACAGAGACGGTGATATAAGGACACTCAAATCAAATTAAAAATGGGACTCTGTCAAACTCTTTCGGGAAAAGTGCGATTTATTTTGTCACAAATCTGGTATATTTCTAATTAATATTTTAACTGTATTTGGACATGTCTGCACCTCTATTGGAAGAAATGAAATTTTATTTTTCTCTGCAGAATGATTCAATATTGTTCAAATTCCTTTGATGAGCAGAAAATTTGTACTTTAACATTCATATACTTGTAAATCATTTAATTTAACCTAAGTAGTTTCTCATAATATATACTAAATCGAATTCTTTTATGTAAGAGGCTACCACCACCATAATGAAGAATATTTTAAGTATTTATGACAGTAAATTTAATGTATTTTTACTTTATTTCTTTTTTATTCCTAATATTCTAAAAATGTAATCTAACAATGCACTTGTCCATTTTATCCATAACAATTTTTCTTGTTGTTTTCACTTTTGATCGTTTAGGTGATGTTCTCAAAAACTCATGTGTCTCAGCTTCACATCCTTCTTTTTTAATTTTGCGTATCGTGTTTTCACATGACTAAGGTTGCTGCTGCACGTTCTTCCTAGAAGTATTTTAGGTTCGTCTTTTTCATTATCAAAATATTTAATAATATTATATGCAAAATTTAATAGCATTATGCTTGCCTGCCCGCGAAGTGCCTCACCTCAACGAGAAGTCATATTTCCCAAAGCTACACGATAAACAACTGGCTTCACAATCCTCGCGACTTTTGTTAGCGTAACTGACAGTACAGACCCGTGTTTACACTGTTAGTTCCACGATGCGCCGCAATCACCTCCTTCATTCTTCGCTTGGTCGAGCTATAACAATAAGATGTTTATCGAGATGTGTCACTTTTCTTGTGCACCTACGACCTCAGCCTCCGCCTCCGCCTTAGCCTCCGACCGTCGCCGCCAGCGTGAGGCCAACATGGCGCGAGCACGCGGCTGCCGTGCCGCTTCCTGCGGCTGAGCCGCTTCGATTTCCTATCGCGCGCTGCAAATTAAACCGCAGCGCAGCGCAGCGCGGCGCGGGGCGGCGGCGCACGGAGACACGGCCGGCGCAGGGGGCTTTGAGCGCCGTGGCGGTGAAGGGAGGGGGAGGGGAGGGAGGCCACGAGCCTATTCACAGGGGGCGTTGGCGCGCGGCATGCCGCGGCGGGGCGGCTCGGGTGAATTCTGTGTAAGCGACCTCAATTGCGGGCACGCTGCTCGCTCGACGACCTAGCACCGAATTCGTTGTGGACATTTGAAAGGAGTTTTGCTTGAGGCGAGCGACCGATTGTTTATTTTGAGTTTCCGGACGCGTCAAATGCTACAGTCGTTAGTTTTGAATGATTAGTGATTACGGGCGCGTCAACTACTGTCATTTGTCCGACAAGTGTCGTGCATGTTTTCCCTCGGGAGATGGCGTAGATCTTCCCCTGCTAGATGGTGAGGTCTGATGCCGACCTATCGTCGGCAAACGGGATATTCCCCAACCAGGTTACTCCCTTCAGGGGCACCGCGCCAGCCGGAAGAAGCTCTAAGCTCCCGGTATGTGTTGTAGAGTAGTACATGTAAATAAGGGACAAAGATAGGACAAAATAGAGGAAGGAAAGATAGCGCATGGTCCGTGACCCGTTTGTTAGTTCATTCTCCTAGTATTGATAGGAGAAACCACGGAAACTACCAATCGGAGCAACCCGTCGCTAGAATTCTTCTCCACACAGTCGTTAGTCTTGTAAATGTAGTGCGTGTTATGTCCAGGGAAGAGGCGGTGTTCTAGAACGTGAGATCCCGAGGCGACCAAAACCGTACTTGAATTCCGTGCTTTCTTCTTTCTGATATCTCGGTCTGCGGAGCACGGCCCCAGCTGTAGACTTAATATGATATGTGGTGTATCTTAATATAGTGCGTGTTGCATAGTGCATAAAATTGTCAATTTCTCTGTAATGTTGAAACATTTTTGAGATACTTGTGAATATTCTACATAAGTAACTTTTGAGAAAATGCAGTTTTCCGATTTGTTTAAGAGATGAATTATTAGCATTTTAACGTCTTGTGAACTCATCTCTCACAAAGGAATTCTTTGGTGCATTTATACGATCTTGTTTTCAAATAATACAAAAGTCTATTACGCTATGGTTCAACAACCGTTTGAAGTGCAAAACAACCAAGAGAGAAATAATAGAAATCGCCTTTAACGGATGAATAGTTATGAAATGATCTTTGCTAAACTTGGACTGTATGGAAAATATTTTCTTCAATATCTTGAATCTCTCTTATCGGCTTTCTTTTCCTCAAGCCATCCGTACGCTTCGTCAAGAAGCTGAAGGAAAATTAAAAAGAAGCCTTCAGAATTTAATCGTCTTAACATGTTTCCCAAATAAGACGGCGTACTAATTACAACTTTCTTGAGTAACTCATTAGGAACGGATAAGAAAGATGAAACAAATCATCCACGGAAAATTTTTAAATGTCAGAATACTCTTCTTTCCGTTAAATTAATGGACTAATGAAGCTTTCGACCTCACGAACTCTTTTTCTTTCTTTTTTTATTTTTTTTCGTTTTTTTTGTTTTTGAGGGGTAGGGCAGGTGTCAGGTGAGGGCAAAGTTCACTCTTACTTTTGGACCCTCTACGCCGTCAGCATCGTCTACGCATCAGCATCAGCTACGAGGTCAGCATCAGGAACATCTGAGAATCACGTTTGAGGGTATGAGAATCACTCACAAATCTCGCAACAACCAGTTACAGAATAAAAATTTGCATCGTAAATGTCACATATTGCATTGCATATTGAATTGCAATAAACGGTATTGTCATACAATAACTAAAGTACATTAGGTGGAATTGCACATAGGCCGGAGTGGCCCACAGGGGAGAAGAAGGTAGGGCTCCACTTATTTGTCGCTGTCGGCACGAGGAGGTTGTGTGGCGAGTACGACGCTCAGACCGCCTTTACCCCCAGGAAAGATCCTGGTACTCACTTGGAAAGGAGGCTGAGTAGATCCCAGATCCGCCCTGAATGGAAAGCACCAGATAAAAATCCCAGCCTACGTCGGGATTCGAACCAGTGTCCTTCGAGTCAGAAAGCCAGCGCCCTAGCACTGAGCCACTGCGGCTCACATTAATGTGCATTACAAGTATATAAAAATAATAATAACAACAATAACTGTTAAAAACAGACGATTATTTCGTACATTTCAAAGTAATTTATAATTAATTACAGTCTTTGATGAGAGATTCTACAAAAGAAGTAAAGTATTACTATTCTTCATGTAAGAATATTTGCATAATTGCAAACTGTACGGCATTCGCGAGTTATTGTATACAACAGTTGTATAAATCTTACAAACAACCATGCGGGAACAATAGTAAACACAGCATTAATTGCTGTCCAACCTACTGTAAACCCAATTCGTAATTAAGTACAACACAAAACATGAATTAATCTAAACAAATGATGAAGACTGAAAAATTAATAGTCCTCTGATTTAACGAGGTAATATTCTGACAACGCGTTTAACCGGGGGCGTTGGTTTATGGTTCATTAATGTGATGTTTATTGTTACCCCCCTCCTTCTTTAGCCAAACCTTCCTCAGCCGCGCCAATCTGCGTCACGGATATATCCGAAATTAAACGTGAGATACGACTCTAGCGTGTAGCCGTCAGCTGCTAACTCCCGCAAAAGGTGGAGGAGATCTCATTCGAGAAACTGTTAACGCTTTATACGATGCAAAGAATTCCAATCGTTTGCTTTGGATCCTCAGGTTTAATTTGAATGGAGAAACGAGCAATAGTAACGTGAATGGAAAGGGCTTAGAGAGAACTTTAAACTTTTATGTTGGATGTATTTCTTTAGGGATAGAAAGTAATCAGAACTCGACTTTCCCGAACTTTAACCTCCATGCAATGTATTTTTTCTTGATTTCTGAAGAGGTATTTTGAAAATTCGACTTCAAAAGCCAGAATCTGCCCTAAAAGCGCGATTCACTTAATTGTAATTTACAGTTTAGTTAAGAGACATTTTGTACTTCTTAACTGTCGTTCCTTGAACATTCTGTTTAATGGGTAAGAAAAGGTGTAGTGTTTACGATTCGTTGGTATCTTTATAGAAGTAAATAGGACGCGTTGTTTTGTCGTAGGTGGTTTTGTTGCATAAAGCTTTTTCGGCCGCATCGCGGCCATCATCAATGCCACAAAACCAACAAAAAATCGGAACTACATTATATGTTTTAAAAATAATTATTTTTAATGCTTATGCTTAAATTTAATGCTTAAATAAATGTTTATACTTAAGTGAAAAATTGATAAAATGTAAATTATGAAAATAAAAATTAAAACATCATTTTGAAAAATTATTTTATATTCTCAGTTACTTTTTACATTTGATAATTCATGTATTATTTCATGTCTTTTAGTTCCTAAAATAGTATAGCGTTAGAGTGCGCTACTGTAAGCAACACCACTAAGAAAGAGGGTTGAAAGACCCTGGATTGGATGATCCCGCGACTGTGCATTTTGTTTTTTCGTTTTATTACTGATTGATCAGTGATTTCGAGTGCGTAACTGCTGAGATCATTAGTTCGGTAAGTGAACAGCACGTCTTTTTCTCGGGAGGTGGCGATGATCTTCCACCTCTGGATGGTGAAATACCGACGGCAAGCGGGGTTTCCCCAACTAGGTATCTCCCATCAGTGGGTCACCGCCCCATCAGGGATAAGCTCCAAGCTCCCTACCTGTTTCCCGACATGTGTAATGCATGTTAGTGTAAGTGTGTGAAAGTAAGGGGTGAGGATTGGTAAAGGAAGAAGAAGTAAAGATGATTTTCCCATCTGGATGATGAGATCCGGTACCGACCTTGTCGTCGGTTAGAGGTGTTTTCCCTAACCCGGTATCTGAAACCACCGCCCCACTCCGAAGAAGTACCAAGCTCCCGACTGGTCCCCCCACCAATGAAGTAGTGTAGCGCATGTGATCGTGTAGTGTAATTTTGTGTAAGAAGCGAGGAAAGGCCAAAGAATAGGAAGGAAAGATCGCGTGTGTTGGGTGACTCGTTTGTTAGGGTACTGCCCCGGCATTCGCATGGTGTTTATCGAAGAAACTACGAAAAACTACCGATCGGACCAGTCGGTCGCTAGGATTCTCCTCCAGATAGCGACCGAATTCGACCTCGCTATCTACCGCACCTTTCCCGGCACGACTGAGAGAGTTTAGTGGAGATCGATATCGCTCGGTCCACCTCCCCCCTCACCTCCCACCCCGTTTCACTGCTTTCCTCCGCCGGCGCGCAATTCCACCCCCGCCCGGCGGCGGCTTCATAACCTGGAGAACCACCCGACCGAAAAGAGCGGAACGCCTTCCTCGCCTTCTTGTCGCCGCCGCCGACCTCCCCGTGGCGCCGCTGCTGCCTCTGGCTGTGTTAGGGAACGCTCAGAGGGAAACAGCGTTTTGCGGAATTCGCGTTTAGGAGAACACGCTATTTCATTGGACCCACTATCACTGGCACACATTAAGCGAGAAATAAAAAAAATAGTCGAATTGTGTAAATTGGGTGCTATTTTATTTCTCGCTTAAATTTTCTTTCTGAACAAGTATGTTAATTTCTTTATTAAAACAATTTACTTGTTTCTGCAGTGTTTATATGCTTCCATAATGCATATTTTTGCCTAAATATCATTTTTTCCAACCAGTTTTTGAGTGCTAATAGCGGCTCAACGATTCGGAATAACCACGTAGTTTACTAGACAAACTATTCTTAGAATTGTCTTAAGAGCTTATTTTCCAAGTTTTGACGTTTCCTCCCCGGACACCCTGTATATTTTAATCGATATATTGAATTGATTAATACTGGATTTTTAAATTAGTTTGCACAATTATTGAAGTTCGCCGGGTAGTTCGAGTACAGCCCACGGAAAGGGTTACCAGGGTTAGGGCCGGCTTCAGGGCATCAAATAATGTCACTGTAGTTCCTCTGACTGGGAGGTCCTGGAGTTCCAATTCGGACGCTGGCTGGATTTTCGACACTAGATTGCTAGATCGGACTCAGCCGCTGCCTGGAGGAGACTTTTAGGAGAAGGCTGCTCTGATTGGTAGTTTTCTGTGTTTTTTCCGATCAACACCAGGCAAATGTCAGAGCAGAACTAACAAAACACGGACTGCTTGCGATGTTTCCTTCCTCTCCTTTGTCCTACCTTCACCTCTTACACTCACACACTTACACTAACATGCATTACACTATCACCCATCTCGGAGAATAGTCGGGAACTTGGAGATGGTTCCGTCTGGGACTGTACTCCGCTGGTGGGAGAACTTGGGAAAACTCCCGCAAGTCAACGTGTAGGTAGGTGCCAGATGTTACCATTCAGACATCACTGCCACATCCCGCTATAAATTATGTACTACATTTGCGGGACTGATAACCGTAGCAGCTGACGCCCACGGGGACCCAAATCAATCAATCAATCAAGGTTAAGACCAGATCACCTCGGATAGATGATCATCAAATATTTTTTTCGGTATCTGAATGACATGCTACCTTATCATTTATAATACTTTCATTTATAGTTTAGAATATATTTTCTCAGCAGAATAGTGAAAACAGTCACAACGAAATGAAAAGAGTTCTCAGTAAAATAAGTTTTTGTTCATTAATGTGAAGTGTGATCAGAAGAAAAAAGAGTAAAAAAGTATGTAAGAACTGGTACCTTATGCATAAGTTACCATCCAATTAATTATAGTATACGACATTCATTTAAGGTCCCGTTAATAAATCCCTTGAAATTATCTCTTTACTCCGTCTTCTCCGTTATTGAACTACGTTCTGCACTTGCTCCAGCTCACTCCATTGCGGACGAGAATAAATTACTTCCTAGGCGAACGGTAGGGAGGTCGTAGTGTAAATGTATTAAGCAAAAAAAAAAAAAAGGAGAAAAGAAAAACAATCATTAATCAAACTTTCGTTAAGAAACATGATAGTCAGAAAGGTGAGAATTGTTTAAGAATATGAACAGTAACTTTCATATAAAAAGCTTATGATGTAAGAGAATAGAAATATCTTACCTAAACGATCAAAGATTGATTTAGATATTCAAAATGGTCAGGACTTTCATAATTGCTGAAAAAGGAGATGACGGAATATCTCTATCACATCAAACCCCTAATTCTCACACGTTTCTTCACTTGTTTGTTCTGAATGCTACAAAGTGTATGGAATATATTACCATAATAAATTTTGTTTCGTAATACTATACTGCTATGTCTATATTCACGCAACCAACAAGAGAAACGAAAAATAACTCTTAAGGAAGTCAACGGCATTTTACAAATATTAAATGTTATGTTTTATTATATTACGAACATTATATTTTCTGTGCAATGAAAGGTGTTTGACAGGGAAAAAGCAAAAGAATCCAGCGACCGAATCCCACATTGTTGGTTTGACAATCCCACGCAACGTTCTCAGACATGTTATGGTCTAATCGTTAAAAACTATATTTTTATACACTGCTAAAATACAAATGATGCGCTGCATGTCATCATTTCATATTCGTACATATGATGAATGTGAGAATATACTGAATTCGAAGACAGAAAGATAATGTTACGTAAACTTTTGAATTTTCAAAAAAATTAAAGATACATTATTCTCGCGCTTGGTTTAGATAGAAGCTCTCCAAGTAATAGCTGATACGTAAGATAGAAATTACAACAGTATTATTATTATTATTATTATTATTATTATTATTATTATTTATTATTTTTATTTTATAATAATAATAATTATTATTATTATAATTATTATTATTATTAGCAGCAACAGCAGCAGTATTAAAATTTGTGATGGCAGCAGTAGCAGCATTTTGCTTTATTTGATTCTGCACTAGGGTCATGAGTCTCAAGTACTCTGTACTCAACAGATTACAATATTACGTAATTGGTAACAATATTACGATTAATAACGTGTTGGAGAAACACCACTAGTTTTCCAATCTTACCTTCCAATCTTTCCATCCAATCATCTCCTACTGGGTATGAAAATTCTGGACTCACCTGAAACCAATAAGATATTCGTTTTACAGAGATATCATTGAAACAATATAGATTAATGTGTAATAATATCACTATTGTTGCTACATTTTTCGTATTTTGAATCAAACCAATCTCGACTTAGGAATGGCCAAGGCTCCTTATGACAATATACCTTCAAATTCTTGAAAGACGACATGCAATAATTTTTTTAAAATATTATTTTATTTCCTACTAAAACCTTTTATCCCTACGTGGATAAAAGAGGAAATTCGTAATCTTGAACGAGATTAGTTAGCTTTTATCATAAGCTTTTCACAATTTCTTATGATTCCTATTACATGGATATCAAGCTCACGAATATCAAGCTCACGATGTTAACGTAAATTCTTATTTTGATATTACTTCCAAAAAACGTATTTAAAAGCTATTTTGTTTCGGCGATTTTCTTTAACACCACTTACTCCTAATTCGCCTACAGAATGTATTTCCAAAATAGCTATGCTATTTGTGATCTCCCACTATTTCAGAGTACGATTTTGTATAAGCTTTTATTTGAAGGCACCTTATAACGCCTCAAACGATTATTCATTAACTTCATTCATCTCAAACATATAAAAGAGATTACGATATTGAAATTTCGTGTCTTTCAGTTCAATTAAAATCTCATATACTCAACCGATTACGATAAAATATGATGTAGCACCAGTAATATACTTTGAAATCACTTACATCAGATAAGAAATAAGTCAATTTTAAACATCAGTGTTTTACCTTTAAATCGTCATATAACAAAGCAATTAAACTTCCTTCATTCACTGCAAATTATGAAACATGCAAAACTAGAATATTGTTGACTACTGGGGGAATACAGCTCGGTGGGAAGGGTAAATTTTAAAGAATCTCACCATATGAGGACGTTTCACTAGGAGGTTCCACTTTTTCACAAAAGGTTTCACTTTACTCCAGCACTCTTCAAAATTACTTAAATTCCTTCCGCAAAATTGAAAGATATTTTCAAATTAAAAGAGTAAGGATATTGCTCAGCTAGATTCTAAGGTTAATTATATCTTACATAGAACATTAAGCATTAATGTAAGTTTAGGTCTGATTTCCAGGATTGTTGCGTGAAGCGTCTCTGATTGGGATGTCCTCAAGTTCGAGTTCCGATGATGGCGGATTTTCCACACTAGCTAAATGGCTAGGTCGAATTCAACCGCTGTCTGGAAAAGAATTCTAGCTGACTGTTGCTGATCGACAGTTTTCTCTAGTTTCTCCGGTCAATACCAAGCGAATGCCGGAGGAATACCATAACAAAAGGGCCATGACCGATCTTTCCTTCCTCTTGCTGGTCCTATTCTCTTTCCTTAAACACACTTACACTTACATGCACTACACTACAACACGAGTCGACCCAATACCACCTAGATACTTCAGGTCTGCTTTCTGTGATGATCACGTGACAACATGCGGATAGAGAGGGCAATGCTTAGGCTGCGTGTGTTGGTGGGTTGTGTGTACCAGTAGGCGCCGGTATACAGTACTTTGAAGGAAAAAATGTATATGAAATACTAAATACGTTAATATCTTTTGAACTTTGATTGGTAGAAACTTTTTTTAATGATTTTCGAAATCAGCGTGATCGTTTTTCATAAATCACATACCTTCATCCCGGAGGTAAGTACATTTTTTTTGTTCCCTAGTGTAATCGACGAATACCGAATGCGTGAGCCGCCTTAAGATTCAAAGGATTTCATTCATTGTGAAAACGTTTTTGCTTCTCACGGAACTAGAAACGTCGAATGTTACGTCAGGAAGGTCGGCGGGTATGCTATTACTGGCCATTGCGGAACAAAGCCATATGCCATTAGTCACAGTTTTGAACGAGAAGATTGACGCAATTGCTAATTTACGAGTAACGTAATATAGTCTAAAACTATAAAAGAA
Organism: Acheta domesticus; assembly: GCA_031308135.1. Taxonomy (NCBI): domain Eukaryota; kingdom Metazoa; phylum Arthropoda; class Insecta; order Orthoptera; family Gryllidae; genus Acheta; species Acheta domesticus. The sequence goes on from JAHLJT010004567.1 coordinate 158,859,121, forward strand.
CGAGTAAAGGTCAAGGGACATAATTAAGTTATCCAGAGGATAATATACGGTGAACCCAAACGAAAAGGAGGAAAATATCAATACACATATGTTACAATGTTATTAGTTTGTACAGCTGTCCATCAGCTCATTGACATACAGGTGATTATACCTCGCATACGCTGTTCAAATAGTGAACTCGACTGTATTTCACCGCGCCACATTCCCTCTGACCTTTTCTGTTTCTTCTACCTCGTCTCACCCCGTCCCCTCGGTGCCCACGGTGGATTTGGTAGCTCGGTGTCCACGGCGGATTGTAGCCCACGGTGGATTTGCATCCGCCTACTCACAAATCTGCTGATGACATCTTTACAGATGATTAACTAATAACCCGACGTTAATTGGATACTTATTTAACACAATCGTCGCTTATACTACGATTTAAACATAGTGGCACTTCAAGGTCACAAACTTGAAGGAGAGGGAGACATAGTCATCCAATCGAGAGCTGAAACGCCAAAATATTAGTCGTAACGAACTCTCGATTGGATATCACTGCCGTCCACCCCTCTGTCCAGCTCGAATCTTTGAAGTGCCACTGTGTTTAAATCGGAGTACATGCATCCTCGTCCGCTCCACACTTTGCACCAGACTCCTCCACACGCCCTTTCCGGTTTGCCATTGCTATCCTGCCCATGGATCACCTGTCACAGCCATTCAATTCGTTCCGCTTTATCTATTCCAACCCATCACGCTCCACACTATTCTTTTATCTTTCTGCCACCCCCATTCCTTCTGCTCGGCCCGCTTTTTCGCTCCGCCCCTCCTTTCGCTCTTCTTTCTTATTCTCGTTTCGCTTCTTCCGCTCTTCTCGCTCATTCTGTCCAGCCCGCTCTTGGCTCTCCTTCCACTCCGCCTGCTCCTGCTGCCTCACGCACTGAGCTCGCAACTCCTGGTTCCGCCCGCTCTGCCTGTTTCTCCCTCTCCTTTCACTTCTCTCTCCTCACTCGCTCCTTTCGTTCCTGTAGCTTCTCCCGCTCTATTCCCGAATTTTAGGCTCCTCTGGATTTCCGAAAATCGTGGGCGCTGCTAGCTTTAGACTAAAGCTAGCAGCACCCACCCAGAATCAATCTCAAAATCAATTGTAAAATCTGAAACCCCTCCCAAAAGTTAAGAATAATTTTAGGCTCTTGGAACAAAATTATCCCCGCCTTCAAATTCCAAAAATCAGGGCTGTACAAAGCGAAGCAATTAACATACGTTCTTATGGGCTAATAAACTCCAAAATCAAAAAAAACATTAGGAAAAATCTGAAACCCCTCCCAAAAGTTAAGAATAATTTTAGGCTCTTGGAAAAAAATTATCCCCGCCTTCAAATTCCAAAACTCAGGGCTGTACAAAGCGAAACAATTAACATTGGTTCTTACGGGCGAATAAACTCCAGAATCAAAACACCTTAGGAAAAATCTGAACTTCTCTCTCCTCTCTCGCTCCTTTCGTTCCTGTAGCTTCTCCCGCTGCAACTCTCCTTTTGCTTCTTTCGCTCTTCTCGCATATTCTGTCCAGCCCGCTCTTTACTCTCCTTTGAATTTTATTTGTTAGCAGTCTGCTCTAACCTTGCCCTTCCAGTCCCGCCTGCTCCTTCACGGCTACCGGAAAAGATGTCTCTACTCTCGTGGCCGCGGCTCCATCCGGTCCCACTCGGTCTCATCCTGACTCAGCAACAATGTCACCCATACACATTCGGAAGTCCATAAATACAAGCACATTTTGGGGTAATGTTGAATCGCAACAACACAATGTTTATTCTTCGCCGCTCAAAAGTACGCGATGGATCCAGAACGTAAGCTGCGGTGACTGATAAAGAAAATAAAAACATTGCAAAGTAAGACATTTTTATTGGAATATTTATATAAATTTAATGGCTACTTCTCAACATAATGCCCATTCTTGTTAATTCATTTACTACTACGTTGCACCATTAATTGTATGTCTATGTCATAGGAGTTCGCCTCAAACATCCGGAGTCACGAAAGTCACTTCAGTCTGCACCTGACTGTTGTAGCGTGAAACGTTACCCTGCCTGAAAACGTATAAGACGGAAGAGATGAAAGCTACTGGGTACAAGGTCGGGCTTGGTTGGATGGTCGAAGACCTCCCATCGAAGCTAATCAACACATTTCGTGTGACCTTGGCTTATATGTTCTTGCATTTTCACGCACAAGTGTAATGCCTCTTGTCAACATTGTGTAGTGTCCATACACGTGTCACAATTGGTGATGGATCTGTGCTGGATATTGTTTCTGTGCAAAAATAGACATGACTGCATGAATCTCGCATTTGTCGAGAGACAATATCAGACATTAGACCCACATCTCCTCTTTTACTTCCGCGTACGCGCATTCCTATTCGACTATTCATAGCATGTTTGGACGCGATCGGAATTCACTTTCTGGAAGTTCCTCGTATTTGTACTGTGGTTGAGCGCTGAATCATTCCAGTTGTTTTAAGTTTTTCTGACTCAAGAACACCTACAAACCTTCACTTTTATATAATACGTTAATTGGGGATTTAGGCTTTAACTGTTATGCGCTTTTCGCCTGAGAATGTGAAGAGAGAGAAGGAGAACAGAAAGGGTAGACCATGCATTCGGGGTTCGTATGTTTGCTGCTGCGCCAGGAAGTGATCAGAGAAACCACCGATGAAATCAGTTGGTCTCCAAATTCGATTTTGGCAAGTGCCACAAACTCCCTGACGTTAAACACATTAACCGAATTTCCTTGCCGGATCAAACACGCGACTTCCCAATCACCAGTACGCTCGATCGTGAGACGTTCTTCATTCTCACAGCTTTAATCGTAGAGATTTAAAATGCATTTGGAATCTGGAGTGTGGGGCTTCTGACATCCACATTGATACAATTTACGGAAAAAGAAATTAAGAAAACTTCAGCAGCTTGCAATTATCAACGATAGAGGACCCGGAAACGCGTCTTGAGGAACACCAGGTCCGCCCCGCGGCACCGACGGCCGGTGGCTTCCACGGCTGCGCGTAATTGGTGGTGGGAAAGACGGTTGATGGAAAGGGGAGGGGCGGGGCAAGCCTGCCGGGAAGCCTTCCTTCACAAGCGAAACGGCCCGGCAGGAAGGCGGGCAGAGTTACGGCCTCGCCGCCTGCGCTGCTCGCGTCGCTCAGCGCCGATTCAGAGCCGTGGCAGCCGCGGCGCCCGATTTCTAATTAAAGCCGCGGCGCGACAAGCTCGGTTTGCGCGTAGAGCAATGGGTGTGCGGGCGTAGAGCAAGAGCCGTGAGCATGGGCCTGCGAAGGAACGACTTGCTAAGTAGTCTTGAATTATAATACTCATTGTTCTCGAATTCTCAACATTCTCGAATTCGAAACCTCAATATTATTAAATTCGAAACCTTAATATTATTACATTCGAAACCTCAATATTATTAAATTCCAAACCTCAATATTATTAAATTTGAATTGTTAATCTTCTCGTATTCGAATCCTCAATATTCTCGAATTCGAATACTTCTTAGAAAACCTTAGCAAAATATTGTAATACATATCCGAAATATATCTGAATCAAAATATTGTCGAATTTCAATCTTTATCTTTTACTGAAGTGAATGCAAAATAACCCTTGTATCATCAGAAATGTCATTAGTATTTTGTAAGTATTACCTCATATCAATATCCTTACAATTATTGAAAATGTAATGCCACAAAGAGTAAATATTTTATCTCACCGAGATTCGAGCTTGGGACCTTTTTTTTACCCAGACCTATGCTCTAACCAACTTAATTATAGAATTAAATATTGCATTTGTAAAAATTCTCCGTTCTTTTGTGAAATCAGAGATCTTACACTAATACAAATTAGGATGAAGTGTGAAAATGGAGCGATATGTGATGAATTACACTTTGTTTGCGAACTAACTTAATGTAGCTTCACCATGTGCTCTTTTTATTGTGCCATCCTTGTGCTAGTTGTGGTGTTATAGAGCTGGGGGTGTGGGATGATATTTGATTAGTAATTCTACACAATGAAAACTGAATTTTTTTCGAGGCAAATAACATGTCTAGTGTTCTGGTGTAAACATTTCTCGTTTTCAAATGTTGAGTATCTTGCTTTGTTGGTACTTTTATTTATCATGGCCCTATGGCTTGAGCCTCTCCATTAATAAAGACATTTTATTATTATTATTATTATTATTATTATTATTATTATTATTATTATTATTATCATCATCATCATTTGACTAGAAATACAGAGATATAGGTTTTGGAGCTTTACAAAAGTGCACTAATTATAATTGCTCCCAATCCATCAAATGTAGTTTTACTATATTTTTACGAAAATAAATCAAATCAAAACAGTGGATCAGACGGGGTTTGTCATAAAACCTTTGTTACTAAGTTGGTATAAACGTGATATACACCAATATTTACAACAAACCTACTGCAAATGTACATACATAGTGGTATTAAAATAGTTTAGTAATAATTGCATTAAGGCGAAAATCATATTGTTTTTAACATTTTTGAGCTCCATTTTTAATTTACGCGAGAGGTTATATACTTTACTAAATGTCGATTATTCTTTCTCCACCCCACTAAGAACAATGGTTTTTCAAACTTTATTTTTTATAGCAAGATTTATGTGAAATTTTAAATTGTGTTAAAATATTCTAAGCAACATTACTGAAAATTATAAAGGGAATTAGCTGCAACAGTTTCCCTTTGAGTATTTTAATGTGAAAAAATTTATAGGCAGAATTCGGGATACCTCCGTCTCCACTCTTTGTACTAAGTGCATTGAATTACTATTATTTTTCTATGTGTTGGTTTATTAAAGTTAACTTCATCATTATATTTGAAAATGCAATGAACGCTATTCAACACAATTATGTAAACAACCGACAAATCAATGAGCCAGTTTTGTTTGCATAGAGTTATTAGAACGTAGTGAATATTATACATACAAAACATAGAAATGTTTTTTTTATTTGAAGTCGTAGCAAATAGGGAAGATAAAACTAAAGTAGAGACTCTTTGATGAATGCATTGCTGAATGGCTCGCCGAATCCTGCCAGCATCTGATGAACTCTGCCCTCTTTGGAAGAGCGCTGTTTCGGACAGACCTTTATGGAAGCCGTCTTTTGTTCCTTTGATGCCTCTCTCTCCTGTATTTCTCTTTACTTAACATACTTTCGTCCTTCCCGTGCTACAGAGGGCAGACTGAAAGAGATTACATTTAAGACGAAGGTACCATTATTTGATGTAATTGCTTCATTTAATGTCAAAGAACTTAACGAGCTCTTTCGTCTTTGCGTTCTCGATCCAGTCCCTTCAAATGCAACATGCAAGAGTAGAAGAGAATAACACTAACTTTCCAAGACATTGTTTCTAAATTTAGTTCTGCTTATTCAAGGTCCTCCTTCTACTTAAGTGTTTTGGACTATAATTTCTACTGTGTCAGTGCGCTATAACTAGAAAAATCGTGGTGTTTAGCATTGAGAGGTAAACATTTGTGATATTAATTTCTTGAAACTCATATCACGACTTGTTGGTATTACAATTTCTTGCTATGAATAATTTATGAGATACCTAGTCCATATCTCTTACTTAATCCTACAATGCTTAATGGAAAGGAGCCCCACTGTTTTCGCCAGCAAACAGTAGTTTTCATTTTCATTTAATCTATACCATACAAATGTGTTAAAATTGTCAGTGATAATGATTTCAAGAGATAAAGTCATTATTCCCGGAAGACCTTGCACGTTCATCGCTGGTATTCATCGCGTGATCTTCCCCTGCTGGCAGGCGAGTTCCTGCACCGGCCCACGTCTGCTTGTGGGGATTTCTCCCCACACGCGAGGCACCGCCCCTGCCGGGTCAAGCTTTCAGCTTCCGACTAGTGTGTAAATGTAGTGCATGTGAGTGTGAGTCTAAGTGTGTGTAAATAAGGGATGGGGACACGGCAAGAAAGAGGAAGGAAAGATTGCCCGCGGCCCGTAGCCCATTTGTTAGGGTACTGCTCCGGCATTCACCTGGTATTGATCGGATAGAATAGAATAGAATATTTATTTCGCTAATTAGGATACATGAAATAATTCCGGTGGTAGCGTTTTCCAATCAATTAATTTACATAAAACAAACATCAAACCACTACAAATATACAACAAATATACAAAATGAACATCAAACAACATTACTGAATACAATTTTATAAAATTAATATATTAACCCTATGCTAAAGCTAACCTTAATATAAAATAACAAGAATAATACAAAAAAATATAAAATTTAATGTTAACATATTCTAAAAAAATTACTTACAACTTATTTAATCTAATTTAAAAATTTTTTGACATTCTGAGGGAAAGTCTCCAGCACTGCTGCAGGTAATTTGTTCCAATTTTGTAAGGTTCTATTAATAAATGAGAATTTACCTACATCTGTTTTCTTTTTTCTTTGCCGAATTTTGAAGCCATGATCTTTCCGCGCGACCTATGTTGGTTTTGATAGTCTTGCCCGAACTTCACCCCACGGCCGATCACCCCTTATTGCTTTGAATAACGCACAAAGACGCGATTTCTCTCTGCGTTTTTCCAAGGGTTCCTAGGATATAAATTCAGAATTTAAACGTCCCCTTCTAACAAATTTTGCGGCATATTTTTGCACTTTTTCGAGAGATTTTATTTGCCCTAGACGATATGGGTCCCAACATATCGAGCCATACTTCCAATATCGGACGTACTAAAGATGTGTACCCTAATTCCCTTGATTTTCCACTTCCTTTCCTAAGTACTCTAATCACAAACTGCAATGCCTTCCACGCCTTTTTCACTACATAATTTACGTGTTCTGCCCATCCCAGATCCTCATTTAGTACAATTCCCAAATATTTATAGCATTTAGTTCTCGGAATATCCTGATTTCCTAATTTATATGTCACGTCGTCTGTCTTTCTAGAACGCGCGAATCTGATAAACTTGCACTTACAGGGATTTAATGTCATTTCATTTGTGGTTGCCCATGATTCTAACTTATCTAAATCAGCCTGCAATATTTTCATGCCGATATTGGATACCGATAACAGCAACCGTCTTGTAGTTTTCTCTCTCCAGACAGAGGCTGAACTCGACCCAGCTGGCAAGCTAGTGTCGAAAATCCTGCCAAAATCGGGATTCGAACCTGACCTCCTTGTCAGAGGTACTGCAATTTATGTCAGCTAACATTACTTTTAATAGTCGCATCGAATTACTTCGAAAATTAGAATTCGACACTATAGAATTTTCAAAAGGTGTTTTGAAAACTGTTGTTTTATGTTTTAATGGCAATAAAAGTATACTAGAGTAATAGATGATGGGAATAAAATTATATCATATCATTAGATTATGGTGTTTTCGAATTACTAGTGTATCAATTATCCCATTTTATGTAAATTTGCTAGAACCTTGTTATTTCAATGCAACGCATTGTTGGGAAGTGTAAAACCGCATTTAATATGACTTTTTATTTAGGATGTCGTAAACGTTGTTTGTATGGTTGCCAAGAAATTCTGTTTCGTGTCAACATTCGATTAAAGATTTCTAAAGAAAGAAGGTGCCTTTTAAACAGTTTACATGTAGTTTAGAAACGCATTCAGATCTTAAGATTGAAATCTGGGGAAATATAACGATACAGTGATAGAGAAATTACTGTTTTTGACTTACTCAGATTGTCGTGTATTTAGAATGCATTTCACTGAAACGTTTAAAATGAAGTATTATTCCTATATAAATGCAGTATATTCCAACATTTCAAAATCAAGATACCGTAATTTTTTTTGGTAAAATATCAGCTTTTTTGAAAAAATGTGTATTGTATCTGTACTTTTCATAGTATGCATAACGGGGGTTTGACCTGCTAGGTCATATTTTTATTTATAACAGGTAGGTGCAAAGATTGGCAATTCAAGAATTTTGATGGAAGATTGCCTGCAGTCGATTGTAGGTTCCACGGCCATCTTGAAATAATCGTGCCACGAAAAAAGAGAAGGTATTTTAAGAGTCAGAGTAAATATTTGGTATCTGGGGTAGCTAGGTTGTGATTCTGATGTTTGCTGAAATCCATGAGATGATTTCTTGAGAAAAGAGCGTGCTCTGAGCTGTTGTAATCACTCACCTCGACCCACGCTCGTATCTTTACGGCGGTGATGTCAAGGTCTCCTACTACTGGTAACAATGACGCGCTTCGTAGCACCGTAATACGCTACGAAGCTTCTCTGCGCAAATAGCTTCGGGAAAGTAAATGATCAATAGAAACCTTGGTCTAAGAAGGCAGTATAATAGAATTTAACAAGGTACTCGATATATCACAACTTCCAAACTTAATAATGCTACTGGAATAATATCTATGTATGGTAGCAAATATGACTGTGAACATTGTCAATAATGACATTGCTGAGAAACAGGCACGGGCTTCGGTTAAGTATTTAATTTGAGAAATAGTTTACGAATTTGTCGCTTGTGATCTCTAGAACCTGACATTACAACGTGGAAGTGAATTAAATAAGAAGATATGTACAGAAAAATCAAAATATAAATACAAATAACACCAAAAAACATTCTTAAATTTCATCATTTAAACCCCACCCAATCGTATTTCATGTGTAAAGCGTAAAAGCGTTCAAGGTGGCTGCCTACTGCTCTCTTATGGCGAGGTGATCAACTGCATGGAGGGATGATTTCGTCGTGCTACCCGTGCCGCAGACTCCAGCTCGTGACATCGGCATTGACATAACTGCTTCACGAATTGCAGTCCCTGAAAGGTGTTTCATGAGCAAGCAACATCGCTTCACAAGCTCCATTAGGGCAACATCGTCCTCTCGCCTCGGTCTTACGACCTGAGAGAAGCTCGCATGCAAGGCGGTGACGATGATAGATGGCGGTGACGGTGATAGATGGCGGTGACGGCGGAGGGCCAGTAAGCGGGCGGGGACAATGAAAACGTTGACGGCATCGGTGGAAACGAAGGACGTAGTGACGATGGTAGTTCATATGGAGATCCCGATGACAATGACGCTGCTGGTGATGATGAAAGACGCAATGTCGGTGGCAATGATGATGAAGGACGCAATGACGGCGACGATGAAGATCAAGGACACAATAACAATGACGGTGAAGATGGACGCGATAACAATGACAAAGATGAAGGACGCGATAACAATGACGAAGATGAAAGGATGACATTGACGATGAAGATGAAAGTCACAATGACAGTGACGATGATGAACCCAATGACGATGCCAGTGAAGATGAAGGACGCGGTGCCGGCGACGAAGGCAACTGCTACACTGCGCATTCCACAAGCAGTGCTCGCGCTCTGTGACTCATGTAATTCGTTCACGCGGGTGGGCGCGCAGGACGGGAACAGGAACCGGCGCCGCACAGGTTTTTTGTTCTTTCGGTGGCGGCGGTGGCAAAGGAGAATCCAAGGCCACGGCCCCAAAGGGCCCAGGCCCAGGGCCCCCAGTGTACACAGGCTCCCGATAGTTCTTAAAAAATATTGAATACTATTTTTTTCTAAAAATAAAATAAAAGTGTATAAAAAGTGATGGGTGATTAAACTATATCCAAAAAATTGGCATAATGGAGTTTTGTGTCGTCCGTCATTAGATATTTATATTATGGAATGTTTCTGGTTGATGTGTTTCAATTTTACATTGTACAATTCAATAAAAAATTAAAACAATTTAATTTCTAGTATTTTTCAACATAATTTTAAATATGTTATTATTACTTACACATACTCTATGTTCAAATGTATTCTTTGAATAACGATAAATTGAAATATTAAGAAATACTTTCAAAATATTTAAAAAAATACAAAATGCAATGTGAATTAAGAGGAGTTTCTTATATTTCAGCAATGAGGTGGGGAGGTGAATGTTAGAATAGGGGGCCACCAACTGTACCCAGATCCAAGGGCCCCCAATGGTATTAAAACGGACCTGTCTGAGGTGATGGGAGAGACGACGGGAGCTGATTCGGTGACAGCTGAGTCTCATTCTGCGGATCTGCTATACCCTGAAGCTTTGAAAACGCTTCCTAGCCCTTTGACTGCTCTGGACCTGTTTATACACAAAATGTTTCCGTGCGAAGTAGCATCTGGATGTATCCTTACGCCCAGACAGGTTGTCGCTAGGAGTCTCTGTACCAGATCGTATGTGGAAGCGTTATGTCCCCGGGAACCTATGGAGGAATTTGCTTGCGCAGACGAGCTCTACGATATCGCTAGGGCTAACTGATTTCTGAAATGTCTTGCGCGGTACTAGGTGCACTTCTGCATACAGCTCACAGCGGGGCCCACAGAGAGAAGCATGACGCAAGACTCGTGACTCAGTCGACCGGCCCGTGGCAACTAAAGGGCTAGAGCCATAGTGAGGTACAGGAAATGAAAAGAAAATACTAAACCCTATGCGCCTCGGTGAGCGAATTGTTATCTTACAAGTTAAAATTTTTTTCAATAATTGCTCAACATTTTTGTGTTTTTTTTTCTAGAATAGAGGAGACACTTACAAACTAGTAGTGCAACAGAATGACTCGTACTTTATAGTATTAGTTTTCTATTTTGTTTGGTCTGGGCTAGCTATTCGGACATTAATATGCAGATTATGGTGTGAGAGATTTTTACAATAAAATACATTTCTGTATTTAAAAAAACAAAAGAATGCATCAAAATGACGTTTATGTCATCGTAAACAGCGTCATTGACACCATCCATGCGAAAAGTTTCAAGAAAAAATTTGGAGTCATAATCATTTGGGGAAAAAATCCTTTGTATGGTTTAGGCACTAGTGGTGTCCACAGACTGACGGACGAAAAGACGGTCAGACAGACATTTTGAAAAAAACAACACTTTTTCGCTATCAGCTGAACCCAAAATATTTTGAAATATTTTATAAATAATAGCTGAACCCAAATTTGAAATATTGAAATCGATTTCCGCAGCATTACATAACTTCCTCTATACTATATTTATTACTCAGTATATATGTAGTACCTACACGACGAACTAAAATTGGCAGACATCTATTGTCAATGAGCTTCTTGAATTTTCGAAAACTGTAAAAGCTCAAAATCCACGGTCATCGGCCGGGATTCAACTCGCGCACTGGGGGCTCAGAAGCTAGTGAGGAAATGCCAACATTATGGCTGTAGAACCTTGAAAATATTAAAGATAATTTTAGAAACGCTTCGCATAAAAACTAATTAGACATCTAATAGTGCAAAAGAATCGAATGCCTTCACTTATACGATACATATATTACGATACATATAATATTGTTTTGCAACGTCTGAAAAATAATAGTTTGACCAGTTGGCACCACTGGTTCACCCCCTATTTTTCAACTATGAAAAAATGTTTCCCCGATACCTTCTCACTAGTTTTCATTCTTCTAGATGTATTTAACTACTATATTACGATGAATGTCGAAGTTGCATATTTAATTGTGGATATATGTTGTGAATTAGAGATTTATTCGTATTAATGAACGGTGAGTTCGTGCTCTCCATCATAAGTTGTAATTTAATTTAACTTATATGATCAAAAAATAATAATATAAATATAATACCAAAATTATTATTATTGTAAATTCAAAATAAAATTTGTATCTTCTATTTTTTGTTAAAAGTGTATTTTTTATGTATTAGAGTTTATTCCTGATGAGCTAGAATGAGCCCCGAAACATTGTACATGACGTTATGTGATTGTTAACAATTTCAATGCCTGTCTAAAATATTGAGATGTAAAATTGAAAAAATAACAAATAGAACAGGGACAGACTCATAAAAAAACAAAGCAAATCACTCGTCCGTCGTGATGCTTAGGTATTTCGTGCGTGTACTATAAAGGAACAGACATACTCTCTTTTATACGTTCTAGTCTCATTATCAAGTGCCGAGCTGAGTTTCCAAATCCGGGTCGGAATATTTCGGAGAAATTTTAATGCGTAAATATTTCTTTTTCCGGTACTTAACAAAGCGTTTTGAGTTCTCTTTTACTCTCCAGTCTGGCTGGTTTCTTTACGATTTCCTTAGGTTGTTATTACAGCGAGGTCGCACTTACGTTGTCAACAAAGCGATGTCATAAAGGTTGTCATCTCTTGTAGTCGCTCAAAGGCACGTTCTGTCATGGGTCGTGACTGGCGGAAACTTTCAAGAACGAAAGTAAAAATAAGTTTGTAAGGTTGCAGTGACATTCAAAACCAGTGACATAACTATGACATAAAAAACCTCTCCCACTCAGCAACAAAATACAATGGTTTCTACTAAATCGTAGTTATATTTTCAATTGTGTAGTAATAGTTAAAATATATTTACCATCAGCAAAGTCTATTTAATTCAATATTTGATATAGTTTACACTTGGTAAGATACTGGAGCCCATTTGTGATATTATCGTGATTTAATTAAAAAATAATCGTTTCGCTACTCGTTACATTTTAAAAGTATAACACCATTTTATTGATTTCCAAAATTTGATCATCCTACCCCATTCAAAAAATCTGCAGACTCGACTGTTACTCTGCTGTTATAACTCCTCTTCCTCCACGATCATCATAAATGTTATTATCGTACTCATCTCATGCATTAGGCATGGTTTTATCTGTAGCCCGGCTTATAGGAGGTATTCCGATACCCGCCTTACCAAGAGCTAATAACGCCGTAAATGGAAGGACAGCGATGATAATCATTATAATAATCATCATGCATTCAGCTTTCTTTACAGATTCAGCTGATACAGATTTACACTCATAATTACTTTTCATTGCAAATTACACCCTGCTATCATACTTTCCTTTTCCTTTATTTCTTTAGTTTTCTTTTGCCCCCATATCTTACTCCTCATCTTTCCCCCTAAAAGTTATTCATATAGTCAAAAGACATTCTTCTCCCTAACGTCTCCTTTTCCTGCATTACCTTCCTTCTTTCTCTCTAGTTTTTCTATTCTTATCATTTCCCCCTCTTCACTTCCATCGTCCCGTACTAATGTCCCTCTAGACTAAATACTCTCTCCATTTCTTACCGGTTCTACAATTTCTCCAGCATGCCTCGATAATATGTTCTCATATCATTGCATCACCTACTGAAAGGCCACATCTCGTATCTTCCTCTTTTCAATGTTGAACCTACAACCCATTTCCAAACGTAAACCTCATTCTTCTACACAAACTGTATTACTAACAATAATGATTTCAAATGTAGTACACATACTTTTCTCAAATAGCGTGATGACATGAGTAAAAATACATTCTCAAATCATTTACAACGAAAGTATTTGAAAAAATATAATTAGATTTGAAATCGAAATTTTTCTGTCAGTGGTTGTCAAAAACAAAAGATCTTGTTTGTTTGTTTGTTTATTCAAAGTCGCATCGACAGCTGGGTCATTAGCGACTCAGAAAAATTACATTGTAACAGTGATTAATACATGATTAATTGAGGTTTACAGATTCAGTACAATGTACAGTAATTTACAATAATTGTTTACAGAATTGGAAAAAAGGAAAGAGTAATAACAATAACACTTAATGAGATATGCAAACTAAATTAGATATGCAAAAAACCATGAGCAATGTAATTGAGTGGAAATTGTTCAGGTTTTTCATCAATAATCTTCGAGATAGGCTTAATTAGTTCATCAATAGATTTTGATTTGAATGTCTTCTTGTGTTACTGTGTTTTCACTTTTATCATTTTTAGTTTTTTTCTTTTTCCTAATTGGTTGTTTTGGGATGTCATTATTAGTAGTTTTGGATGTGCAATTATCAGTATCAGGTTGAGAGGAAGATTCACTTGTTAAATATCTATTATTCATAATTGGTAAGTTACTGCTATTAACCATACTATGCTCATCTACCTGGTTCATGGTGTGTTGTGGCACTTCTTGTGTTATCATTGCCTCCTGTTCTTGACATTGTTTTGGAGTGTCATTATTAGTAGTTTTGGGTGTGTTATCATCATCAGCTTGAGAGGGAGATTCAGATGTTAAACTTCCTTTATTTATAATTGGTCAGTTCCTGTTATTAACCATACTATGGTCTTCTATTTGGTTCAGGGTGTTTTGTGACAGTTCTTGTGTTATCACTGAATCCTGTTCATGACTTTCTTTTAATTCTTGGTTAACATAGTGAGCATTTAAGGTGGAGATCTTGGTAGGGTACTGGTTGGCAAGATGACTAGCTTGTCTAGAATTGAAGCATGCCATGGTGTCACTTGTAAAGTAAGTCCTATATGTTGTATTGTCATAAAATATGGTCATTGAATCTGGTACCTTGTTAATGACTTCTGGGTCAATAAAAATCTGTCTCCTAAAACTCGTAATGTGTGAGAAACCAGGTTCTCTAACTCCTGCTTTGATGAAAGAAATGTTAGAGTGATTTTGTATGTTTCTCTTGAATAGCTCTCTTTCAATTACATCATGAGGTATGATAGGACAGACATTTGATATGATAATTCTCTTTTGTTTACTTACGGGCCTGGCTGTTAAAATATGGTTTTGGATGTTAATACTACTATAATTATCAGTTATATAGTCAGCAATTTCCTTTCTGCTTAAGAAAACACATACTCTGTCGTTACAAATCCTTGATATAAACCTTATATTCGTAGAGTCAACAATTGTGGCTAGCTTATTTAAATAGTCTTTTATAGTAAGTCCTTCTTTTGATTCTATTACTACAGCTCGAACCTTGTTGAGAAATACATCTCTTGTGGCCACACTAGCATATGACTTCTTACCTTCTTGGTTGTTCATCATGTTGGTAGATTCTTGGGTTATGTTACTGTTGCAGTCACCATTTGGCATAATAAGTCCAGCCAGCTGCACACGCAGCCGGCTTGACTGTATTCTTGTAGTTTGCACAGTAGATTTTAGTAGTATAAAGTAGTATAAGTAGAACACTTGACACTTTACACTTTACACTTCTGCACTCGTATCACAAACTTCGGTGAGGACAAGCAGCGAGAACGATGTTGACACTACGGAATCCACGAGTCGAATGCAAAAGGCTCTTGTATTGAAAGTTTTTCTAATAATACGACAATCAACATAACAAGAAATTGTTTTTTTTTGTAGGTCAGTATTGCTTACTGCATTTGAGAGAGACGTGCAGTCCACCTGTTTCAATTCTTTTTTACCTTTTTCCTTTTCATGTAAATTCAGCATTAACTTTGCCGTCCACAGTTGTAAATATGAATCTAATAACAAGAATCAAATATTTGCTTAGACCGAGATAGATATGCAACTGAAAATTTATAGGTCCTCAGTGTGAATTTTAATAACCAAGTGTTGATTATCGTAAAATTTTATTGCTATTGGAAAATAACTTTTCAGTGTAATTCTGTTCGTATGTAATAAATTAGTGCGCTAACACTTTTTCTGTAACGTATGTATCACGGGAACAATTTTCATTCGCTAATTCCAATCAAATGCCAATACAATATCATTCAATGAATGCGCTTGCGAAGCCCTAAAACGATTTAAAGAATTCACGATTTTAAATTCAGTGAAAATTGTTCAAATGTTGTTA
Organism: Acheta domesticus; assembly: GCA_031308135.1. Taxonomy (NCBI): domain Eukaryota; kingdom Metazoa; phylum Arthropoda; class Insecta; order Orthoptera; family Gryllidae; genus Acheta; species Acheta domesticus. The sequence continues at coordinate 158,874,691 of JAHLJT010004567.1, forward strand.
TAAGTTGTAATATGTGAAATGTAATGTAAGTTTCAGAAGTTTTAAACTTTGCTCTCCCACAGATAAGAAACTACTGAACTGATGGACCAACCTACGGGTGAAAAGAGTTTTTTATTATGTCAACCACTATCTTATTTTTAATTGAAAATGTTACGAAAATATCGTTTCCAACTATGGAATTCAGTATATTGAACTGTTTCAAACCTGATACAGAAAGAAGCTTCTTCCTCTGGAACCAAATCAATGGAGCGAGCCTGGTTTACAGATGTTACATGGGGCAGAGTAGTTAATTGCTTCGGAATAAAAGTAGTGAGGTACAATGCTCTCAACAACTCTAAAAAAATGTGAACTACGCATGCGCGAATGGAGTGTATAAAGATCTCCCACTAGGTGGTCCAACTTCCCCACTTCAAGAGCTGTTACAGCCTCCGCCACAGCAATACTAACCCTTCAGTGCACGGATCTTGGATTTTGCGACTTTGCACTTTGTTGGCATCAGGGGCTTGTATTTTAAACTTTTAATGCATAATAAGGCATTTTACACATTTTATTTTCAACTGTAGCATAGAATACTGTTTTTTTAATGTTCTGGAAAAAGTTTGTTTTCGCACATGGGTCATTCCATATTAAATCAACACAGTCATTTTACATAACCATCTCAGATTCAGATGAAATAGGTAGTATGAATTAAGATTAAGAAAACCACAAATTTTGAACAAAATATTTCCACCCGTTTGTGAAATACAGCCATGTAAACTATTACAAAATTGGGTTCCCGAAACATTTTAAACTGATATAAAACCTCTCCAAATTAAGATAGAGAGCTGGAACAGATGTCATTTTTCAGCTTTCTTTATGAACTTTTATGTGATATACAACTCAATAGGGGTTGGGTTCAAAAAGGTTTTCAAATTTGAATTTAAAATTTTGATTTTGAGTTTTTTCAAAATGCTCATCTTCAAAACAATTGAAAAAATTCTAAAATAATACGTATATGGTTCCAAACAGATGGTGCAAGTTTAAACATGGGACTTCGTTGGGTTCATATGGTAATCTTTACTTAAAATGCACAATATTTACTTACTCTAGATTTTACTTATTTAAAATGCATTTTATTTCATTATAAGACCTAATATATTTAAAATTATTAATTTATACCCTAAAGTAAAAAGGTTCTATCTGCACCACAGTAAATTTTACAGGGGAGCGTTTATAAGTTTTGGCCCTCACTAAAACAAAAATTATTTTATTAAATGTATTGAAACTTAGTAAGTGTACTTGACATCCAAGCACGAAACTGTAGACTGGTAATTATTCTAGAAGCATTGTAACTTTGGTAGAAACCAAGACCCAAGTTTTACAGATAAAACCATTTTCTTCTCAATATTTATTTTCAAGTTCTAGCAAAAAGGTTCTATCTTTGTTGGTAGAAAAATTTGACTGGTATATTACTTAAATAATTGCAAATATCTTTTTAACTGTAAAATGTAATACATTTTAATGATTTAAAGAACTTTGCTTACATTTTAGTACAAATCGTATTATAGAGCTCAATATATTGGTATTTTAATTTCAAGTCATTACATAGAATTAGCCTACAAAAAGTGGAAAAAAGTATCTAATTGTAAATAATTGAATTACACTTAAATTTGAAATGATATTTTACAAACATATTAAAGTAAAATGTCGCGGAGCCACAATGTTATTATTTCTGTTTTTTTATCAATTTTTTGAAGTAGTTTTGATCTATAGTTGGCATCCATTTCAACATGTAGGCTAAATCGGATACTTTTTTCTTACTTAAAATCTTCTCTTTCTCGCCATATACCCTTGCACAGGCGGATAGATGTGAGAAGAACTTTTCGTCACCCACCTTGTAAACCCATGGTGTAAAATTGTGAATCAGAATGTTTAATTTTATACTATACTTCAGCTTGTCTTTGAGTAAATTTTAATTGCGAAACTTGAAAAAATGGTATTTTATTAAAATGAAGATATTTGCTGCTTTTATGGGTCTTTAAAATTCATTGTTTGCATCTGAATAACATTAAATGGCTTTTTTCTATTTACAGCCAAAAGAATCCGCATGAAAGAGATCGGTGACCAGAATTCACTAGCTCTCATAGCTTTCTCTATCTGGGAATGAACATTGTCTACTTCTTGAATACACGAGTGACCAGTAGTGGAGTATTTCATAACTATGTCATCGATTTGTAGATGTTTTCTTAAAAAGTCCTTCATTGCCAGAGACATCATTTGATTTTTGTTTTGGGGTACGCAGCTGTCGCTCCACATTATAATATGTTTTATCTTGGGTGAGTTTTGAATTATTTTTTCCAAAATTTGGGAAATGGCACTTGCAAATGTCATTTCCAGAACGGCCTGTGTCCATTTCTGTCCAAATTGCGCAATATACATCTTTGGCTGGGAAAACATGAACTGTCATGTTGAATAAATTTAATTTTCTCCTTTAAAAGAAATTACTCATCTTTTCTCTCGGAATTCCTATCACATTTTCTAAATCAAAGGACACTACAATTGTATGTTCATCTTTGATCTTACGATCTTTCTCTCTTTCCTTTCGGCTGTTTTCCTTGATATCTACGTGTTCAGTGTATTTCAATTTCAAATCGTTAGAAATATTATTTTCTAACTCAATAATTCTGTATTCTTCACACAAATCACATCTGTCCGCTTTTGGCTGAAAGAAATCCAAATTAAATTCTTCATTAAATATCTTCCGATACATAGATAATTTTACAAATTGACATCTTTCGTTTACACAACATTCCTTATAGAGGTCGTACATTTTCGTGATATTTAAGGTCGAATCGAGGTACTCCTTAGTAGTACTAGCTCTACAATAGTGACTCTCTGTTTTAGGGAAAGATTTAATGTGTGCCCTCACTCTATCTTTTACGTCTTTTGGTATTTTATCCTGAGTTTTGCTACCTCGACCGTCCAATTTTGGTGTTCCTGTTATTTTATCTTTGTGTAAATGTGCATTATATATCATCTTCTGGCTCATAGCAAGTGTGTTGAGGTAGAACTTCGTACACACAATAATTTCTTTATTTGCAACATAAAACTTGTAGACGAAGGTACTCTTCTTTCGAGGGTTTAGTAAATTTTCTGTTGTGTTTTCTTTTTCTGGAAACTATCTGAGGAAACGATCCTCAGTATGTAGCTGACCTTTTCAGAATAAGTTTCCAATTTGTAAAACGAAATAAATAATCTTTCTTGCTCTTCTGGAGTAACATTTAGTGTGCAGTTGTAACGACCAAAATTTCCACCATTTGTAGTTTTATTAAGTTCTTTAGCTTGAATGACCTTGCCTCTGTAATTTGAATGTTCTAAGCCAGCCTGATGTTTCATCGACACTTGCACTTTTTTCCCATCCTTCTCATTACGTTTCCTTTTCCTGGTGTGCTTCAGCCTTTCCTTTATGGGAGATTTTTCCGTTTCTGTCTCTGAACTTGAATATGGTACTACCTTTATGACATTCTCTGCAGCACAACATTTAGCAGCCAATATCTCAGGACCTTCTTGAATATTTGGAAAAATTCTGCAACATTAATTAAGATAAAAAGTGCATTAATGTGAAGTTACAATAGGCACCTGATTTTAAATAAAAATAAAACTCTGTGATGATTAAAAAATGAAGTGTGCAATATACAACAAAAATCATAGCAATCGAATTAACCCTTCGTGATGCCAGTTATTTTAAGGAAAGGGCACTGGGTCTAGTAGTCCCATGCTATATTTATTGTTTCTAGAACATTCTAAAGTTCTACGAAAGAAAATTTACGATGTATTTTCTCTGATGGGATGATTTAGTTTACGTAAAGATAAAAAATAATTTCACGTAAACAAGAGAATTGAGAATCACCCAATTCAATTATGAACAAGATATCATAATTACGTTTCTCTTTATTCCTTAAAATGTTATTATGTGTTTTATTCCTTTTCAATAGAAACGCTGTTTACATTAAGATGTTTATAAATAATTTTTCTGCATGTTTGAGTAAATTTAAGAAAGTATCACAGTTTTCGCAAACATAATTTATGCGATTTTTTTTTGTTTTTTTTTAGAGGGTCGTCACACTTTTCTCTTTGTACTTTGTGGTTTTCAAGGAATGTTACTTCTTTCAGCATTTATTGAATTTCTCCTGGAAGACAAGCAATATTAGATATTCGCAACTGCTGAAGTAACAAGTTTCAAGTCAAATTCTTCGTGTAGGTACTTTCGTCAATGCTAAATAAATTGCTTTGCGTTTTCTAAATAAATGACTCTCCCATTCGTTGCAGCAATATTTTGACCATCGGCTGTATACATCTCAAGTTTGTATAATATTCACTTGGAACATCGTATTTTAAAAGAAGATTTCTTATCTTCCCTACAACATCTGCCATGTACAGATCATAATGTTTGCTTGTTAACAGTTTAGTAAGGGGATTACTATGTTATTCTAGCGCATACAAACACAGGAAGCACGCACGAGTGCTAAAGCGCGAGTGAAACACACAGCTCTAAGTCTTTCTGTCAGCATTGGATGCGCGGGTCTCGCATTTCTATGCGTAACACGACAAAGGAAGAGGAGCTATGTGACCTCTGGCCCTCCAACTTATCTGTTGGTAACGTTGCCTCCAGATGCAAAATTGTTCAACATAGGATGTCACCACATTGCGAAAACTTACAGCCACAACACAGTGAGATATTCAGTTCTTAAAACGGATTGGTTCTACTAGATCTATGCGCGCATAAAGAAGGGTTACAAATACATTTACATATTAAACGAAAGAAGTAAAATCGTAATAACCCGGATTGTAAATAGGATTTATAGGCAACCAATTTTATAATATTATATCAACATCTGAAGCGGAGTGCAAGTAGTTCGTGTCGCGTAACCTGTAAATTCGTTGAGTTAGCAAGACATTCACTCAGACATTATAAGGAATTCCCAGATGCCCAATTTTGGAGAACTAATATAAATTCTGGATGGTTACTAATTAGACCTCATAAAGAATAAATAGTTCGATATTTATAAATATATGTTGACCTTCTTACGTCTTACGCATTACGTTTTGATTTAACACGTCTCGTCGGTGTCTCCTCTTCTTCAGTACTGCTTGACGCGCTACGATCGTATTCAGAACAAGAATGATCAAAAACAGCATCTTCAATTTCACTTTCACTCAACATTGCTTCTCAAACGATCTTACACTACCTCGACACTTTGCGCGGGAATCGTGCAAACAGGGTAGCCAACAAAATAGTGTCCATATACATGTAAACAGATTGGTTTGGGCGTTGAAACAGATAGAATGTTAGATAGAACCTTTTTACTTTAGGTCGCGATTTAGTGTAAATGCGTTCCTAGAAACCCAACATAAAATACTCTTTTTTCCATATTTATGTGGTCATGATTTATGTCATTCGGCAGGTAAATAATTAAGTCTGGAAACATAAGAAAACTAGTGGTGCTTCCAACGCACATACTTTCTCGCTCTGCTTCTATACGGTCCTTATTGCTATTCCACTACTCCATAAACCAGCAAAAGTGTACTATACCAGCAAACCATTTCGGTACCCAGACCCGAAAAACGAAACTCAAATTCAACGAACCGGCACTTATACCACTACGTAACACCAACACCACCTCGGTCGAACAGAGCCATGAAAGAATAGAACCGATCGAAATGCTCATAATTTTACTTAAATCGGTTCATGCAGATATATACTAGACAACTATTCATTTGACATGTCACACTCTTCAGAAATCGAATAACAGAGTTGAAAAATTGTTTAAAAAACGCAGTTAGGGAAAACACAGACAAGTCCTATCTATTTATCTATATTGAATCTATTCGTGAGTAGAAGTACTTCAAATGATTTTCAATAAAGTATCTACACTCTTCAATGTTTTTTTCCTGCAACATCACATTCATCAAATTAAAATTCCCCTCGGGGGATCGAACTCGGTACCTTCCTTATTGAAGAGCTCAACCCGAAGGTGCATTAACCAACCGCGCTACGAAACCGACTTGCAGGACAACTGCAAATATTTCAGTCAAAACGTACTTGTATCAGTTCTATCATTACGATGCCGGTAATTGTCAACATGCGAAAAACTTGTCTTTCAAAAAACATGACCAAGAAAGGCAGCGGTGAACTGTTTACTCCACATAATTTATCGGATGATCAGCATTTGGAAAATAACTACTGCCAGAAAGTATGTGCCATTCTATAGCACCACTAGTTTATTTATATATTTACCTTCCCTTCATACACACGTGCAGAAAATTTAAAGAAAAAAATTTGGAGCGGTTTTTGAGATAAATTTTTTTTGTAAATTTGAATCGCAATTTACACAAAAACTATTCGTTTTTCCAAAAAATGGTACATGACGTTATTTGAAGTGCTTATTTTGTACAACCGACTTTGTCTGAGGCGAAAATCTCTATCTTCAATTTTGCCGTTTTTAAACAGTTTTTTGTAATTTTCGAAAAATAGGGCCTATCAACGAAAATGATGCCTACGTCATTCCCTTCAACGTTCTTTGCACTATTCAACAACAAAATATATTCAAAAAATTTGGAGCCATTTTTTTTAACTCATAAAATCTCAAAATGGGCTTCATGTAAAGTATCTTCAAATACTAAGATATCGGTTTGAAATTCAAGAGGCCTTGAGACGAGTCAAAACCATCGGCGAATATCAATTTTGAAGAGAATCGACCGAACGGTTTAGGCGCTATCGTTGACCACAGACGGACAGACGGACAGACGGACGGAATGCCGTCAATCGATTTTTAAGAATGAAGAAGCAACAATCATGGATTTTGACCACACCACGAGATAGAGGATTTTTTTTCTTAATTTAGCAACAGATTTTATCCACTTTTCTGTCACCAGACCCCTGCTATAAGAGATTTTCTGGCGAAAATTCTCCGTTTTCCGCCGCACGATTACATAACTTTCTCTTCTTACGAAGAATTCGTAAGGCGAGAAAGTAAAAATTCCAACAATATAAATGTGTTTCTTAGGCGTTAAAAGATACGTTAAGCGAAAACTGACTACCGGGCCACGGAAGACCACTAAGTGCAAAGCACGACTACCTTCAGTAAAGTTAACTAGTGGTGCTACAACAGCACTTACTTTCCCGTATTAGAGGAAACAGCTAAGTAGTACTGTAATATTGCACTTTATGCGCTACTAACATCTTCGCTTGGAACTCACTATTTCCATTGCAGTGTTGTCAGAACTATGTGAATTCTACAACTTCACAAAAATAGAATGCAAAAGTTTTGTAACCCTGTATTCGAAAAAGAAGCCTGATACCCTGGAAATATAGAAATGCCTTCCATTGGGTCATGATTAGGGAAGAGTATTTTAAAACCATGCAACAAATTCTCTACTCACTACAAATGGTACAGCATTTGGTGCAAAACTAAATATTTGCCTGCAAATATCAACATAAATTAGACAATTATAACTCCTTTTCATACAGCTCCATTAGGTCACAACACTTTTCATACACTCCATTAGGACACTAATTCACAGATATTCGCGAGCGCAAAATAAATTCCATTGTTGCAGACCCTGCATTGTCGCTATTCTGAGAGCTATTAATTCTTTTTACTTATTTCAAATATTTCAAAATAAACAATTTCTAAAATATTAATGTGTAAGTCTATAACAAAGTTCGAATGTAAGAAACGAAGAAAGAAATAATATACAAAATTGCACATTCTAATTTACGACGCATCCAGCTGTCCGAAGCACAGTAAATTTACAGCGGCCTATTACGTTTGTCACAAAATTAAAGAAAAACTACTCGTATTTTGAAAAAATTAAGCATGACCGTATTTATTTTATTTATATATTTGTCAAAAAACAGAAACAGAATGGCACAGACTTTCCCGTATTAGTTTTCTATTTTCCTGGGTCTTCGCTAGCTATTCGGAATTGCCACATACTCTTCTTGCCAGCTACCATCTATCATCGCCAAAAGTACATTTTTTTGTCATTTTCTTAATTTTTCGGTTTCCTATTGGTAGAACAGAAACATTAATTTTAGAATATTAAAGAACACAAAAACGTAGCCGTAAATGGCAATTTTCTTTTAAAAATTATGTGCCGTTTAAGAGAAAATAGCGTTTTAGCACTACTAAAAATGCGAAATTTGAAGCTCATTTTCACAGAAAATGTTTGAGTTTTCAAAATACTTTATTTGAAGTTATTTGAAGCACTTACACTCACAAATATAATAATCTTTACAAATTGCGGATAAAGTGCATATTAAAGGATGTGAGAGATCTTTCAAAAAATTTACATTTATATAATTTTTGAAAAAATCAAAAAAAAACTCAAAATAAACTTCACGCTATACTAATGAGTGTAATTAGCACTATCCGTTACCAAAGTTTAGAGAAAAAATTGCAGCCATATACGAGAAAATGACGTTTGAGCATTTCTGAAAATGCCGAAATTTGAGCAACTTTTCACGGAAAACGGTTGTGTTTTTGAGAAACTTTACTTGACATTATTTAAAGCATATATACTCGTAAATATAATAATGTAAAAAAAAATCGCCGATAATGTAAATATTAACGACGTGAGAGAGAAGTAAAAAAATTTACATTTTGGTAATTTTTGAAAAAACCAAACGATAGACCAATATGGCTTTTATGTCATCTCATAGATTAAATTTACCACTATCCCTACCAAAAGTTTAAAGAAAAATTTGGAGCCGTTTTTGAGAAAATTTTGTTTTTGTAATTTTTTAAAATTGCACATATTGCACGCAATATTGCACGAAAACTACCAAAATTGTGAAAAACATTTACATGACCTTTATTAAAGAACTCAATATGCAGAACAAATTTGATTTGAAGAAAAAATCTCTATCTTCAATTTTATAGGTGGAGAAAGACGCCGAAAAAAATTCAAACTTTCACAATTTTCGAAAATTCAGAGCTGTACGTGAAAATCGGACCTATGCTATGTTAAAAAGTGTATTTTCCTCTATTCATACAAGAAATTTAAAGAAAAAATGTGGAGCCGTTTTTGAGAAAATGTTGAAAATCCCCGCGGGAGCTTAATATAAAGTACCCCCAAATTTTAAAGAATCTTTTTCAAAATCACAAAGCTTCGACTAAAATCAGATCGACTGGGGAATATCAATTTTGAAGAAAATCGACCGAACGGTTTAGGCGCTAGCGTTGACCACAGACGGACAGACGGACAGACGGACGGAATGCCGTCAATCGATTTTTAAGTATAAAGAAGCAACAAATCATGGATTTTGACCACACCACAAGATAGAGGATTTTGTTTTCTTAATTTAGCAACTGGTTTTATTCACTTATTCGTTTTCACGGCCCGGCAATTAATTTTTTTCCGCCGAAAATTGGCCATTTTTTCGCGCAGCTTTACATAACTTTCCCTATACACTCCGTGTATATGTACGTATACGGGAAAGTAAAAAATATGGAAAAATGTCATGGCATACTGGACCATTCTTTGTCATAAGAAAAGAAACATAACAACAGAGGGTATCATGAAAGGACACACCTATAATGTTAACAGAAAAATATTTTTCTACTCCCATTGTATAATGCTGTCATTAGATGGCTGCAACCAGTTGCATAATGATGGTCATTTCGATATAGTTTTCATGCAGATTCTTGACCAATCACAGAGTTGCTTACAAATCAATATTGTCACTTCATTAATCATTGAGTATCTTTGCAGTACATGTTTCGTTCGAGTGTGTATATTAAAATTGCATTTAAAATTATTTTATGCTTCTCATTCTTAATATCTTTTATTAGTAGTGATTTTTATGTGAAATATTAGTTAAAATAAATTGGATTGTAATTTCACTTCGATCGTATTTGACTAGCGCAGTGGTAGTTATTGCAGAGAACATTTGAGTGACGTTAAGATCTCCACGCGAGATCCCGCGAGTCATTTTGTGTTATTTGCTGCTGCCGTGTGGTTGTTTTTAAAAACCGACCAATTCTTTAGTTTAAAATATTTAGTGAATAGTGGTCCTTTATGGTGGTGTTGACATTTCAAGAAATTAAAGAAAATGCGAAAATGGTGAAGTCGGAATATAAATTCGGGAATATTAATCCCGGAACTTTTGTAGTCCCTCGCAAGCGCTCTGGTAAAACAAAGCCATCTATGCGTGTAGGGTAGAGAGGTGCCCGCTAGGTGGCCTTGACCGAATCTTGAGTGTCGACTGCCAGGAAACGATTCAGTGGAGAAGTTCATCTTATAAAAGTTACCATCAGTCGTAGAAAAAGTACCGTATGAAACTCGATGTAATGGGTATTAATACAAGAGTGTGAAATTACGATACGAGCAAGGAACGAGCGAGTATCGTAAACTTCACACTCTTGTATTAATATCCCATCATTACATCATCGTTTCATAATGTACTATTACAGCATTAAGAAACTCGGCCGGGACTCTGAGGTCCACAGAGTGCATTGAAGGGCTAACAGTGCCACGCGGATGCGCAGTCTATTCTTCAGAGAGAGGGTGACTTATCTTGATTGATTGACTGATTAGTGACTCAATGACTGAGGCCATTAGTGCCGTACGTTTGGTGTATGTTTTTTCATCGAGAGTTCGCGGTGATCTTCTTCTGCTTTATGGCGAGATCTGGCGCTGACCTACCGTCGACTAGCGGTTCTTTTGCCAACCAGATAACTCCCACCAGTGGTATTTCCCTAGCCGGTAGAAGTTCTAAGCCCCCGACCGGTCTTTCGGCACGTGAGGTAGTGTGGTGCATGTTTGTGTGTGTATGTGTGTGTGTGTAAGGGGTGAGGATAAGACAAGGAAGAGGAAGGAAAGATCGCGCGCGATCCGTGGTCGGTTTGTTAGGATACTACTCCGGCATTCGCCGGCTGTTGGGGTTCATCTTCGTCGCATGCGCGGCACAGAAAGAGAAGGTGATTTCATCTCACGTCAACAGGATTCAAATTTTTCAAAACAGTATCCTCCTCATTGCAACAAAAGCCCCATGGTTTGTAAGAAACTCTTCACTCCGACTTTTTGCCTAAAACCAATAAAAAATCAAATCATTTACTCTTTCCACAATTTTTTCTTCAACCTACACACTATAACTGGGCCATTCTTCTACAACGGCGTAGACAACCCTCCTTCCTGAGAATAAAAAAACCGATACCCACTTCATTCCTTTCTAAAATTCTTCTCTACCTTCCACTAACAAGACATTACTTCAATTCATATCATCTCCCAGTGATTCTGCGGCGGTGGTCTAGTCTCTGGTAGCTATGGCCCCACTCACTCTATTTTTTAAGTTTAGAATAAATCATCACTCATCTGTAGAGACAAAAGGCTGATCAATCTACATTCAGATAATAAATTAATGAACTGCAAAAAAGAGGGTGTTGTAGGTGCTAGAAAACTGAGAGAAGCTTCAGACTCTAGACATGTTTTGAGAAATGAGCACTTTGTTCGACGGTAGGCGTCTGGTAGGTATTCTCTGATTGAAAAGTTGATTCATTGCCAATTAGCGAAGAGGCAAGTAATAGAAATTGTTTACAGCTAGGAAAAGGCAAAAGGCCACGGTACGCCACTGCTTTGACCTTTATTTGAGGAAGTGGAGTGCAATATGTTTCCCATCACCAAGTTTCGTTTTCGAGAAACTTCGAGTTGTTTACTTGTTTGTGGCATAATTCAAACATTACCTCTGCCTTGCACCGTGACCCGTGCGGCAAGCAATGTACTGCGTTCTGTGGTTGAAGACTAGGGTCTGCAGCTGTGAGTCCGGCGAAGCGCGTGTGTCGCGACCATCGTGCCGAGACTTATTAGTTATCAGATGATTGATTTATTGATTGATTGTTAGCAATTCTGGGCCAGTCAACTACTGAGATCGTAAGTCTCGTAATCGTAGTGCATGCTTTTTTCATCGGGAGGTGGCGATGATCGTTCCCCGCTGGATGGCGAAATCCGGCGCTACTCTTCCGTCGACTAGCGGGGTTTTCCCAACCAGATGTCGCCCACCAGTGAGGCACCGCTCCCGCCGGAATAAGCTCTAACCCCCGCCCGGATCTCCCGTCGGCATGTGTGTTAGTGTAGTGCATGTTACTGTAAGTGTGTGTAAGTAGGGGTGAAGATAGTACAAGGAAGGGGAAGGAAAAATCTTGCGCGGTCCGTTTGTTTAGGTACTGCTCCGGCATTCGCCTAGTGTTAGTGATTCTACTGTTGACAAACTACCGATCAGAGCACCCGTCCACTAGAATTCTCTTCCCAATAGCGAGTGAATTCGACCTAGCTGACAAACTAGTTTCGAAAATCTTGCCGCCGTCGGGGCTCGAACCTAGGACCTCCCGGTCCCACGCACTGCATTGACATCAGTTGCTGCACTGAGCCACCTCCCTTCTGTCTGGGCTATTGGCTTGTCAGCATTCCCTTCTTGTCTTTCAAGGCGTCGAAAGTTGCATAATGTGCCCCAGTATCGTGGCAAATATTGAAATTACTGCCCCATTATCAACAAAAAGCTTAATTTACTCGCAAACAAAAATGTTCTACGAGAAACAGATTAGGCTACACTAATTTTCTTCAAATAATGGTGTGGGTCAACATGATTTTCATATCGATGTAATTAAGGGACATCTTACTTAATTAAAATCTTTATGTAGTTGTTCCGCTCTTTAATGAAATAAGTAGGTACTTCAAAACGTAATACTATTTCTGCGATGTACGAAGATCTGTTGCCATCTACTTGTCATGCGTTTTTGAACACAAAGTACCAAAGAGGTAGACCGTTTCTTGTGTATAGTTTTATTAAAAGAACTTGATGTTAGATATCAGTGAACGGAGGTAAATGATGTGGCCAGGTTTGCACCATAATTAGGAATCTGCTTCCACACCACGAAACTCATAACTTTATAACACGAAAATAGAACATTATATGTTAATAAAAATAACACATTGTCTGATAGTAATAGGTCAACAGATCATTTTAAAATAATCACTCACTTCATTATATCCAATCATCATGACGCTCAATTTATAATAGTTTAAGATGCGAAATACACCGCTGATTTCAAATTGTAACTTATATTCGAGATTGTGACCGTTCATTTCAGATTGTGACTTCCATTAGCCCACATATGAACTTTCGTTATGTAGAAAAGTACTAGTGGTACTGCAGAATGGCACAGACTTTCCCGTATTAGTTTCATATTTACTTGGGTTTGGGCTAGCTATTTGAAATTGCCACATACTCTTGTCAGCTGCCATCTATCGCCGTCCAAAGTACGTTTTTTGAAATTTTCTTAATTTTTCGGTTTCCTAATGGTAGAACGGAAATATTAATTTTAAAATATTAAAGAACAGTAAAACCTTGTCCTAAATGGCCATTTTCTTTTAAAAATTTCAAGCTGTTTCAAAAATAAATGACGTTTGAACGCTACTAAAAATGTCAAATTTGATGCTCTCTTTCACAAAAAATATTTGAATTTTCGAATCACTTTATTTGAAGTCATTTGAAGCACGTACCCTCACAAATACAATAGTGATAACAAAATGCTGGTAATCTGCAGAGTAAAGGTGTGAGAGATCTTTCAAAAAATTACATTTGTGTAATTTTTGCAAAAACAATAAACTATCCAAAATTAAACTTTACATCATATTAAAGAGTGCAGTTAGCAACAGTCCGTTCCAAAATTTTGAAGAAAAAATTTGGAGCCATTTATGAGAAAATCGCGTTTGAGTGGTCGTGAAAATGCGTAATTTTGAGCTAGTTTTCTGAGAAATCAGCTGAGAAACTTTACTTGACATCATTTAAAGCACATGTACTCGTAAATATAACAAGGTGAACAAATCGTCACGAATCTAAATATTACCGGCGTGGGAGACGAGTAAAAAAATTACATTTCTTAATATTTGAAAAAAACAAAAGAATGAAGTGAAATGGCAATTATGTTATTTCACAGAGTACATTTAGCACTATCCCTACCAAAAGTTTAACGAAAAATTTGGAGCAGTTTTTGAGAAAATCTTCTTTTTGTATTTTTTAAAATTTCATATATTGCACGCAATATTGTGCGGAAACTACTATAATTTTCAAAAAAAACTACATGACCTTAATGATAGAATTCACTTTGGAAAACAAATTTTGTTTAGAGGAAATATCTCTATCTTCAATTATTTAATTGTAGGAAGACGCCGAAAAAAATCAAACTTTTGAAATTTTGGGAAATTCAGGGTTAACCGTGAAAATGAGACCTATGCCATCTTAATAAGTGTATTTTACTCTATTCTTACAAGAAATTTAAAGAAAAATTGAGCCGTTTTTGAGAAAATTTTAAAAATGAGCGTGGGGCTTCATGTAAATTTGAAGAAAATTTCAAAATCGCGGCGCCTCGAGTGGACGCAGATTGACCGGGGGATATTCATTTTGGAAGAAATTGCACGTATGGTTTAAGCGCTAGTGCTAGTGTTTAAGCGCTAGCACAAACTGACTGACAGTCAGTCAGTCAGACGGACGGACGGACGGACGGACGTTTCGAAAGAAAACATTTTTTCGGTATCAGGGGACCTCAAACGGATATTTCCTTTAAAATCTCGAAATCGATTTTCCGCAGCATTACATAACTTTCCCTATACTACGTATATTACTCGTATATACGTACGTATACGGGAAAGTAAAAAGACATTGGAAAAAGTTAAGAAGTAAATACGGACTATCACATTTGGAGACACTATAAAAACTATATAGTTTCACATTAAACCTAATCCTTAACACAACTTGCCACGATAGCAAATATGAGTGCAGAAAACGGAATACGGGCACGTTAACTACTGAAGAGAAGGTTCTCTGCGCGTTGTTCGTTTGTTTCCACTTTGACACCTCAGTAACAAACTAATACAAGAGGTCACTCCAAAAGTAATACACATGATTTTTTAAAATTCATTTGCTTTTCTTCGTCTTTGCTTTTTACTGATTTTGTAGAAAGATTCTTTTCACTTGAATTCAAAATTTGTTCAACCTGTATCCGAAAGTATTGGTCTCGTAGCACTCTTTTAAGATGGCTTCTGTATTAGTTGTTCGTTGTTGGATAGAATGTGCTGTGAGAACGAAGTAGTATCAAGCATTTACAAGTGGGTTTAAAAAATGTGTTTGGAGATGATATTGTTGATCGCAGTTCAGTTAGTCACTGCGCTTCCAGATTATTTGGTGAATTAGGACAAGCGAATACTCCGGATCTCCCGCGCAGCAGCAGACCGCACTCTTCACATTCTCCTGCTCGTTCACAAGCTCATTTTGGTTGACAAACATAACCGTTAAAGAAATTTCAGTGAAGGTAGGTATAGGAAAAGCAAGTATGTGCAGAATGTCGAAGGAACTGCAGTTCAAAGCGGTTTATGCCAGTTAGGTTCCAGATGACTCTGTTGTGAAGGCTGCTGAACAGTTCAGGCGTGCTGGCACAGACTTCTACCGTGCGGGTATACATGCCCTTGTTTCATATGTCGCAAGTATGTGTTGTAAGGCAATATAAAAAGACTGAGATTATGGAAAAATGACATTTTGTTTCTCAACGTACTGTAAAACTAGCAAAGGTATGGAAAATAAATTGAATCTTTAAAACTTTGTGGTGCATTACTTTAGGAGTGACCGTCGTGCTTCTTCACGTTGTTTGTCAGATTCAAGTACAAAATCAGAGGAATCTTTACGTCTCATCCATCTACTTTTCTCAATCAGACCTTGACAATCGAACAAATCGTCTGTTTCCACATTCGCTCCTCAGCGAAAAAACACATACTTTTAACGTTTGATTGACAGATTCTGGGACAAAATCAGAGGCGTCCTTACGTCATATATTTGTCAACCACCAACTTCTTTCATTCGGCCCGTTTGTTTGTTTCCACTTTGCCACTGGCACCTCAGCAACAAACCAATAGACATTGTATGTTCTGATTGGGGGATTCTGGGGCAAAATCAGAGGCGCTCTTACGTCACGCAATTGTCAAGCAGCAACTTCTTTCAGTCGGACCTTGACCCAACGGGCCGGTTCCAGCGGGCTGGTGCAGCGCGCAGTGCCGGACGTGGGAGCGCCTCGCTGGTCGTTCCTAGAATAGCAACATGGCATGCTGCTGGCTGCGTGCGCCACTCCCCTTTGTTTACAGTCACAATGACAGCTATTGTACGAGAGTGCAGCATTGTGCGCCGCAGTCATGCGTAATTATTTCGCATTAAATAAACACATTTGCGTATCAATGGAAGGAATTCATGTTCACGGTTGTAAAAAGGTTTGTAGTTTATAGGGAATTAGAAATTAAATGCGATCGCAGTTCAGTTGAGATGTATAGATATTTTTGTTTCATTATATCAAAGTGTACCGGCACCCTGATTCTGTAGAAAACAAACTGGGAAAGGAGTTTTCTGGAATTATTCCATATTGTCTCAGAGAACCGGTTAAGAATCTGTCAATGTATTTGTCTTGTCGAGAGAAATCGAATGAGCTAATGGTAACATCTGTAGGAAACATAAGCTATCCAAAACATGTTTTAGTTGCTTAAAATTAAACAAAACCACATTTTAGGGAAATTTCTTATAAACATCTAGAGCTTATAAGAAATCTAATCATCTAAAAGTATAGATTTTCAAAATACTTATTTTAGATTGGTTGATTAATTGATTGGATAGTGATTCTGGGTGAGTCAATTACTAAGGTTACTAGTCCCACAAGTGTAGTGCAGAAATGATGGTCTTTAGCTGCTGGATGGTGAGATCCGGCGCGGACCTACCGTTACGGAGATTTCCACAACCAGGTATCTCCCACCAGCGAGTCACCGACCCAGTCGGAAGCTCCCGACCGGTCTCCCAAAATGTGGTCTGTTGAGTGTGAATGTAAGAAAGTGTGGGAAGAAAAGTAAAGAATAATTGCACGTGGTCCGTGACCCGTTTCTAGGAGAATTAATTCGGCATTCGCGTGGTGTTGATCGGAGAAATCACAGAAAGCTACTGATCGGATCAGCCAGCCGCTAGAATTCTCCTCTAGGCAGCGACCTAGCTATCTAGCTAATGTCGAAAACCCTTCCACCGTCGGTACTCGAACCTAGTACTTCCCGGTCAGAGAGGCATTTGCAACCACGTAAGTTGATGTTCTGAGCCACCTCCCTCGGTATAAAAAAATTTTTTCTCGCTAGAACATCGAGTCGAATCGATTCAACCGTTGAGTGACGGACGGGTGCAGGTTACTCGATTAATGAATAATATTACAAATAATATCAGAAAGTATGTTAAGTTGTATCACCACAAGTTTACACTTACACGGCATATCGTAGGGAATGTCGCAAGTTCTGAAATACACATTTTGTGTTTCAAAGTCTGAAAGATGCTGCCTTACACTTGTGACTCCCACACCTTCCGTTTTATCGCATGAAAAAACTGCAACTGTATGACTTGATAAATAAATTACAACCTGACTGTACGCTGAAATTAATGTATGTTCGTCCAGAAAGAGAATAATAACGAGTGTGTAATTGTCATAGATAGCGGTCGCTGTGATAATGGCAAACAAACAGTCGGAGGAGATATTGGGGCCTGCTGCTCCGTTGCGAGATCAAACGCGTGGCGCATGCGGGCGGCGGTGGGGGCAAGGGCAGGGGCAGGGGGCAGTCGCTCATTTGCTGCTTGTTCTACAAAGCATATGCCGTGTACGTCCAGTAACGACAGGAGCTATTGCCACGCTTCAGTCGTGCGTAATACACGTGTCAACACGGGCGTCCCTTTGCCCGTCAACCGACGCCAAGCGCGGCTTCCAATGATGTTCGGAGGTTCTAGACAGTCCGTGCCGTTGCGCTTATTTCACGAAAACTCGCTACACGAGGAATCATTGTAATCGTTTGAGCGCCAAGCACGTCTTTTGTTTGTGTTATGTGTAGTTTTTGTTATGTTGTATTTCTTGTATCTAGGGTATAAATTGTAAAACAGTATCGTCTCTACTACATGTCTGTATTCTCCCCCATCGGACATTTACGTTATTGTTCGTTTACAAAAGAAATCATATCAAAGTCTTAAAATTCAAACTTACAACTACACTTGTACACTACCATTAAATTGCTAACTGACAGCCACAGAGCCCTTGAAATGCAAAAGGGAGAAGAGTTCGTCTTGTACGAAAAAATTCTCAGAAAGATGTTTGGTTCCAAGATTAACGATTGCTGAACCAACGAAAACCAAAAAAAAAATGCATAATGTCATAATTTTGTATAAAAATATTATATAACAAGTAAACTTCAAAATGGCATTTATTGAGAATGGGTTTCAATAGTAACCAAGAAAATAATAACTTTGTTACTTCTATCATCGCGCAATAAAAGATGAATTAGATGGGAAAATGAGCATCAGGATTCCAAATTTTTCGTAAATAAGAATTGAAAGAAATGTTAAAAGGACAGAGGAAGAAGAAAGAAAAATCATGTTTAGCAGGTGAAGATCGACATCGGTTGGTAACGGTGAATGATTAAGAAAAAGTATGTAAAGTAAAATATGTAAATTAAAACTACGGTAAAACATTGAATGCAAAGAAATTTCTTTTGATAAGAAATGTACGGTTATTTCTCAAATAATTGCAGAAAGATATTGATAGGTAAGCTGAGTTTCAATATGAAAAATGCAAATGACCATAAATTGCCATGAATACCGTCAATTGATTGTTCACTCAACTTCGTCTTTGAACATTTCTTCTTTCGCGTACAGAATTTGCAACATGTTTTACTGTAACATAGTTATTTGTGGTGCCACTCAGTAACTTTGGAGATATACAAGTATGAATACTTGTAATAATGTTAATTTTCATCTCTTTGGATAATCCATTTCTGTTTTCATGTTATTTTTTCTAAACTTCCAGGCAGATGCCGGACCAATACGTTATACAACGGCTCACAAACTGAACAATTTTTCTCTTCACAACCCACCCTACTCTCATCCTTAGAGCCAAATGATGAGATCATATCATCTCAATACCACTTTAAATAGAAAATATCTGCTTATTATTAATTATCCCTATAAATTTAAAGAGAGTTTATTTAAATAATTTTTATTTTTTCTATTACTTCATAAGTAGGACGTTTCAACGGCATTTGTCGTCATTTTCAAGTACTGAAACATTTATTATAAACAATTCAAAAGGTTTTTTAGCTGAATACGTTAACCTTTTCTATTAAATTATTTTTAGCTTACCTGAAGTAATTAATATTAATGTAATATAACATTTTTTCACATTAAAATATTTTCTGTAAAGTATACAATATATGAAACATGTAAAGGTGGCTTTGATTTCTACTTATCAACTGATGGTTATTTTAAAATAAAATATTATTATTTGAGAACGTTGCCGTGGTAGCTAGTAAGATGAAAGGTAATGAAAGTATGAAATTTATCACCTATTTATTTATTACATTGATTATGACGACAAATGTCATTGAAACGTACTAATGAAGTACATGGAAAAAAATAATTTAAATTAATTGTTTTTAAATTTATAAGGATAATTAATAATAAGAAGAATTGTATTAGAGAGCTACAAATTACGATCAATAATCATAGAAAATATCTGACATGCGTTGTAGATCTAGGATTTAAAAAAAATATGCCTGTTCGACTGTAAAAGTCTTTCAGGGGTTTTAAAAATTAAAATATTTGGCTTGTGAGAGTCGATCACTCGCACGTTAATTGCACCTTATTATGAGAACAGAATGAGTATTTTTAGTTATGATTATTGACAGAAAGTGTTTATATTTGAACATTGTGAAGGTGTTGAAACGAGAACAAGTATGAATATCTGACATGCTTCGTTGGTCTAGGATGAAGCTGCCGAGCAGCTAATGGCCCGGGACACCTTTGTCTTGTAGTAGGATAGTAAAATAAAGTTGAAGAAAAATAAGACTCTACTCTACACAATACGCTAAGGAATTGTGACTGTTTTGTACTATTTATAAGAAACCATCGACACCTAACCCGTTAGTTGTGATATTGCGAGATATGAATTACTCCCTTTTCAACGCCGTCCTCCGGGAAACATGTTGCCTGCAACTTTCAGACCTGCTGAAAAAATTTCAGTTTTTATAAATATAGTACACGTTACCGAATTTTTTCACCACTCTCCTACTTGTATTCAATAAATTTATTTCGAATACGTTGGTTTATTTTCACATAATACTTACGTCACAAAAAGCATTTTTGACCTCCTCGTAGCTAAAATATTACGTATAATAAGTTAATTCACAATGAAGTCTATATTATTTGTTACTGTATAATTTATATACTTTACATTATATGAGTAGTGAAATCTTCATCTAAAATATAATGATAAACCTTACCTTCATAACTCCTTTTTCCTAATAGTGAATTACTTTTTTCCTAATCGTGTATTAGCCTTCTTTAATACTTTGGCTCAAAATATATCAAGCCTGTTGGTCGGAACCTCCCGTACATGATAATAAAAAATTTTCAACATGAGCATTTTTAATATGATCCACAAGGTCATTCGTCATGAAACAAAATAACAAGATTCTATCAAAAATAATCAGAAGGATTTCAGTTTTTGTGCTTTGAAGAATTAACGTGGATGGGTATTCGGTCTAAGAAATATAGTAAGATTTGCGTGAGCCCACCAAGAAAATTGGGACGGTGCAATACGTAGGCAATCCGTGAAACGCCAGTGTATATCGACTGAGTAGGCAACATATCTCCCCCTGACAATCATCGCTCTGGATTCTCGGCACCATGATCATTGCAACTGATTATTGATCTTGCAATAACGTGTTTTTCACCTGGCAATCGCTCAGAGATTGGCGCGGCGACACAAAAAATATGAATCTCATTCTAGTGGGCCATGTCAATTGAATATAAAAACGCTTACGAATGTTTATCTGTACTTAAATATGAAAAAATTCACGATGCAATGCTTTCTGGATAAGAGAGAAATTTTATATTATTTTGTTACGGTTTGTTGATAGTTTGTTTCCGTCTTAGGAGACTGAGGGCATCAACAGATGCCACTGCAATGCCTCTGACCGGAAGGTCCTAGGTTTCCACTCTCGTCTGCGACAGGATTTTCTACATTGGCTAGATAGCAAGGTCCAATTGTGTCGCTATCTGGAGGAGAATTCTAGCGGCCGTCTTTTCTTATTGGTAGTTTTCTGTGGTTTCTCCGATCATCACCAGGCGAATGCCGGAGTAGTACCCTAAAAACTGGGCCACACAACGCGCGCGATCTTCTCTTCCTTTTCCTCCTTCTTTCCTCACCGATCACGCACACACACATATTCACACTTACATGCATTACACTACTACACATGTAGGGAGACAAGTCAGGAGCTTAAAGTTGTCCCAGCTGGGATTGTGGTGGATGATGTCTGGTTGGGGAAAACCTTGTAAGCCGACGTGTAGGTCCGCGCCGAATCTCGCCATTTCGTTATTCAATGGGGAAATATCACTACTACCTTCCACGATAAAAACATTCACTACTCTAATGAGATTAACGACCTTAGCACTTGACTCGTCCGGAAATACTATTCACTCAATCAATCTTTCCTTGTTCAACTTTATTTGTCATGAAAACGTGACATAATAGTGTGCAATATGGCTGTGCCCTCCGCTGTGGCAGCCGCTTGCCGCATCCGCCCGCCCGCGCGTGTATGATGGAGTGGGCATTGTCGGGGGCCTTCAGTGGCGCTGGCGACGCGCAGAGAAAGTCAATGATGTTGCCTGGCTAAAGATATCCCCGTCGGCTATGGGTGCTGGTTGTTTTACATTCATTCGCTGTTCTGACACCTGGTCGCGCATTCTCTTGCGGCTGAGATAAGCACACGATACCCTTCATCTTTGATTTGCTTCTTAAGATATTATTGTGCGTCCCGAGTTCTTGTTACCAACCTGTTGAAAAATAAATAAGCAAAAATTCAGGGATGTTTCCGATTCTAAGTAGAATTTTAAGAACAAAGCAGAAAAAAAGGATTATTTTCGAATATGATTATTGATTATGTACAGATTAATTAAATGCTTACGTAAAACATTTTTTATTGAGAACACTGTCAGACATCGAGAAAAAATTGGCGATTATTGACCTTATGGGCGTAAAAAATAATTCATTCAAATGCATTAGTTCCATTCAAAGGCAACGTGCTTACTATCATTTATTTCCCGCGATCATATTGTAAGTGTCTTATTCACATCCAAAGACTTATTGAAACTGAATTTCACAGTTCTGTTCTACAATGGCTTGACTCACATTTCTTTATAAATTCCTCTTGAATAATTTGTTTTATATATTAACTGCATTAGCCGTTTACCGCGAAGTTGCAACAATCTTTGTAAGCCATAAATGTGATTCCCGTCATTTCACAATAGTATTCTATATGATATGCAGTGAGCCCAGTATTACAATGCTACATAGAAACACACTTAGTTATTTTAAAGAGTATTTTTAAGTTTAATTTTTAAAGATATTTTATATATATTATTTGTTAAAAAATGCTACATAAATAACTTAGTGTGCTTAACAGAGAAAGTAATACCATACTTGATTTTCTACAAAAATATACACTAAAATCCTGACAATCATACACAAAAGTTTGCACAAATATAAGACAATATATAGCACGCATTTATATTTTCCTATATAACTTTTTTTCTTTTTTATCACTAGCTAAACATTGCAAATATCTCAATACATATTTACGTACTATTCATTACGCCAGAAAATCCAAAAATTATTTTTAATTTACCATTGTAATTGCTGTTTTCCCTCTTTTACATATGGTTATGTGTGGTATAAATGGTATGATCTAGAACAAGTTAGCAACTTCAGGTACTTACGCTGCGATATATCGTTTAATATAGATCTTGAACTGAAATTAAGCTAGTAAAATTCCGAAATGTATGTGGAACTATACACAAGTATCTGAGAAACCGAACACGTAAAGAGGCACGGGTTAAGTTTTATAAGACAATTGCAGTCCCCACACTCATGTATGCCAGCGAAACATGGTTGAACACGAAAAAGATCAAAAATAAAATACAAACGGCGGAAATGAAATTTCTGCGAAACACACTAGGATGCTCGCTACTCGACAAGGAACGGAACTCTGAGATACGAGATATTTTAAAAGTCAAATAATTGTACGAGAATATTCTCGAAAGCAAATTAAAAAGGTACAATCGTGTATCAAGAATGCTAATGAACAGACTTCTATTCTTAGCCATGAACTATAAAACAGAAGGAAGAAGGGACATTGGTAGACCGAAAAGAAAAATGGGTGCCGGAACAGGTCACATGACCTAAACCCTGTTGGGAAGAAGAAGAAGAAGAAGATAAATGGTATGAATTTTAGAATTCATTTAAGATTCGACTCTTGGATTTAAGGTTCTTTTACTTCCCACAAATCTATGGCATGGGACAGTTAGCTTATAATTCCCTACGTACGTACGTTCTATTTTCCTCTTAGACAACATTGACTGCGTAAGCTACGTAAACGAAAAAAACAAACATTCTGTGTACTCTGCCAGGATGAAGCGCATTACATTAACTCACGCAACAAGGCCTGAAACAACCCTGACTTAACGACACCGACCTGCTGCATTCAACCAAGTGCCTGCTCAAAGAGGTCGAAAACAGGCTTTATTGCCCGAATCGTTACGACATCGCCGTCAGGTTTTGGCACGGACTTGGCAACTGACACAGCAGCACATCAGACGTCCCGGGTCAAACGCTCCGCTTCAAACGGAACGACTTCGACAGCAGAGCCCGTGACGCAATCACGGGCGCGCTGCGTCATACGCGTTCCCGCTGCGCACGCATCGCAGAAGAAAAACCCGAGAGTTTGGCGAAATGACCTTTTATCATTAATCATTGTAGATTCACAATCAGGAAGTAGAAATGGGAATTGTGGATTACGGGATTTCGTTAGAGTGAATTTCCATCGTATGTCATGGCATCATAGCATTGTAGCAAGTGTAAGAAGCAAATAGCGTCATCAGTACAATAAGTAGCAAGTTTTGCTATGATGCCTTGGCCAGAGGTGGACGTATGTGGAATGGACCCTCGCTCTGTAACCACTCCTTGTGGAATTGTGTTGGAGTCTTGCCACTGTGATTGGGAGAGGTTGTGACATGTATATCTGGTAGTAAGGCTAGTTCAGTTTCAGGTTGTTATGTACAACATGTTATTATGTTCTAATTCCCATTTGTAATTGTATAATGTTTTTATAGTTTTTGTTTTACCTCCAGCCCTGAGAATGGAATAAAAATATTCCGAAACGTCTGCAAATTATGTGTTAATGTGTTAATTCACTTCGACCAAATTCCGTGATCTACATTTCCCTTTTTATCATTGTTACGATTTTCAGACGTTCAACAATATAAATATCTTAACTGTGCATCTGGAATAGAGATGCGCAGTCTATAATAGGCGAGGGGGACTAAATTTCGGGACCCTTTATGCGATTGTTTTTATTTACTAGACATATTTCCTTAGTAATTTAATAAAATATTCTACCATAATTTTAATCATACAGTAAATACAACGTATTATGTTAAACCATTAAATGATTGACATACGACTTGGCGAGCCTATTTTCGAAATGTCGATTACCAATTTACAAAATTGGGACGTTAATAAAGGGAAAATGAAGGAATGAACATACACAAAGAAATAAAATGTTTTATTACTCTCAAAGTTTTTCGTTGAGTTCATCGCCTCTCTGGTCTCTCCCGTGCACACGTCTACTGGGTACTACAACATAAGCCACACAAGCCACAAATTTTAGTAATTTTGGTAGAAAATAGTCATTGCCCCAAGCTTTTCAAACTTATGTACAACACGTAAATATTATCAATATGAGCCCCACATTCACCAAAATCTATTTATTAATATTTAGGAAGTGTAGGAGAAATACGCTGACTAGTTTTGCTTGCCTTGTTAGTGCCCCAATCCCTTCAATTATAACGGTAAATTTTCATTTTTTGTTTATTTAATACTGTCAGTTAATCACTCGTATTTAACCGTTTCTCTTCCTGCTCGTCATTTTTCTTTTTTATTTTGGTATATATCTCGATCAAGCTGTAAACTTGCTCGTAAGGCTGGCCAATATCAGACAAGCCTAGGCACTATCGTGTTTTTTTCTGCAAGTGAAGTCGCTATATCAGGTACGGTGGGCGGATGTTTGGGCTTTTGAATCAGGAAATGCAAATAACACATTAGTAGCGGAAGATTTTTGGCATTATTTCGTCGGACGAAGGGACATTTGTCGTAAACCAATTTTTAGGTATCACGAATCAACAAAACGTGAAATCATACCAAACGATGTGAGAGAGAAATTAATTTATCTCTTATTGAAATAAATCACTTTATCGTTATAAAATTTATCCACTTTTTCGTTACCAGGGGTCGGCAATGTGAGTTTTCCTCTCTAAATACACCGTTTTTCTGGACACGATTACAATGCTTTCTTTCCTACAAGGTATCTGTGTGAATTTATAATTACCGTAATGAAATAAAATTCTGAAAGAGCTGTAACAACTGAAAGGATATGGAACAACGCAGTCGAATTATTCTTACCTTGAGTTCTGAAAATAAAAAAAACAAACAAAAAACAATGTCGTGCCATTATCCAATGTAAATTTCATCTCTCATATAAAATAATTAACCTATGTATGACCATCATCGATACTACTTCCATCATGTAATAAAGAAACAATGATACATTAAGTTTCGTCTCAATTTTAGACGGATACAGACGCGGTACTTAAAATAATGGGATACTGACCACCCCGGTCTTACTTTTGCAAATCTCTTCCGACGCCCATCATTAGGGTTGAAACGATATCCAGATTCTCGGTTCCCATGACTTGCCAACATCACATAGAAAACCCCCAGCAGTACTGCGATTATGCAAATGATGGCGAAGGTCCAAGCTTGCCTACACAGCTCGCAAAAACATCAAAAATATTTTTAATATTATATGTGTCCGCGAATAGATAATAAGCTTTTGCTGTCGCTGCATCATATTATGTTTCTATTTATCAGGCGTGAACGTTTTGCCGTTATCATATGTTTTCAACATTTGTGACTTTCATTCACTGCTACTAAGCGATTTGTAGTAAAAGAGAGGGCCAGATACTCCGAGGCGCAAGCGAACGAGTGCAGACGCTGCGCTGTCCTTTCCCGCTCCGCGCGCACGCATGCGCGCGTGAATCGGCGCGGCACCTGTCAGCGCCGCTCCCCTCACTCTCCACCGGCGCTGGCGCGGCGCCAAGGCGCCACCCCGCCCCCCGCGCGGCTAAGTTTACGCGATCGACCCCACGGCCCGCCCCCACCTTAGCACTCGCCACCGTTGCCCTTCTCCGTTCGACTTCCGTTCCCGCCTCCGTCCTCACTTCCGTCACCGCCTGCGTTCCCGCCTCCGTCCTTGGTCTCAGTCCCTCCGCCCTCTCCCCGCCACCGTCTCCCGCCTCCGTCTCCCCGCCTCCGTCTCCCCGCCTCCGTCTCCCCGCCTCCGTCTCCCCGCCTCCGTCTCCCCGCCTCCGTCTCCCCGCCTCCGTCTCCCCGCCTCCGTCTCCCCGCCTCCGTCTCCTCGCCTCCGTCTCCCCGCCTCCGTCTCCCCGCCTCCGTCTCCCCGCCTCCGTCTCCCCGCCTCCGTCTCCCCGCCTCCGTCTCCCCGCCTCCGTCTCCCCGCCTCCGTCTCCCCGCCTCCGTCTCCCCGCCTCCGTCTCCCCGCCTCCGTCTCCCCGCCTCCGTCTCCCCGCCTCCGTCTCCCCGCCTCCGTCTCCCCGCCTCCGTCTCCCCGCCTCCGTCTCCCCGCCTCCGTCTACCCGCCTCCGTCTCCACATTTGTCTCCGTTCCCGCCGCCGTTCCTTCCCATCTCCCCTTCCACAGGTCTCTATCTTGTCCCACCTCTATCTTGTCCAACTCCATCGCCACCGCCCCTCCCCGTGTCCCAGCTTGCGTTTGCCAAGTTATTCGCAGATTTGATTGATTGATTGATTCATGTTTGCGGGCGAGTCAATTTCTAAGGAGATTAGTCCCGGAGATATAATGTGTATTATTTCCCGAGACTTGGCGGTGTTTCTCTCCGATGGCTGGAATGTGAGTTTCGGTCCCAACACATCAGCTTGCAGATTTCTCAATCCAGTTTCCTCCACCAGTGGGACAGCATCTCAGCCGGGACACGCCTGAGCAAGGGACAAGAATGACGAAGGAAAGATAGTGCGTGGATCGTGGCCCTTGTATTAGGATACTGCCGTTGCACTAATCGGAGAAACCATGGAAAACTTCTGGGCAGAGCAGCTGGCTACTAGAATTCTCTTCTACAAAACAGCTGAATTCAACCTTGTAAGTGTCGAAAATCGGTCACCGAACAGATTCAAACGATAGAACCTGCCAGTGAGAAGCACTGCAGTGGCAACAACTAAGCCCGTGAAATATCTCAGCCAGTTTTACAGATTGAAACCATTGCTGTAGGATACCGAGAATATACAGGTAGTAATGCAGCAATCAACAATGAAAACCGTGAATCGTTCTCAGAATATAAATTCGAATTTGCAGCAGGAGTAATTTTGTCACTGAAATTAAGAAATTACTGTAAGATAGTCACTAGCTTTCTCTTACTCTTTTATGCTAGTGCGCAAATGCATCCAATGTAACGAAAGTTCACTCAACCTCCAAAAGGGAAGAGAGGAAAACGTAAGCGCCTTCAAGTAGCAAAGGTTTAACTACAGAGTCAGAACCAAGTTGCTGAAAAGATGTTTATTTAACAAAGCGCGGAATAGTGGCATAATTAGGGTAGATACTAAAACGTCCCACTTGATAGTGGTTGCTGCTAAATCGTGAAAAACGAATTCGATTAATAATAACTAATTGCCAAGTTGTCAGCACACTGTCAAGACAAAATAACTGTAGCTACTGAGACGGAATATGAATAACAGATTTACCAAATCTGGATGTGAGAAACACCCTTAGAACGTTGATAAGATTATCGACAAAATCAAATGAAATTTTGTAACTTGGAATAAATTATAAATCGGGAACTTTGATGAAGTTGATCCACGATTTCTTGATTAATCTCCTTTTTGCTCTAATGAAAGTGCCTCCCGTCCGAATCTCGTATTAAGATATAAATACTCCACATTTCAAATTAACATACCGTCTCTCTCTTTAATAATATTCCCCGCTTACAATTAATAGAAATCCCCTCTCCTGTGTTTCCTCTGGTTTCCCCATGAAGAGATATCCTTTGGTTGGTAAACCAAGACGGTTGAAGCAGAGGTAGGCCGAACTGTTTCAATACATATGCATCACCCCGCAGGTTGGAAGGCTTGTCCTCTCCACATAAGCACCTGCACAGACGAGACAAGCGATGATACAAATGATTAACTTGTGTTTCTTTATGCGACAACTGCTAAATACATTAATCCTGTAAGTTTAGGGCACGTTGATACCCGGTAGGTGGAGATGTTCTTTCACACTAGGACCGAGAGATCCGACGCCGACCTACGCGGTGAATTCGAGGCTTTCTTCCTCCAGGTATCTCCCGACGTGTGTGGGAGTATTATATATCCGCTCTTATGGCAGACCATATGCGATCTTTGGTAAATTTTTAATGAACATGATATAATAAATATCTATGATGTCTATAAAGTAGTTAATTGCTTCCAGAAATTCAAGCGACAGTGCTGTCAACGCCTCGGTACGTGACGTAAACGTACAACCAGAATCTTTTCGCACTTTTAACACAACTGGCTAGTAGTGTTGATTGACGTCAGCACAAGACTCTGTGTTAGAGCCCATAGCTCAACGGTGGAAGATTGTATACGTACGAGAAGTTGCGAGTCATCACCCAAATAGACAAACTATTTCAACTTGTTAACCCGCAGCGGTAACGAGAAAAATCATCACGTCAGTGGGAACGTTGTGTCTAATAGACCCGCTAGTTATTATAGGCTATTTAAAGCACTAATTAATTAAACATATATTTATTATTATGTAAAAGATGCAAAAATTTCATAGATCCAATATAAAGCACAAAATATATCCCAATTTATTAAATGTGTCAGACTAGTGAACAAAAAATAAAATTGTAAACGAAGATTCACTTGAAAGTGAACGAAGATTAAACAAAGAAAAGAACATGTAGCATTAAATTAATAACTGCAATGTTAACAAAATATGTGTACATGCCTATAACAAACATAATGAAAGCATTTTTTACAGTAATGTTTTATAATATATTTTATAGAAACATTTTTTGAAGTACGTTTTTCGACAATTTTGTTGATTTTTAACCTTTTTGAGTAAGTGTTTTGTGGCCTATAAAAATTTTAAATAATTTGTATTTCTTAACCCTAAAATATTGACTTTATTTATAAAAAAATGGCTGCAAATAAATAAATAAATAAATAAAAATATTGGTTATAAATAGCTCTAGTTCTATTTCCTCATTCTCAAGTTCACCTTCTTCAATTTCTTGTTCAGAATTCAGATTCTGATCAAGAAATTTCTAGTTCAAATGATGAATCAGCAACTTCATCATCACTTGATAAACAATCATTTTCTAAAAGCTTATTTATTAATTCAATATCTTCCGTATTTGCATTAAAATAACTCTTAGTTGAACCTGCTATGTTGTGAAAATGTCACGTAAGCGGGAACTTTGGGTCTAATGGGCCCATCAACAACTTTAAGCAGGAAAAACACACCACATTTTTGTGATAAACTCAAACTAATGGTCGCCATCACTTCAAAAACATTAAATTTGAAGGTAGACTGGTGGATAAGTTTAGAACTAATTTCGTTCTTTTGAACTCTTCAAAGATGTCACTGGGTCTGACAGACCCAACGTTCCCACTGCCAGGGGAAATGCATTCTATAATAATGCAGCGTTCCATGTGCCTGTATCTGACATTCATATAGTTAGAATAATATATCATTGATAATTTCAAAACTTTGCTTTACTGAAAAAAAAACTCAATGTTGTTGTACACTCAATACTTTAACAACAAAGTATAACTCAATACTTTGTTGAAATGAGATCATTGAGGAGAACAGAAATACCACCTTTAGGTATGAAGATCGTTTTGAATCATCCATATGGGGGTTGCAAATTTAATTGTAACGAAGTCACTCGTAACGTTAAAACTATTCCTAGAATGCTACGTGTTTGTTTGAGCAGAGTCCATGAGAATGGTGAATTGGTAGGAAAATCCATTTCTGGCTCGGAGCAACCGGCAGAAGCGAAGGCAGTCTAGATTATCTTGAAGACAAGGAGGGGAGAGAATGAAAAGAATCATTAGATTCATCGCCAGATTGCGCATTTTCGAATTGAGAGAAGTTAGCTTCTGAAAATTGAATATGTGAGATGTAGTTGAACAGAGCTTAAAACTAGAGAAATTCTTCTCGATACCATACATACTTTATTTCTTTTAGTTATAATAAACAAACAAGAGAGACATGAGACTTTAATGAATTCGTTTACTTTTAACTATTTTCTACTGAGTTTCCAAGGGACCTACAGTTTTATTGACCTTACGTCCGAAAGAGAATGATCGCTGATGGAATTGTACTGTTACAGAGATTGGAACGGATAAACGTAAAAACCATAGAAATGTTCATATTGTATAATTCAATATGAAAATAAACTTATTTGTTGAACATTACCCTAAAGAATTCATTTAATCATAACACACGTACGCTTGGAAAAAAAATTCAATAAAATGTATGTGCACTCTGGACAAAATATAATGGCCACATGATAAGTCTCTGTTCTTGGAAGGTGTTGATATAGAGCCAAAATATCAAAATTCATAGTCGCGAAGACAGAGGGGAAAGTGAACCACTCCAAACGCTACAGCACTGCGGGTTCTGCGTTGGATTCAGAGAGACACTTCGACCTCCGAATTTCTGCTAGTAGTAATAGCCAATGAAAGTTTTGAGGTCCTCCGTCGCTGCATTAAAATATTGACAAGGGAATGTTCTATTGTGTCTGGTCAGAATATTCCTTAACTTTTTCAGTGATAATCGGACCACATACGGTTCATATGGAAAGTTTTAGTAACTGAATAAAGTGGATCATTCAAATAACTAAGTGAAACATGCCAAACAAATGCGTACTTCTAAAGTGATGCATCTCCATTTACTTTAGTTTATCATTCCTTTACAAAGAGGCTGAATGAGAAAACTTTTCAGTCCTAAAATTTATCTTTTGTGGAGACACGTCCCTTGACAAATAACCCTTCAATTTCCAACAGTATTCGCGCATGAAACTCCCGTTTGTGCAGCCCTATCCTGCCTTTAGGTAAAATAAGCAAGGTTAGACAGGTAATTGGAAATATTTCCTGAGGGCAGTCCAAGTCCTCACTGATGACGTCACATGAAACAAACCCGATATTAGTATTTTTTAGAGAAACATACAGTTCGCTTCTGAGGCTACAATTGTTCACATTTGAACTACCACTGAAAAAAGCCGTTCTTCGACCTGAATCGCAAGAGACCATTTGTGGCTGGTAAGATCAACCTAACCACCAGCTCAGCTTTCTCAGGGCATCAATAATTGATGTCACTGCAGTTTCTCTGACCCGAAAGCTTTACGGTTCGAGTAGTGGCAGGATTTTTGTCTGTCTGGATAGATAGATCTAATTCATCCGCTTTCTGGAGGATCATTCTAACGGTTGGCTGCTCCAATAGGTAGTTTTCCTTGGTTTCTCTTATTAACACCAGGCGAATGTCGAGCAGTACCCTAACTAACGGGTCACGGACCGAGGACAATCGTTCCTTCCCCTTCCTTGTCCTATTGTCTGCCTTATCCATACACACTTACATGAACTACACTGTCACACATGTCGGAAGACCAGTCGAGGGCTTTGAGCTTGTCAGACAGCGGAGAAAGATCACTTCCACCTCCCTTAATATTCACTAAACTTACAGGACCAACGACCTTATCCGTTCACGCGCCGGCAATTTCTAATCAATCAACCTAACTAAGCCGCGGCATGCCAAGGAGAAAAAACGCGAAGTGTCCTGCAATAGAGTAAATGCGGCTCCGTACATTTGTTATTCGGCGAGGAGCAAGCAACCGCTCGCCGAATCCCGAGTAATGTGGATGAGTTGTTTACTATTTGCCGAGTGACGAACATTCGGTGCTCGCCCTACCGACTGCGTGTCGGTCTTTAGTACACATCAAAAGGAGCAAATATTCGTCGAGCGCATTAGCTGCTCGGGATTGGGCAAGCATTAGCTTGCTGCTTGGCGAATGCCGAATGTGTGGAGCCGCCTTTATACAGCGATTTTTATATCTTTGCCTCTCAAGGCCTGTCTTCACGATGAAATATGTCACGGTATTTCGCATCTTTCTCAATCATGCTTCTAGATATCGCATGATCGCCATCGTATCAAGCAGTACTTGCGATCACGCGTCATGAAGCGGCAGGACCGAGAAATGCCGTGTGATATTCCATCGTGACCATAGGGGCTTGAGAAGCAAAGTTATAAAAATCGCACTATAGAAATGATTGCGGACCACGAAATGCCGTGTGATATCACATCGTGACCATAGGGGATTGAGAGGTAAAGTTATAAAAATCGCACTATTGATGCGATTGCAGACCGCGCCGCCTAGAGCGCGCCGCGATGCCGCACGCCCCGGGGGCGTGTATGTTGATGGAACGCTGGAACGACACGGCGCACCAATCATAAACAAGCGCTGTTTGGAAAGGCGGAGCGGCGAGGGACGAGGCGCGCCGTTAAAGCAAGGTCCAGCAGCTGTGTTCTCGGAGGTGCAGCATTGGATCGAGGCGCTCCTCCGTGTGGCTGTCAGCTGCTTGCTCGCCTTTCTGATCTCTCCAGCGAAGTCGCAGAAAGCATCTGTGATCACTCTCTAATTAGGAAATAGGAGGCGGTTCTTGAATTAAATGATAGCTTCATTACTTCATGCTTTCGGGTGTATCAACTGTTACGATCATTATTCGCGTATGAGGGGAGGTGGCTGTGGCTGTGATTTTCCCTCGCTGGATCGTGAAATCCGCTGCCGACCAATATGTCGTCTTGTGGGGTTTTCCCAATCGTGTATCTCTCACCAGTGCAGTATTTCCCCAGACGGAACAAGCTCTAAGCTATCGACTGGACTCCCGATGTTTTCGAGTCAGGGGATGAGCTTCATTGAACAGGAAAGAAAGATCGCGTGTGGTGCGTGGCCTACTTTTTAGGATACTGCACCAGAATTCACCTAGTGTTGAGCAGAGAAACCACGGAAAACTACCGATCAAATCAGCCGGCCGTTAAAATTCTCCTCCAGACAGCGACCGAATTCTACCTAGCTATGTAGCTAGTGTCGAAAATCCTGTCACCGTCGGGATTCGAATCCTAGAATCTCTGGGTTAATAGAAAATTACCGATTCTAGGTGACCTTGTTTTCACTTTCGGTTCAGTTTGGTCTGGCATCATGTTTTCGTTTGTACGCACTATTGATTTACACTGTTAGTGAAGCAATAAAAACGATAGGTAGAACTTTATAGAAAACAACTAACAAATTTTTACATTGCAACCAACGTGTCTCAATTACTACACGTTGGGATAGACTACTAGAAAAGTACTATGAAATTTTAAAAATATAAATACGCATTACGGACAATTTGTTTCTTAACAGTATTATCTACTTAACATTCCAGAAAAACTGCCACGCACTAAAATGTAGTTAAATATTTTTTTGAAATTAGCTTTGCCGGGTTCCTGAATTTTGAAATGTTTTATAACTGGTAAATCTTAATCGAAAAAGTTATGAACCTAAAAAATATGTTTACGGTTATAATTAGATACATCCCTACCTCTTTTACTAATACCTTCGGTTGATATCATATTGTGGCGCTGCAATGTATGACTAAACTATGAATTTTTTGATTCAGATCCATGAGATTGTTTGGTTAGCTTTTATTGCCAAACAGTTTGTGGGTGTTGACCGTTTAAATTCTTAAAATTCTGGAATGGAGAACCACTATACCGAGATACGGATCAATACATAAAACACGTATTTCTTGAGTAAGTAATCGCAACAAGGTCTTTGAACAGCACTATCCACAAGTCAGACAAATTTACATAAGTAAAGGCTGTGACAGAGTTCATTGAATACATAAATTACAAATCTGATATTAAACGTGAGATAGTTATCATTGACAAAGCTAATAGTGAACGTTTTACATTATCCCATTCCATTTTAATTATCTCATTGATATATCAAATAAGAAATTATTCATGTTATTGTTTTTATTATTATTATTATTATTATTATTATTATTATTATATTGACTAATACATTTCTGATTCAAAATATCTGTTTTTAAATAAATAAAGGTCTTTTCCGCCAAGAACGGGAGAGCAGCTTGACCTATTGCTTTTGTCCTGTTCCTACCCCTGTTTCATCTATGTTCCAAATGTCATTTGCATTGAAACTATATTTTTCGAAAACAGGGGCTAAATAGTTGAAAAAATGTCAACATTGTGTTCACTGAAACCTGTGTTCCTATTCAAATTAATACCTTCTAGAACACGTAGAGAAATTTTAGTGTCGCTGCATATTTTACGTCATTCAATCAACACTTTAAGACTTCTTTGTTATCCTATTTTCTGGCAATTGAAATTTGTGTTCCATGGCAAAATCATATACTAAGCTTCGTAATTCCTCATTACATTTCCTTGAATTAAAGTTATTATTCTAAAACAATATTGCAGCATGTAGTGACACTGTCACAAAGTGTCCCTTAGAATCTGTCACTATTAGACCCGAGGGATACTAATATGAATTTCCGTTTTTATTTCATGTTATTTTGTCATTCACATATATCAAAACACATCCAATTATAGCTCAAAAAGTACGTTTTCCAATGATTCTAAATAGTTGAACATATCTCGGATTTATTGGTACTGGAAGGTGACTGGAACAACCCGATAGATTTTTACTTCTCTACGTGTGAAACACAAAATGTTCGTAAATCAAGCAGCGGTCCTCGCAGCAACTCAAAGAGCAGATTTAGGCAAAGGTTTGAAACGTGCATGTAAACTATCATGAGCTGAGCACTATTGGATCGGTCAGTAAACACTATGTCACAACTTGCTGATGTTACAACTAGCCACGGTCTCCCCTACGACTTCTCCTGTTCGTTATCTGATTAATTTTCTGTTTGAACAAATTTTAGAACTATGCTTCAGGTAATCAAACTAAAATACCTATGCATCAATTTCAAGTATCATACAAGGATATCAATTTTATGACGATTTTCTTCGAGGAATGAAGAAAACCTTTGCCGAAACTTTTTGACTAGAAAAAATTCTTTCTCTCCACAAAAATAGTTACATCGTACGTATCGTGTTCTCAGTAATAACAATGAAATGTGAACGTTTCAATTCTCCAAAATGAAACTCCGCTCGCTATGCTATATTTTTTTACGTTCTGCGACGCAGTTCAACTTATAAAAAATACACTACTTCGACTGCAGGCATTCTCGCCTGAAGGGAAATACTGACGATTTTGATGGACAGATGAATTTTCATTAAAAAATATGAACAACATGCGTATAAAAGAGCGAAATTTATGATGTTTTTACTACACGTTTCTGGTCTTCAACAATTCGGTCACCGTTATCACTAAACCTTCTCGTAAAGTTGCATTTTTTAAGCTTCAAAAATTATTTTCATTTCATATCTCCTAACATCTCCACCTATATTCTATATCGAACACCTAATCTGACGGTAGAGGACAGCCACATTAAAGCTCGTGTATATTCTAATTCACCAATTACAAATTCGACCTATCTGAGGGAATTAGTTGCATCAATTCCAGCCAGTAGTTTTGATACTGGTTTAAATGTGCAGTACCTGCAAGATAAGTCGCATTAGTTACTTCACAACTACAATAATACAATTGTCGAAATTCATTCGTCTACTATAATCTTCTAATTATGAACAGTCAAGAATTACTGTCAGAATAAGTCATCCGATCGTTCACACGATAGAACTGGCTATACTGCTGCCTTCCACAATACTGCTGCCTTACGCTCCAGATTTCTGGGTTTGAACACAGAGAATTTTATTCTGACTTACATTCTTTCAAAAATCAATATTTCTCTTTTCGTTTTATGAACCAACAAGTAACATCTAAACAATGCAATTTAAATAATAGGATCTGCCGCACTCTAATGTTATAATATTCTTATTTCTGCCGCATTCTAATGTTATAAGATTGTGCCTAATTCTTAAGGACTTTTAGGTTTTACAATGGCTTACTGCTTGTTGGAACGTAAAGGACATGTCTTGGAAAATTTGTTATTTTAATGTTGAAATGGCTACTAAAATTCAGAGAAATACACTGTTGGGTGTGTCCATTAGGAAAAACTGAATCTTTAATATAAATAAAACTGCAGACATGAAGTGCGCCTCTCCTACATCATATAATGGGGACCGGGGTGATTCTATATTTAACCGGATTTTAAAAATTTAGCCAAAAATATTAAAACTATATTTCAGAAAACTAAAATTCCGAAGCTTAATTATAATTTAATGTCTGTTACTACTATATATTCGAATACGCGTTCTGACTACTTGAGTTTATACTACTATAGGTAAAATATTTAACGTAATGTCAATAAAATAGCTCGTTTATATGAAATTGTTTATTTTAGAAACTATACAATCGTAGTTTCACAAATAAGTTAAGCAAATTTGGAAAATTCAAATGCCAATATTTTTTTTAGTTTCAAGGTTTTTGTGAGGCATGAATCCATCTTACTGTATGTTTTTGTATTGTTACTATGAAATTATGTCTAAAAACAGGTACTAGGTATCTACATTATGAATAATTGTGAAACAAGTGAGGGTTTGAGTCTGAGGGTTTGTTGAAAAAAAAAATTTCAAATGCAATTTCCACCTCGTAATGCTTCCTTCATAGTTCCATTTCACAATGGAATAAAAGAAAAAATGAACTACTGGTGATTACTATTAAGATGAATTTAGAATACTCAAGAGGGTAAATGTAGCAAATATACACAATTACAAAAGTTAGTTTTAATAAATCTTAGATAGCACCATTAGCATGTGTAACTGTTATCATCATAAAACAATATGAAGCTATGAGAATAAATACTAGTGTTAGTGAGATATGAAAATAAATCCTAGGCCACATGGGTGACATCAGCAACAAATTGTTCGGGAGGAACAGTTGAAAGGCAAGGACCTGATTACCAGCTAGACATCTTTCGACTGCATCCTGCGGTCAACTTTTCCTATACTGCGATTTTTCTAACTTTGACCTACAAGCCCTCGCGAGGTAATACGTCACGATATTTCGCGTCTTTCTCAGTGGTGCCGCTAGATATCGCATGATCGCGACCGTATTAAGCAGTGCTTGCGATCATGCGACTTCTAGAGTCACCACTGAGAAAGGCACGAAATTCTGTGTGATATTCCATCGTGGCCATAGGGGTTGAGGGCAAAGTCACGAAAAATCACCATAAGCTATTTATCTACTTTCTCCAAATGGCACATCTCGGATGCATCCCGTTCTGTTTTCTTTCACAGTTTAAGGATTCTCCATTTACCCTGGTCTAATTAGTATTATATTGATTGATTATAATTCATCCATTCTGTTATCAAGGAACATTTGCATGTCCTTTTATATCTCTACAAACGTTGAAAACCACAAATAGAAGTTGGTGGAAACAAAATCACGTTCTTCACAAAATCATCACAAAATCATGTCCGCGGATTTAACTCACACAATTCCGAAGATTCCGCCATTTTCTCCTGTGTTCTTGACTGGTACGAGAACATCTATTTGCGCTATTAATGTTTACTCCTTCCAAAATACGTAAACAACGGATGAACGAAAGACGATGCAGTCGGGCTATGCCTCCTTAGGTAACTGAAATTGAAGGGGATTAGCGGTGAAAGAAGTGTGAGGGAAAACTGACACGGGATGCAGTTGGGCGATGCCCCTAGATCAGTGGTGTCAAGGTCTGCTACTGGCTCGTGGCATTGTGACATGCCACGAGCTTCTCTGCGCAACTAGCGTTGGGAAAGGGAACTATTAGTAACCCCGCCTTTTTACAATAGGGCGTTGGCCTACACAATGGCGTTGTCTCTGGTGGCGGGATAATGAACTGCGTGGACGGACGATTTCGTCGTGGCACTCTTCCACGGACTCCCACTCGTGGCATCGATCTTGACAACACTGCCCTAGAATATACAGCTTATACAAAGAAACTGGGGGAGGACGCGTCATTCCGTCTCTCCCGGAGGTGACTCCCAAGTTCGACAACACAACTATTTCCATATTTCACAGTGGTATTGAAATACTTCTGCGCTTCATAAAAAGAACAATACGAATTCCTCTTTCAGTTCATTACTTACTAAATTTCAATTTCATTCTCGCAGTCAAACGCGCAGAACAATCGGACAGACGGTTCCGACGTCAGTCTCTGCCATTCCTCTGCCATTGCCCAGGACGAAGCTGTTTGATGTGATCCGTAAAGCACGAAAAAGGCCACGAGGAGAGATGTTCCTCTTCGTCTGGCATTTAGTTCTGGTTACAGAGGGAAATGAAAGGCTTACATTTAAATGCGTGAGTGGGCTCTACAAAGCAAACACTGCCTCGTCCGGCGCAGCCGACCACGTCCCCGCCTCGCCTCACCCCTTCCCCGCCTAGACTCGCGCCGCCCCATCCCCTCCCTGTCCG
Source organism: Acheta domesticus (assembly GCA_031308135.1). NCBI lineage: Eukaryota > Metazoa > Arthropoda > Insecta > Orthoptera > Gryllidae > Acheta > Acheta domesticus. Next base: position 158,913,457 of record JAHLJT010004567.1, read on the forward strand.
GGCACTTTCAACCAGACCCCGCCAGCCCCGCCAGCCCCGCCCGACCAGTTACTACCTGCCCCGCCCCGTCCCACCCCACACCACCCCGTTCCGTCCCACCGCGCCCTTCACCGCCTGCCCCGCCACGCCTCGCCCGGTCCATCCCCACCACACTCGGCCACGCCCCGCCTCGCTCCGCCCAGCCCCGCCAGCCCCGCCCAGCCCCGCCAAGCCCCTCCTGACTCGCCACTATTCGCATTGACCCTCCGCCGTCGCGCGTCGCCCCATCCCTCCAAAGCTCGCCTTTCACCGTCCTGTTCTGCCCCGTTCCGCCCTCGCGTCTCCCCGTCCACCACCGCTCTTCTATTACTACATCCCTGCCCTGCCAGTTTTCCTCTGTCTTCCCTCTACCTCTTCTCCCTCTCTCTTCCCCCTTCTCCCTCCCTCTACCCTCTTCTACATCCTTCTATCTCCTTCTCCTTCCCTACCCTTCCCTCTGTCCTTACATCCCTTTTCGCCCACCACTCCCCATCCTCACCCTTCCCGTACTCCTCTCTCCCCTCTGCTGTCTTTCATATCGGCAAGAGCTTTAATTCCCAAATTACAGGGCTCGGTTATGCGTTAAAATTGTGCTTTAGTGCAGTAATTGCGTCCTAACGCAAATACACGCGAATGTTTGAGCGTCCTCGTTTGAGAAATAATTGAATACGTAATACTGTGTACTGGAACACTTGGTTTAATAACGGAACTGCAGGACGAGTTCCGGTCGGAAATGGGAAGTATTTGAATGTGCTCTTCCGGTTGTGGGGGGAAGGGGGGTGGAAAAAATGGGGGCCATGTAGCGATGGATGTGTGTCACTATATGGATGTGTCGCCATCTGTGGTTAATCACTAATTGATTCAAATGTACCAAACAATGCTTCCCGGCGCAGCAAAATAATACAACTATCTTGCTGAAGTAACGATGTGTCCCAACCTCTGGACAATCTAAGGTGGCTCAGGGCATAAACTGATTTCACTACAGTGCCTCTTACCGGAAGGTTCTTGGGTTCGAGTCTCGGGGGGGGCGGTAGCTAGATAGCTAGATCGAAGTCAGCCGTTGTCTAAAGGAGACTTCAAACGGCCGGATGCACTGATTGGAAGTTTCCCGTGGTTTCTCCAATCAATTTCAGGCGAATGCCTTGGAAGTCCCCCAACAAAAGGATACTGGACTGAGCGCGATCTTTCCTTCCTCTTCCGTATCTCATCCTCCTCTCTTACTTACAGATGCTTACACTTGCATGCATCACACTACCACACATCTCAGAAGACCAGTCTGGCGTTTATCTCGGCTAGAAAGGAGTCGCGCAGGTGAGAGATACTTTGTTGGAGAAAACTCCGGATGCCGATATGAAGAACAGCGCTGGATCTCACCATCCGGCGTTAGATTTCATCAATCAGGATAAAATCCATGCCATTTCCCGAGATAAAAAGACATGTACTTCACTTTGGTTACTAAATGGCCAGAGATGTTGATGCGCTTAAAATCACAAAATAATCAATGAACTCGAACTCCGGAGGCAACCATGATAAAAGCATTTAATTCTGCTAGGAACTCTTTAAAATAGTCTACAATATTTGCAGGCCCTTCTAGCGGCCCTTCTAGCTGCAGCTGAGACGTTCTTGGGGTGTTACAAAACTAATTTGTCACTGCACTCAGTTCTTGGAATGATGCTTGTAAACGCAAAATTAGGTGAAATTTCAGATTATGTCAGATGGTCATTTGAAAAACGAAAAGCATTTTTAAGTGTATTCAGTTTGTTACTTCACACAAGATATGTAAGTATTCAAATGAATTCTGTGCATAATTAATAAACAATAATTTATCTAAAATATTGAAATGTCAGTCTCTGTGAACAACTAGAAAATAAAAGAAATGTTTACTTCACTTCACATTTGAGATCCTCAAACTAAGAATCTAATAGTACTGCTTTGAGAATAGTAATTAGATAATATCGTGAAATTAGACAGTATGATAGCACATGTTAAAATTAAAGTGAAATCTTTTCAGTTTTTAACTTCTTGACACTCTTGAAACAGATCGTATGGATCGTAGATAATTGTAGAAGTTTAATATTAAAAACTACACTAAGGTAGAGATCACCAGTGAGATTATTAAACATTTTTCGTGTTTCACAATGATGCAAATTTACATCTATAGACATTGTAGATATGTTTCAAATTTCGCATTCTCTCAAATTGTAATTATTATATATCTTCTGAGAGGAAATAGTTTAAACTGCGCGTCATAATTATAAAAGTTTAATTTTCTTTGAAACATTTTAATCTTCGAAAACTAAAAATGATCAATTTTAGAGAATATTTTTACTTAAATTTTATTACTTTTTTAATTACTTCACTGATTATGGGCTTTAATAAATGCCTGAAGTTTAAGGAATTTATATTTTAATTTGTTTTGAAGATTTATTGTATTAATATTCTTCTACATAATTAAGCAAAAATGTTGGCGTATTTAGGCATACGAGGGGTAAGATGAAAATCCATCGTCCTTATCAGTCCAGTATTTCTATCGTGCGACAGGCGTATTCGTCTGGACACTTTTTGTCATGATATTTTGGATTGTATATCCCACTTGACAACTTAAAGCAACCATGCAATGAAATCTAACCCAATCATGCCTCCATTGGATTCGTATGCAAATCAACGAACCCTTCACATCTGGCATCTTTTGTCCGAACTACGCCAATGAAAGGGGTTGATTGTCCCCATGAAATTTGTTGTTTTTCTCCGTCTAAATTTTCAACAAAACAATTTTTGGGGATGAAAGGACCAAATAATCCTTTTTCTTCATTCAAGTGGTGTATATTGTATTCAGTTACTGTTCCGTACACACCACAAAGCCCTCGCCGGCGTCTCTTTTCCTCCTTCAGAGGCCTGCCACCCGCCGCCCGCCGCGCGGTCGCCACCCTCACCGCCGGCCTCCCCTCTCCCCCGGCGGCCACCAGCAAGTTCACCGAAGGGCCTGCAACCCCTCCAAAAAGTCCCTTCCCCCTTGTCCCCTAAACAGCCTCAACGCCATATTCTCCGCGAGGTATTCACGAGAAGCAACTCTGCCAGCCTAGAACCGCGTTTGTGCCCTCTCAGCGCGTGGTAGTGAGTCATTGCGCGTATTACTACGCTGCCCTCGGCAGTTCTGCACGGTTTAAACCATTAGGTTCATAATACATGTTCTCATTGCGCTTCGCGCACATTACAACGCTGCCCACGGCAGTTCTGTACTGTTTAAACCATCATCCGTAATACATGTTCAAATTCACTTCGGCGTGAACGACGCCCGACTCGCACCTCCTACACCTGAGAGTACTTGTGTTCCGCAAGACCGTGTGTGACTACTGCTGCCGTGGTTCAACCAAGAGCGTTTGGGCCAGTTCTCTGACCAGCTGTGGGGCTACGTCCGAGCCCTGTAAGTGGAAACTGTGCGGGTCCTGCATTCCTGCATCATCTCGGAGAGGGAACGCTGAAGACCACGCCTGTCGCAGTGAACCAGGTACCACCCAGCCAGACCGAGTTCAAAGAAAATGTGCTTAGCCAGGAACACTGTGACAATTTCTGTCAGTGCAGTTAATAAATGTAGCACCAATTGTAAATCATTTTCATTACCACATCACTTTGTTTCATCATTAACATCTCATTCATTTCATTTAGTGTTTAAGATTAATTTGAAATAAAGCATGTACAATATCAATATTAATTCAACCGTAAGTCAAACTCAGATTCCTCACATCCACAGATCCATTATACCAGCGCCATCCCTCTCCCCCCTCCCGGGTAGCACGGCCCGGCCCGGCGTCATTGTACGTTGGACAGAGAAGGCCCGATTAATCAGTCCTCTTTATTAGCCACCCCCATGTTGCTATTCTCCCCCTTCTCTGTTCAATTACTATGAATTATATATCTTATCAATATGTTGGTCACCCACCACATAAATTGTTCTAGGGTCTAACGCCAATGATTTATTTGTGTTAAAGTATGTTTAAACCCTTGGTTTGACAGTCTTTATACGTCTTTGTTAAGGTAGTTATTTTTCTGAATTGTCTGAAGAACTTTCTTCTTACAAGAAAAATAAAATTGACTAGGGAAAAGTGCCAGAGTAAAACTATTAAACCCCTGCACAACATGAACTAATTAATCAATGCCTCGTTTTTTATTCATATCTTTTGAATTTGCACTGAATTCATTTGCTATTTTCTAGATATCGTATGAGTATATTTTATCTCATAATTTTAACACATTTCGCTCATTATTGTTAATTGTCTACAGAGTTTGATTTCTCTCTCTCACTCCCGTTTGTATAAGTGACAATCTCATTTTCTTTTCTTTACGGATCTCAAACCCATTGCCTCTGGAAGTTTGTGATTCAACCTGTTTTCTTTCATCGCATCTTCTCAGTATTCGTCGTTCACTTTGCATTTATATTGTCCTTAATGCTTCATTTAACTTTTATTCCGCTCTTTCTTCCACCCTCCATTTTAGGAACTAACTTCCTTCTTTCTCGCGACTTTTAATCCCTACTTTACTTATTTTACGTGTCCTTGAGCCATGCCTTCGTGTACGACGTGACCCGATGCATCTAGAACGAGGACCGGAATATTAGCACATTCGCGAGAGGAAAGAAACGACGAGCGGCGAAAATGTAGACGGAAGAATCTCGAAGCGAAATAATCTGTACGCGAGGAATTTAATTTAGGCTTCTATTTTATTATGAGTTCTGTGCGGCATCCGAGGAATACGCAGCGTGGCCCCGCCTCGGCTCAAATGACCACGCACAGCTTTTATGAAGACGACCCACCCACACGTCCTGTCATTCACGCCAATTCAATTATCCTCAGACGCCTCGCCGAGTGGGGCACCTCCGCTCCGCCCCGCCCCTGCCCGCCGCGCCCCCGCCCCCCTACACTCCGCCTGGCCCCTCCCGGTTACGCCCACCATTCGATAAGCATTCCTGACATTCGATAAGCTTAAAGCGGTTCTCTGATTGGGAGCTTCAATACCAAATCTCGACTAGATAGCTGCGTCCAGAAAATCAAAAGCCAAAAGTCACTGTATTTAAATCGAAGTGAATGTTTTGTATTTATGAAATGAACTATGTGTAAAGAAGATTGGTGAAGAAATGTTTTACTACTGTTTGCCTTTAAAAACGGAATAAATAGAATGTATATTGGTGTTTGAAAAGCGTCCGTTCTAAACTCGATTGATTGATCGATTGTTAGTGATTCCGGACACGTCAGTTACTGAGTTCATTAGCCCTGTAAGTGTAGGGCATGTTTTTCTCATTGGAGGATGGCGGTGATCGTCCCCCGCTGGATGGCGGTGCCAACCTACCGTCGACTAGCAGTGTTTTCCAAAACCACCCACCACCGGGCTACCGCCCCAGTTGGGATAAGCTCTAAGCTCTCCACCAGATCTCCCGACATGTATGGTAGTGTAGTGAATGTGTGTGTAAGAGGTGAGGGTGGTACAAGGAAAAGGAAGCAAAGATCGCGCGCGGTCCGTGGCCCGTTTGTTAGGGTTCTGCTCCGGCATTTACCTGGTGATGATCGGAGAAACCACTGAAAACAATCTATCACAGCAGTCGACTGCTAGAATTCTCCTCCAGACAGCGACTGAATTCGACCTAGCCGATAAGCTAGTGTTCACCTACCGCCATCCGGCCTCGAACCCAGTGACATCAGTGGTTGCACCTGTCACGGTCTAAACGCCCGACATTAGAAGTATAATCAATTACGAAACTTCGGAGTTCAACAACGGTTCATTTAGAATCCCCCGAATCTCCTCCCCAATGAAGACCACATTGCGAGCGACGCGGTTATGGCGACGGGAAGCGGAGTCCGCCCCCGCCCGCGCTGGAAGTCCTTCCTGCTTAGCCCTGTCCTCCGTGGGCGCGGAGGACGAGTGCAATTGCCTTTCGGAAGCCCTCTAGCTGGGCCTGTGGCCACGTCGGAACTTAGCTGGCTGAGATGGCTCGGGGTAACCACGATTGCTGCTTACAAAACATTAAAAATGAAGCAGATGCTGTACTTACCTAAACGGTTTAAGGTTGAAATGTCCATTTGTTAATGTCCAGTGACATAATCGTCCATTTCAAAAATATACACTGCCGAATGTCGAAAGACAGGAACGTCCACTGACATAAATGTTCAAAACAAAATCTCCAACGGACAAAAATGTCCAATGTTTTGAAACAGTAAAATAGCTACATCGTAATGCAAAACAGCGTTATAGATGTTCCTTGGCAAATCAGTAATTCATTATATTTCATTTTAAATTCCAGTGGTACAATGACTTAAATTATAAAATCTCAAAAGGTCAAAAACTTTGTAATGAAAGATGGATATACGTGCCACTATCATTCTACAAACCAAAGTGTAGAAAATATTGGGCAAAACTACAACAAGAACACAAAAAATATTAAACACTACCTGCGAGGAATAGCGAACAAGTTACAACCAGAAGAAAGAAGACAGCAAGAAGAACGCGAATAAATAAGGTGGACATTTTGTCATTTCGATCACTTTGTAATACAATTTTTGGACATTGAATAAATAGAACATGTTTACTCCGGGCATTTATTAGAATGGACATTTTTGTAGTTTGGACATTTCTGCGCGTGGACATGTAGTGTGGACATTTCGGTTTGGACATTTTAACCTCCAACCATTGTATTTTGCTTCTTTTCACTGTAGAACAATGCCATTTAGTATAGAAATTCGTTTTATCTAATCAATAAAGGAAATGACCCATTTTTACATGACTTTTTTGTATTCTTCGTCAATTTTATCTAATAAGTCATTTTTTATCTTTTCCGTCATTTTTAATGCATTTTTCGCCGATTTCATCGATTTTAATATCATTTTAATGGTACTTGCCTCAAATCATATTTACGAGATACAACAAATGTTTTCCACGTAATTACTGAGTAGCCTATTGGATTCATTCGCTAAGAAATTGTAATGTCAGCTGTTGTATTAAATCTAAGTTTGTGACGCCTGTCGGCGACGTTACCGGTTCGGTCGATTTCGGTATACCTAATGATGGAGAATTCCTGGTAAGTTTGCATGCTGACTACACTTGGGCGTATAAAAGAAGTCTCGATTACATCAGAAACATATCCAGGATGAGTTGTTCATCCAAACTGGTTTTGAAAAAAATTTAATTTTTCATTGCTTTTAGAGCATTTTAGAAACTTAATAGCTCTTTATTGATCATTTTTGGGGATATTTAGGTCATCAAAATCCTCCCTCTACTTATATAAGTACTTTAGAAGACGTGAGATATATCTATATATCTATGTTTTGTAAGTCTACAAAGAGCCGGAACTCCGGTTGAGCCGTAGATCGATTCTCAGGCTTTCGCTCCTATACCAACCGGCCAGGACGCATGACGCATTGACGCATGCTTTGTTAATTTCACCTAACACGTGTGGTATTGTAGTGAACATAAGGTGTGTGTGTGTGTGTGTGTGTGTGTATGTGTGGGCGGAGCACTGTTGGTGGGAGATACCTGGTTGACGAAATGCCGCAAGGCGACAGAAAGGTTGGTGCTTTATCTCACCATCCAGCGGGGGAAGATCACCGCTACTTCCCGATGAAATAATGCACTACACGTACGAGACTAATGATCTTAGCAGTTGCTGTGCCCGGATTACTTATCAATCAATCAGAACTCGCGTTCTAGTGGGGAGGGACACCTCTACCTCTTGGCTGTTACATGCACAACACTCCTAAGACAGATGACCAAAGGGACTGGCGCATTTGAAAACCCGATATGCCCACTCACTCGCTCAATACGTAGTTTCGAGGAATGAACTCTGTGACGGCTCGATTCTCAGAGCGTCACTAATACTTTCTGTCAATTCCTTTTTTTTAAGAAATACTAGACTTTCTCGGCGAAACAAATAATTTAACTTCAACACTTCTGTCTACAGTTCTCAATTTACAACTTCTTAAACACTTACATGTTATTATTGCTAATGTTCCTAGCATAACGTGCTTACATTTGCTTAAACTCAGATTCCCATGGAACTGAGAATCTTTCTAACTTGTCTCCATGATTTCGTAATACATTCTGCTTGTTTATTTAGAGTCATATATCACAATACTCCGTTGCTAGGGAAAGAGAGCTGACAATGGTAGCCCGCTACGTTACAACTCATCTCAAAGAATGGTTGATAGATATCCGTAGCTCAAGATAGGACTTTTCTTAAAAAGCATATTTCTCCATTTTGAATATTTTTCCACCATTATCCACCTTTTTTTAATATTTGTGCTCATAGAAGGTACAGGAGAATTTACGGAGATTAGGGAAGGTACAGGAAATTTAGAAACTTACTTCTAAGCAGTATATTAAATATCACTTTTACACATACTATGCAGTACTCTCCTTTTCATTTAATTACTCTTCTTTTTGTTTGCGTGATATTGTCGTGCGTTTATGGCTTTTTTCTATTCTTTTGTTGTTGTTCTTAGGAAGAGTGTAATTGTATACAACACTGTTGAAGTGTCCTCCCAGATACGTCCCATTATTTGGAAATTTTTAGTGGAATACATCCAACAGTTTGCGTCCATTTTTACTTTCCCGTATACGTACATATACACGGAGTGATGTACGTAGCATAGGGAAAGTTATGTAATGGTGCGCGAAAAATGGCCAATTTTCAGCGGAAAAAAATTCATTGCCGGGCCGTGAAAACGAAGAAGTGGATAAAACCAGTTGCTAAATTAAGAAAAAAAAAAAAAAAACCTAACACGTGGTGTAGCCAGAAACACTATCTTGTGGGTCCTTGATACCGAAAAAACAATTGAAAGGAAAACGTCCGTCTGTCCGTCCGTCTGTCCGTCCGTCTGTCCGTCCGTCTGTCCGTCCGTCTGTCCGTCCGTCTGTCCGTCCGTCTGTCCGTCCGTCTGTCCGTCCGTCTGTCCGTCCGTCTGTCCGTCCGTCTGTCCGTCCGTCTGTCCGTCCGTCTGTCCGTCCGTCTGTCCGTCCGTCTGTCCGTCCGTCTGTCCGTCCGTCCGCCCGTCTGTCCGTCCGTCCGTCTGTCCGTCCGTCTGTCCGTCCGTCTGTCCGTCCGTCTGTCCGTCCGTCTATCCGTCCGTCTATCCGTCCGTCTGTCCGTCCGTCTATCCGTCCGTCTGTCCGTCCATCTGTCCGTCTGTGAACACTGCTAGCGCCTAAACCATACGTACGATTTCTTCCAAAATGGATATTCCCCGATCAATCTTTTTTAAGTCAAAACTTTGAGATTTTGAAAAAGATTCTGTAAAATTTGGGGGTACTTTACATAAAGCTCCCCGGACATTTTCAAAATTTTCTCGAAAACGGCTCCAAATTTTTTCTTCAAACTTCGTGTAAGAATAGAATAAAATATACTTATGAAGGTGGCACAAGTCCGATTTTTACAGATAACTCTGAATTATCGAAAATTGCCAAAGTTTGAAATTTTTTCGGCGTCTTCCTTGAACTACAAAATTAAAGATAGATATTTTTTCTTCAAATAAAGTTTGTTGTCCAAAGCGAGTTCTTTCATAAGAGTCATGTACATGTTTTTGAACATTTTACTAGTTTTTACGCAATATTGTAGGCTAAATTTGAAATTTTAAAAAATTACAAAAAGCAGATTTTCTCAAAAACGGCTACAATTTTGTTCTTTAAAATTTTAGTAAAGATAGTGCTAAATGCGCTCTACGAGATGACATTAAAGGCATATTCCTCTATCCTTTTTTTTTTCAAAAATTGCAAAAATGTGGTTTTCTTGACTTGTCTGTCACGTTAATATTTACATTAGCGGCGATTTGTTCACATTATTATATTTATGAGTACAAATGCTTTAAATAATGTCAAATTAAGTTTCTCGAAAATTAAATAGTTTTCTGTGAAAACTGGCTCAAAATTTCGCATTTTCTGAAACGCTAAACGTCATTTTCTCAAAAACGGTTTCACATTTTTTATTCAAACTTTTCGAACGGATAGTGCTAATTGTATTCTTAAAATGGCGTAAAGTTAATTTGGGGGTATTATTTGTTTTTTCAAAAATTACAAAAATTTAATTTTTTTGAAAGTTTTCTCACACGGTTAAAATGCACATTTCCAGCAATTTGTAAACACTATTGAATTTGTGAGTGTAAGTGCTTTCAAAGATTTCAAATGAAGTTTTTCGAAAACTCAGAACTTTTCTGTAAAAAAAAAGCTTCAAATTTTGCAATTACAGTAGCGCTTAAACGCCATTTTCTTGAAACGGCTCCGAATTTTTCAACAAACATTGCCATTTAGGGCAAAGTTTAATTGTTTTTTTATATTCTTAAAATAATAGTTTTGTTCTACTATTGGAAAACCGAAAACTTAAACAAAATGTCGAAAAAATTAAATGTAGTTTGGGCGGCGATAGATGGCAGCTGTCAAGAGTATTGGCAAATCCGGAAAGCTAGCCGAGACCAAACGAAACAGAAAACTAATACGGGAAAGTCTGTGCCATTCTGTAGCACCACTAGTTGTGATCTTTGTACGACGTATTCGGAGTGCAAACATGAAAATCTATTACATATGCCTTCGTTTTCCAATTTGTTCATAGTGTGCACTGTTCGTTAATGGTACATTGTAAATGAAATTGTTTATCGTAATCTGCTAATGGTTATCAAGTAAAGTGTACGTTGTATTTAAAAATTTGTCGTATTTTATAATTTCATTGTCCTAAAAGACATGATTCAAAAGTGTCGTTACCGAATTTAATTGCTCATCTGTGATGGTTACATATTTTTTTAAAATTTAACGTGAATTGTGGTACGGTTGTAAAGAACTATCACTGGTTAATGCCCATCCTGTTTCTCATTTATTTAGCATGCAATTTGTTTGGAATATGAATCATATTACACGATTATTCTTGGCTATGACAAAGACCTTAAAGCGTTTTTAACGGATAATCTGAAGTTCTGTTACCGATACTCTTTCCCGAGAAAGATACAATTGCATTGAAACAGACGAAAAGACACCACATAACGAATGAGAGAGAAAGATAAGAAATAGAAAATGCAGGCTGTCAGTTCAGAAATAATGGTAGGCGCGGACGTCGCATGGCGTTTCCATAATTAGTACAATGCCCATTTTCACTGCTTACTATTGGAGAGGGTTTTTTTCGTATTATGGCTGTAACCGGCAAACACTAAATAAAAAAGATTTCATGATTTCTTGAAGAATTAAATTGTTTGGACTTTGAATTCAATAATTTATTCAATTTTTGAGTTAAAGTACTTTTAAAACGAAATTGAGGTACTTTAACGATAAAAGTGAAAACCATTAAATGCCTTCATAGAAAAAGTAGATATTTTTATGATTTAAAGAAGAGAGAGATACAATAATTTCTGTCACAAAATTAAAATAAACACTGATTGCAATTCGCAGACATTTTGTATATGTACCCTAGTAAGTTAAGAATATTAAAATAAAACAAAGGTACCTAATCAGAGGTTTTTGAAAAACTGGTTGACACCATATTGATGATTCTTTCTTGTGAAATATATAACAATATCCCTAGAAAACCGACCGTAAACTCGCTTTGTGCACGATCACGGTGCTTGGATCAATCCAGAATTAAACCCGTGCACTATCCTTTGACGGGAATTTGTCAGACCTCCCCGCCATGAGTTACTCCGAATTACTTGTTACGGTAATTTGAATTAAGAGCGCGCGAAAAAAATCAAATTTTGAACCTCTTTGCAAATTGACTTCCTTAGAAAGCAATCCCTGACTCAGAGAATATGGGCTCACTCTGAGGATCCCAGGAAACGGAACAGACAGTCCACAGAGAAGTGGTCGTACGATCCGCATTTTACCACCACTCGTCCAGAAAATAAGTTCTTTTTTTGTGTGTGTTTAACTGCAAAGACTTCTAAGAAATATTAGCGCGTTCTACGTAAGTCTTTACTGCCTTGAATATGAAATCGTTCTGTTCAAAGAAACAAATTCTATCACCCGTCATCTGCATCGAAGTATGAATTTTTAAAATATTTCACTAAATTCTCGAGAGATACGTCAATCAAAGAAACTAATATTTAAAACAAAATATCTCAACTCCAATTTTTTCAGAATAAACATTTTAAAATGAATGCCGTTCTTTAGTTTTCATTTATAAGAGTACTTATTTTACTGATCAAACACAAAGTATAAGGACTTGTTTTAACTTAATTAATTTAATTTTGTCAGTGAGAATGTTCAACCTTTTTTATTCATTTTTATTTTTTATTTAAATTTTGCACAATATTTTTTCAAAACTATTTCATAATTTGTCTATGACTGTTTACGACCATTCATAGGCTTTTAATCTTTAATAATTAATATCCTATGCTTTGTCCACTGCATTCGATGATGTTACCCAATCCCTCTCATATAAAAATATTTACAAGAACATCAGTTAGAGCAAGAATATCTCAGTTTCAAGGCCTCAAGGCCCACTATTAAAACCTTCAATATAGTTGACGGCCATAATTACATTACTTGCGACTACCCCGTATTGCTAACTTTGGCAGTTAGCCCGGGTGCTGTGAGACAATCGAAAGGAATGGAACCAAGCGTGATATCTACCCGTACTATGAATAACGTAAGGAAACACAATGGGATAATTTTAATTATTGAATTTACTAGAAAAAATAATTCTTAAATCTAAACTTAACCTATTTTTTCATTAAATGTAAAAATATGACAAGTTTGTATGTTTTTACATTAAATGTTGACCACGACAGGGCGCATACGCTTGGCGCAATGTTCTCGTGCGATATGGAAACAAGGTACTTTCACTTTTCACTAACAACCTTCAGAGGGCCGCAATAAATGGTACCGCGTGCCCCGTGCGGCCCACGAGCCGCCAGTTGGGTAACCCTGTTAGAATGATCTATGCATGAACCGACATTGTCATCGTACTAAGTATTAACAAATAATATGTAAGTGTTTCTACCTGTCTTTAACTTTATTTATTCTTAAAATAGGCTGGATGTATTAAGGTTGTGCGATATGTATTTTCGACAGGATGATAAAAACATCGAAATTCAGTGAGTACGAAGAGCAGTATAGATCCCAAATACGTGATACGCTATAATGCTCATACTATTGCATTATTATTATTATTATTATTATTATTATTAATTATTATTTTATGCTATTTTTGAAATACATTCAAATATACTCATCTGATGTATTTACGCAGATAATTGAGCGGATTTCTATGATTTTGCATACTATTGTTCTTTGTTTCTGGGCACACCTAAGTGAAATGACTTGACACTTGGTCAGAATTGGATGGTAAGTAAATTAATATTGTGATATACATAATGGCGGTTCAAACATTCGACGGTAAACGCCGAAGCTCGCTGTACGCAACGAGCTGGAGATACTAACTCGTTGGCTGTACATGGCGCATATGCGTTGCCAAGGTGTTGTTGATTTTGAGTAGTGGGAGAAAAACAAACTGTATGTCACTTTCATATGCAGTGCAGTGGAAAAAGCTCTCTCTTCATCGAGACACGGGCGGACGGATCGTCTGATAAGAACGCGGAATCTAACTTCGATTTTGCTTGATAGTAACGCTGTGCTGTAATACCGATAAGGAATATTAGTCAGGAGAATGATTCCTGAAGTTAATTAATTGAATTAATTCGGTTGCAACTTTTCATCATTGATTGAGAAAAACTTTATTAGCAAAATAAGCTGATTCGCCGCGTTGTACTAACGTTATACGACATTGCAATTATTATAAATTGATTCGGTGACAATAGCTTGTGTTAAGTGGAGAACTTAAATCAAATATAACCCGTGTCGTGGCGGCGCAAATTAGTTTGTAAATGAACTTGGCTACAAATATTAGCAGAGACATTTTTTTTCGATTTGTTGAGTTCGCGGGTAGGCGCACAACTGTTGCGCATTTTAGAGAAAAGTAACTTTAGATGCTAGGTTAGCTGCAGATGCTAGATAAAAACAGATACTAGAAGCAACGCTGAAGAATGAAGTAGACGACATCGGGTCCGGCCCAGCCGAACGAAGATCGGAAGACGTCGTGAAAGTTCCAGGTTGGTTCTTCGGACGCCATCCGACGACTGACAAGAGAGCTCGAGGTATTTTATGCTAACGATCGTTAAAAATTTAATTCATAGGTCATGGCCAAATGATAATGTTATTTTTGCATTGATAGAAATCTTAAAATTCATTTAATGGAACTAATTGGAAAGTAATTGAAATAAATAATGTTCTGTTTTTAAACGAATTAAAAAAATATTATTGTGCAATATAGTACGTTATTGGTGCAATAATTTCAGAATAAGATAAAACTTTCAGATTTCATGCTTCTCTGTACAGAGGGCAGATCCGGTGGCAATTTTGCAAATACAGGTAAGCGAATTTTCATCGAACCGAGAACACAACGACTGAGCCAGCAAGGTAGTGGTGTAATTTAAATACATGTAATTTTCTTGATACTTGAAATTGTTTTCCTGGCGCCCATAATAATAGGATTTATTGGTTATTGCAATTGAACAGAACCAACGACTAAAATATAGAATTTATATAGTTTTTAATAGTAAATGAGTTAGTAGCGTTTCTAATAGAAGAATCGTTTCAATATGTTAGTGCATACTTGTTAATATTTGACAGATTTTTCCTGTTAGTGCATATTCGTGTAATTATAAGCGCATATTTGGCATATTAAGTTTAAGTGGAAACTTATCTCTAAAGCGTTTCATCTTTCAATAGAACCTTTTTATTTCTGAACGTTCATTGATTAGAAATAGTTTGTCACCGTTTTTGATTCTTTTCTGTAGATGATAAAATACTTGTGCAAATGTAAGATATTTCTTGGTATGATATTTTTCAACCATGCAGAAAAAGTGCATCACAACATAAAATGTACTTCTCTAAGATGAATATTTACTTCAATTTCTCCCGCGAAGTAAGGGGGATTTTATTAAATTTGCACAAACATATATCTTTTCATTCCATACATGCTACTCCTGGGTTTTATCAAGAAAGGTTTATACAGGAAATGAAATATCGTTAACTTTTATTGCATATTAAAGTGCATATTTAATAATTTTTGGTCATAAATGCGTATTTTTAAAAGGATATTTTAAGATTTTTGGGGGCATAAAAATCCTCTCCCTACAGATAATAATTCCCTGATCTCTTATAGAATAACAAATGTTGTAGGTTCAGAGGGGCTTATGGGACAGATATTACTGGCTTTTACGCTGTTGGGTGTTATAGGAATATTTCTTAATATTGGTAGAGACGACAAAATGTACATGGAGGGATAACAGAGTTAATTGAAATAAAATTCAAATTCTATCTTTAACTTTTCAAACCAAAACAATTATTTCGTTATGTTATTTTCAATAAAAGTTAACTGTTTTTTTAATGAATGAACTTTACAGCTGTAGTGGGTGAGACAAATCTTTTTGAACTTTAGAATTACTAAATACCAATGCTAGTAATAAACAAGTAATTCTCTTCTTTTATGGGCTAATTCTCTCTCTCAACTAATTTACGATTTGAAAACGTATTGTAAAACTTAATTTAATTTCATTCTCGACGTAAACTTTCATACTTTACCTTCTGTGAACGGAGAAATTTCACTCACCTGAAAAAAGAAAACAAACATATTACCATATGCGATTTAAAAATAAAGATAACATTCATTTTTCAAGATAAAACGCATCGATATATCTTTTAAAATTATATAAAAATATAGATATTTATTTAAAAATATAAAGAGGTGATGGAGCGATTTAGAAAAGTGAGACACAGAGGTGACAAAGGTTGACCAGATAAATTAGTAAATAATAGAATCTGCTGTGCTACCATGTACGTAGCGAAATATAGGTTGAAAGCTATCGTTTGTAGAGCATTTCACAAAAACGAGCTGCTTGTGAATCCACAACGCATCGTCCTTCCAGTCTTGGTAGCCTTCCAAACCGGAGGGCAGACATATAGCTTCCCGCACGATCAGATAGTAAAAAGATTTATGAAGTTTACGTTACACCTCTCGCTTTGGAGGTTTGGGACTTCTTCCCGCAGTAACCCAATCATGTCATTTCATCCAAATGATTTAAGCAGATTTAACCCTGAGGGTAATATTCTTTTTTACGACAGTGCTAAACACTTCTTATAGTCGTCGAATGTATTTATGATTTTACGACGAACAGTGTATAGATACACAAGGCAGCGTGAAATTCGTTCGACTGAGCTGACGTCACTTGCGGTCTTGCGGTATAGGGATGATATTACATCTGAGGTTTAAGGGGGAGGTATCTGTGTAGTTTAGTCGGGTTATGTCCCCATTCGCTTCTTTCCTTCCATGTCACGGTGGGACAAACCGCAGCGACGTGAGTACAAAAGACCCGGCATGGACTCGCGACGAACAACTGCACACATGTGAATCAGAAGTTATAAGTTAATGCCTTCACATCATTTATAGCAATCGTTCTGAGATGAATTACGTGTATAGAGTTATTGGATATCTTTTATACTTTTAAGCTGTCAATGAATAATATATTACGAGTTTTTAAATACAATACACTATGAAATATAGTTGAATCGTACAATGTAATTTTTTTTAAACCAAACGACGTAGGAACGTGTTAAATTTTTAAACTCGAATATTACGCAAATATCTTTAAACGAAATGAAAATTGTGCAGAGAGAAGCGCAGCAGAGGCTGAACTTTAGTCTGCCTGGCGACATCAGAGAACTGCACAGAGCCCCGATTACATCCAGGGCAGTCATTACTTGCTCTTTCAGTGTCATCGATTATCACGTTTACATTTTTCATCCTTCGTATTCCTTCAAAAATGATTTTATTTTTGATGATTCTTACAAGCATGATTACTACAAGTACAAGCTCCTGGTCATTTTGAAACATTCGGCGAAAACTTTCTGTACAAGAAGATTGCGTAAATAAAAAAACAAGACAAGTGCTTGCATTATAGAAGAATCTGAAAAATTACATCCCTCAGCTCTTTCCGTTCTACTAAAATTCAAATTTAGTATTCATTTACCCTGGAACGCTTCAAGTAAAAAATGTATATTTCTGAGACTGAGCTTGAGGCGATACCTGCGGTAAATATGGGAGTCAACATTTTACTGCAACCTGGAAGTGTTTTAAAGTCACTTAAGTAAAAATTTACTTTACGAAATATCTATTTATTTAACTGTCCCTATTACGAATTTTTGTAACTAAAATTTCCTCTTTATTTTTATTGTTTACTTTATAACAATTTGGAACAAGTATTTTTGAGATAAAATACTATACAAACATTGTATTCTACATAGCGTATTGTCTATTCTTTTCACTCGTTTCCGTCATGTTTTTGTTATACAAGGCTGGGATATGCAAATACTCCATTCGAGTAAATGTGTTCTACTGAATATGCGAGCAACAGAGTGTTAATCATTTAACAACGTAAATAATCCATTCATAATATTTGTTTTCAAACATGGTGAAGTGCAACTAGAACGCCACCGAGAGATAACAGAACTGGAGAGGGCGTTTCTCCCTTTTCAGCCAGAGAACCAAAAAATCACAGTTATCAGTGGACTATAGCTCCTAAAATATTGGCAAAGAGTAAAGAGAAAAAGTTAGTTGCAAAAATTGTCTACTTAAATTTTATCTACGACAGTTGTTTTTAAAAGCGCATAGGTATCCAGATATAAGCAAAAAGCTGGGAAAAAAGGTGAACTTTTTAGTTGTTTTTTGTTGCAACGTTTTATGTGAAGTCGGTACTTCACGAGATGATATTCCTTAAATACAAATTAACACCCTCAAAAACATTTATAATCGATGAAATTCAGAATTTTTTTCATGGATCAGATTCCTTATGGCTGGATTATTATCTTTTGAACGTCTTTTGTAATATTATACCACTATAAATCAGCGGAAAAAATAGCACTAATGTTGTTACCTAGATTAATTATTTCATCTGAGAAATGAAATTACATGTCTCAGACACTGAATTTATTTTATTTCGACCGACTTTGAATTGATAATAAACGAATGAGACATTTCGCAAACCTTATAGATGCTACACACTGAAGAGAAATGTCATGGGATACCTTCTAACATCATGTCGAACCTCTTTATCCATCAAATGCATCAACTCGACGTGGCATGGACCTAACAAGTCTTGGAAGTCTCCTGCAGAAATATTGAACCACGCTGTCTCTATAGCTGTTCATAACTGGGAAAAGTTGTCGATCCGGGATTTTGTGAATGAACTGAAATCTCGATTACGTCCCATAAATGTTCTATGGGATTCATGTCGAGCCCGGTGACATGGCGCATTGTCATCCATAATAATCAATCGTCGTTTGGGAATATGAAGTCCATGAATGGCTGCAAATGGTCTCCAAGTAGCTGAATATAACCATTTGTAGTCAATATCCAGTACAGTTTCGATGAAAAGACGCTGTCCATTTCACGTAAAAACTGCCCACACCAATTCGGAGTCACCACCAGCTTTCACAGTGTCTTGTGCTATAATTTCGTGAAGTCTGCGTACACTCAAATCCTACCATCAGCTCTCAGGAACTGAAATCGGAACTAATCTGACTAAGCCAACCTTTCCACACGAATCACTTGAATATAAATGAAATCTCTGCCAATGCGCAACCGTTTTGTACCTTTTGTATGCGATACTACTGTCATCTGTATATTTGCATATTGTTATCCCATGATTTTTGCCACCTCAATATAGTTATTGCAAAATTTTATCCCACTACTGGCATCATTCCATATATTCTATATACACATAAATATCTACACTACATATATATATAATACGCTATATTATACATAGGCTACATAAATTTATATATAGATATTATATTTTAGCCCGTAATGACACATCTTTTATGCATTTTAACTGTTAGGTTGGTGATTTGCGTTCTGGGAATAAAACTCAAAACCATGAAGCGAACAGGGTGGGAGCAAGGTGTGAAGATGTCTCGTGGTGCGTTTATTTCCTGGCTGGTGGCGCGTGGGAGCGCTCCTGCCGGCTGTTGCCTGTAATTCCCCGGAGCTTCACGGCGCGCGTTGCGAGACCGGTTCCGCTCGCTGCAGCGTGCGAAAGTATCACAGGACCTCCGAGCGTAGACAAACTAGCAGAGGCGTATTTGCGGTATGGAAGACATGGTACGTGCCATGGGCACCACTCACAAGGGATGTTATTTACAGTATACGCGCTGAAACAAATACTTTGAAGTAACCAGACAGGAACGCAAATTGTAGGGTGGCCACGAGCGCCTGAATACCTAGATTCACCTCTACAAACTAGGGACGGGCAATTCTATAAAAGCACCGTATCAAATAATCGCACCGTATTTAAAAGTTTCCGATTGGATTTTGATTAATCAAATTTATTCAATTAAGTTTTTGTGTATTTTTCTTCAGCATGTCATTTCAGATATTTCAACTTATTTTATAGGTACTTTAATTCTAAAATACATTTTTGCGTAAGATTTTCATTGTTTTTTTATCGAAATTAGTTGAATGAAATGTAAAACAAATTATTAGATACGTTCATAAATGTAGTAATTACCAATTTGAAAATTAGAAATTAATTGCCGAAAATTACATAAAATTATATCCTGATTGATATTTACAGTGGCATTAGTAAAATTTGTTCAAAATACGACAGTATACCCTTTTAGATAATGCAGTATTTTACGAATGTAATAATTTATCCGAATTTCTCAAAATTTAAATGCGTTTAAAATTTCTCAAAATTCCTGTGGCTTCATAGACTTTAGTGTGTAGTTTGTGTAACAAAACAGAAAGAGTGTAGGTGCAGGGTTAAGTCCCGTCTCCTGTTTTCTTCTCTTTATGGCAGACACGTGGTGAGCGCGGAGACCGCTACAGCTTTTATGCGCTCAGCCTTTGTCTTGCGTTCCCTCAGGAAGCGTTTACAGCGACTAAGGAAGCCGCCCTTACCTGTAAGCAAAGCAAGCTTATAAACGCTTTCGGGCTGTGAGGAACACGGCTTGTATTTTACGAAGGAGGGCGAATTTTTTTTCAAAGAAATTGATATAAGAGAAGGGAAAAAAACGAAAATCCCAGAATGTATGCGGAACCGTTCGAGGATTTCTTAAAGATAAAACACTTAAAGATATTTTAATGAAGGTATATAAAGTAATGGCTATCCCTTCGCTATCGGTTGAAGTGAATGTTAGAGTCGAAGAGAAAGAAATATGCGCTGCAAACTTGAAAGTTCTGAGATCTGTATACAGAAGTACTTGAATAGGTAGAATACAAAATGATGAAATAAAAAAAAATATTAAATATATTCAAGGGATCAATAACACCATGCAATTCTTCAGACAATAGTAGAAAGCATGTCGAAAGAACGCAAGAGGCACGCATTTGAGAGCAGCCGTGTGAGTATTCACCTGAAGTTAGATGAGACCCAAGGAGACTGCTGAAATGATGAAATTTATGGAAGCAGGAATAGATCGTAGACTTATAGTATTTGATGTGGAAAAGAATAAGATACTTTACTGCTTTGCAATTAATTATATTTTTTAAAATTATGATTTACCGATTAGGAGAAAGAGGAACTTCTCCATTTCTAGTAGTATTGTACATGTTTGTACTCTGCGCTTTGTGTCTTAGGAATTCACAAACGTGATTGGCAATTATTGTACATTCTCATCATAAGTATTTTATTTGTGGACATATATTGGGACCAACCTTAGTATGATGGTCACACTAGGTAATTAAAATGACCCCGTGAAGACCCGCCCAAAAGCGGACGCCACGTGGTAGAAATCTGCCGCACCCGCTGCCGGCCAACGTCAGGGCATAAGCTTAGAGTAGAGGTTCGGTGGAAGAGAGGTGGTGGCAGGCCGAGTGTAGGGAACATGAACGTACGTGCGAAAGAAAGCACAGAAAGTTTTGAGAAGCCGAGACGAGAGGTTGAGAGCGAGAAGTGTTGCCGCGAACAGTCAGAGGAAAATGGTTCCACGTGAAGACGGCCTTCCTGCACGCTTTGTTTCTTTCAAAGAGGCTAAATTTTCCAACGGACTGAGGTTGAGGTATGGCTCGCGTAGTTCACTCTTCGAGATTGTTTTGCCGTTATAACACTTGTGTAATGGCTGGTATCTCCTGTCCAAAGACAAATCCTCATAGTAACTTTGTAACATTTGCAGAAGATATTTGAAGTTATGTATTTTTCTTATGGGAGGACATTACTGATTTTTGAAAGAATTTTGTCATGTTAATAAGATGTAAGTGCAGTTTCTGTTTTGAAAGGAGTATTATGGATGGTAATGTTAACTCTAGGTAAAGTCATAAATCTACTAAAGCTATTTAAGAATCATTAAAAAAGTTATAAAATTATATTTGCTATGAAATGTTGAAGAACCCAAATGAACTTAAACATTTTAAATATATAGGAGTTTGGATGCCTGTTGAGAAGAAATAAGGCATAACTTCAATTTCAACCAAAGGTGTATGGTGTAATAAATGTTAATTTTCTATAGTAGTTCCATGCAACGTATCTTGAATATATCAGTGCTTTTTTCAAAAATATATTTAATTCAATTTGTTTGAATTTCAATTTAAATTTGTCACAGAGAATATTGATGTGATTCTAATTTGTGCCAATTTTGAAAATGATTCATGATAATTTTGTGTTTTGGTATTGAGTGAAGTTGTGCAAAAGTTATTATTTTTGTAATTCCAGAGGATTTCTTGCAAGAAATTGTACATGAGTGTTGATGTATTGTATGCTGAGGGACGAATTAACTACAATTTTCATAAACAAAAGGCACTATGACACTGTCATGTAAAAGGCAAGTGCTCCTATCTATGACATTACATTATCAGCACTCCTTAGCTCATCAGATATCTCATTTCTTCAATTCGTTGAATTTCAATTTCATTTAGTCACAGAAGATATTACTGTGGTTCTAATTCGAGTCAACTTGAAAAAAAATATTTCGGTTAATTTTGCAGTTGATTTTCCATCTGATGTTTTTTTATGTTGTTAAATTTATACACTTTTTTGTTTGTTTATTTATTTCTTTATGTCATTGTCATTCTGCAATTTGTGATTTAGGTGTTTTCTATGAGAATTCAATTAAATTGATGTTGGTGGTTACGATGTTGTGTTTTTTCCAAAATTTTAAAAAGAACCACGCTTCCACTAAAATTCCCCACAACCGACCAACACGTACGGTTACATTACAATCATAAAACTAATCTTACTGCGGATAATGTGATGCACCTATAAGTAAAATAATGACGATAGAAGTGCTAGTAATATGTTGGAGTTACAGCTGTCGTCACAAATCAGAGTAATCTGAGCTTTTATACGCCAGTTATTATCTGTTCCCTCTCAGAGACAGCGTTCGCAGCTGTTAAGAGACAGCGTTCGCAGCTGTTAAGAGACAGCGTTCGCAGCTTTCTTATCTAAAAGCAAAATAAACGGCTCCATGCTTTGGAATTGAGTAAATTTACCATGTGGTATTTGTAAGAGAAAATTTATTTCACAGCATTTAAATTTGATCACTATTTTTCAAAATTATTCACATATGTATTTATTTCTTATAATCCATTTACCCCCTTGTGTATGTACTCTTATTATTGAAAGAAAGTTTTGCATTTCGGACGGAGTTTTCGGTTACGTGTTAAATGAATCTATAAATTAAATACTAATGGTGGAGAGAATACTATCGTTAACATCGGTAATGCGACCAAAAAACATTTTATTGAGATTAAATATCTATGAAAATGAGAATGACAAGTTTACAACTATGTACGGGAGTACCGATTAATACGGAACAAAAAACTAGATTAAATAGAGGTAATCGACTAGAACGAGTCTTTTACACTGTAGATTATCAAACACGAACATACAAACTTCAAGGCTACAATGTTAAGAATAAATTCAAATTAAATACAAATAAATAGTTAAAATACAAAGAGATTTTTTAAAGTAACTCAATTGCGTGTCTGAATTACAAACTTGTCGTCGTATACGTAACTCATAACCGTGAGACCAAATATTACGTGTAGGTTAAAGAGCCATTGTTATAAGTGAAAAAGATATTGAAAAAGTTAGAAAGGTATTGTAATAAGTTCCTATACACGTTTTCTTTATTTTACATGAAGTGTCTTTTGGTGATGAATCAACAGCCAATATTTATTGCAAATATCTTACATCTAGGCTCCATAGTTAAAAGCCATTTTAAATACGCACATAAAGAAATTTTGTTTCTTCTCCATGAAATGTCTGGCAATGGTGATTCAGGCCAAGAAATAGTCTTTAAATAGATAATGTAACGTACGAAGTTAAGCTCACAAAGCATCATCTCTTGTTTTTGTAACTGGTCACTGAGAGGAGCAACATTTCGAGTTCTATGACGCTCCGAGACTGGAGATGTAATAAAGGAAGTTGCCTGTAGCAAGTGACAGGAAACTAGAAGCTGTGCTGTTTCTCTTGCTCCATGGTCTCCCTCACAGACATTTTTTCGAGTAACATGGAATACTGTTTCATTTCACTTGGCGTATATTCTATGATACGAGTATGTTTTGCAATAGCTAACAGAATATTCGCATTTTGTGATCTGTAATTTACATTCCACACAGGCGTCGCTATGAAAATATGAATGCTCATTTATTTATTTACGACAACTATGAAAAGACCTTATTTCAATTCCTCTTTAATACTGACATTTAATTTTAAATGCTCTGTAGACTGGGATATTTATGAACTACACAAGTCATTTTTATTGTATTAAAATTTTGTTTTTTTTCAATCAAGAGGAAATATTACTACCAAATGAAATGTCTAATCATGTACGTATTTACACGTACAAACCTTGCACTGATATTTACGTATTGTACGAACATACATTTTCCACTCCTCACAAAATACTTCCAGACGTGTTTTTATATCACAGTTCAAGCAAACTGCTATTTTTCATTGTTTAATGTTTTTCCCTTTTTGTGCAAGATAATGGTATATTTTGTACAGAAATAGGCCTTGAGTATAAACATCATTATATTAGAACTACTAACAAATGATTTGAACTAGTGCCTGAACCAAAATAATATTTGTACCATTAGTATTTGCATATTTAAAGCATTTTTTTGTATCAGAAACTTAAAAAATCAGAAACTAAATTTTGTACTAATTTTCTCTATGAAATAATTGGTTCAAATATTTAGTTTTACTTCATGCACCAGGTGTCTCAATTATAACAAAACAGAATCAGAGGGTTATCGTACATAGAACCGGAGATATGATGTTTCAGGTTTTCAAAGACAGCCAAAAAGGCAACTTTCGGGGAAATGGCTCTAAAGTTTGTAAGGCTAAAGAAAGGTTACATGTTACGCCTTATTTTTAGTGTCTAAATTTTCTCTTATTTTCTATCTTTCTATGAAATATCTTCTTCGATTCTTATTTTCTGGTGTTGTCTCTTTTTTGGGGGGGGGTTGATTTTTTTGGGAAAACCACGCCTCGTTTCGGTGCGTGGTTCCCCTAGCGCTAGTCTGAATAAATATTCAAATAACAAAACGAAAGATAGCAAAATAAAACGGATTTCGCCATTTTAAAGAGAATATATCAAAGGTTAGGATTCTGTTAAAAGTCAAAAAACGGATTTTCTGCGATTTTTTTCTAATTTTGGGGGTATAATATACCTTAATTATCGCAAGAAGAAACATAAAATAATCAATCAATTAATCTTCCAATGTGTTTTTGATATTTCATCTTGTGAATTAATCGTCTTTTCATGCCATCAAAGTTCAATTTTCTCAATATGTGTGTAAGGTAACGTGGGGTTCGTCTCAACTGAGACTGCTCAGCTGGCGGAGGAATCTGGTGGGGAAACGCCTCGAATGATTGATTGAATGTCAATGTTTTCGGACGGGTCAGTTGCTAAACCTATTAGTCCCGTAAGTGTAGCGCATGCTTTTCTTCGAGAGGTGGTACGCCGCCGTCCTACACGGCCGCTTACGGGGTTTTCCCACCAGCAGGGTACCGCCCATGCCAGGACAAGCTCTAAGCTCCCGACTGTTTCCTTGCATTGGTGGTAGTGTAGGGCATGTTAGCGTAAATGTAAGTAAGGGGTGAGGATAGGACAAGGAAGAGGAAGGAAATATCACGTGAGGTCCATGCCCGTTTGTTAGGAACTCCGGCATTCGCCTGGTGTTGTTAGGAGAAACCAATACAAACTATCGATCAGAGCAGCCGACCGTTAGAAGTCTCATCTTCACAGAGGCTGAATTCAACCTAGCTTTATAGCTACTGCCACCTGCTACTGGAACCTAGGACCTCGCGGTCAGAGGCAGTACAGTGACATCAGTTGATGCCCTGAGCCAGCTCTACCGGTGAAACACTTCGAATGACTGCGGATAGGTTTCTGCCAGATCTCGCGTTGTAGTGGGTGAAAGACACCGCCACTTTCTAAGATATAACGTTCGCTAAAATGAAATAATCCATCGATCAGACCTGGATACAATTTACGTTAAATTATTTAGATTTATCATTTCAACATATTCGAGTTGATAATGTTTTCTATATTTGTTAATATTGTTAATTAAAATTTAGAAATCTCTATTATGGTAGTATCAACACTGACGTAAATTAAAATATTGCCTAAATTATTTCACTTGAAATATGTAAATTGAAAATGTTCTGGTCAATAATCAAACAAAATCTCTTGAGAAATGAAAATTATTATATCGAATAAATTTCTATTTCTGGAGAGTTTGAACCCTTTGAAATCCCCTCCCCTGACTTCGTGTCCAAACGCAAAAAGAAACAAAAGAACTAGTGTGCGCAGGAGAAAATACTATGTGAGCTTCAAACAGCAAGAGAACACCCACGCAAGAGCACAGAGTGCGCCATAAACCTCATTTACTACCTGCAGCAAGAGGTCAAGGTCACTCGCCATTTACTACGCCATGTCATGCCTCTGTGCAACCCCAGCTCTAAAACGAATTTTATGGAAAAGAATCATTTAAATGTCTCTTGGACGTGGAACAACCACACAAATTCTTCACGCCCAAATTAATATTCATTTCATGTGTTAAACCTCTCTCTTCACTGAAACAAACTTCAAACAAACTCAAGAAATTGAAAGAGAACATCGTCAGTCATCAGATCAATATGACTCACAAAATCGAGCAAAGAAAGCCCACTTTTATACCTAAATAACATAAGAAAATTCTTTGTAATAAAAAAAAACAAATGATAACGTTCATCGGAAACAAATCTTCTGGTACTTGGAGGTAAGGAATAATACTGGGAGCCATTGAAGATTGAATAAATTAGCCCCGAAACATGTGTACGTCTGTATATTCTTAATATTAAATTTATATTGTAACATAGTCTCGCGACTAGCGCTTGGTCAGTGTGCTCACTTTCCACTACGCGACCCCGCGTTCGATTCCCGGTCGAGGCAAGACTACAGTGTGCGTTTTCCTTGCCGATGTGCCAGTATATGTGGCTGTGTGACAATGATAAAATTCACTTCTCAGGTTGAGAATACCGGAATACGGCGTGGGGATGTCTAAGTGCCTACCACACGTACCCCTTAATCCATGGCCGTGAAGCAGGATCATCGCCGGTAGGCCTGAGCCCATTCACGAGCTGTCGCGCCAAGTACATACACCGATATTGTAATTTCCTCTGTGGTTGATACCTCCTCGATCCATAAATAGTTAAAAAAGAACTGTAGTTGTGGTAAATCGGCTTCTGGAGGGGGAGCTGAAGCCGCGAACCACTCTCCCTTGATTCCGCCTGTGACTCTTTGTGGCATGCTCCATTCATGATGTAAGAGATATAGGTGGGTTCACTCCCGGTCTAAAACTGAAGCTAATGTGAGGCTAGTTCTCACAGTTCTCGCTATGTAAGTGCTGCGAACGACTTGGGCATTTTTGGGACAAGATGATGATCCATTTAATAGCTTTGTAATCTCTGGTGGAAGCCACTAAATCGCGAGACGCCATCATGAATGCCATACTCGATCGTGCGCACCGTACGGATAAGTGAGGAACTAGCCTCAAACTGGCTTCAAAAATTCTGTCCAAAAGGCGGCTAGTTTACACACCTATATATCTTTCACCGTGCTCCATCCTTGTGGCAGAAAACGTTCCTGCATCCCGTGGAGGCACTATCAGCTGGCGATACGCGCGCCTCGGCCGTCGGGCACCGACGCACCCTCTGTTGTTTGGCTGTCACGTTTCCTGCCACCGGAACAATGGCTATCAATATTGACACAAAAATATCGCTGCTGCCGAATTCTGTGTACAGGGGCCATGCTCTGTTTCCCACTACCTCTCTGTAGCGGATGAGTTGATTAAATTTTGATTTCAACAGTGTAGTGATATTTCAAAGAGATTGGGAATCGTTATTTGTCTGCCACTCATTACGCTTTCGAGAGCAGGCATATTTGCGGGGGTATTTGAACTGATGTATTCAGAAAACAGTAATTTCATTTCGGACATTTATGAAGTTTACTCCAGCGTGATTTAGTTTTTTTAGAGCTTGTGCTTACGTGTAAATATTCCACTTAAAGTTTTTCATTCATAAAACGAAAGAAGTTCATCGGCTACATGAAGTATAATTCTAAGAAAGTTGTTTGTGATATAAAGCATGTATAATATTATTGAGTGTGGCAAAAGATGAAACGTTTCTATGATTAAGAACGTATGTTATTCAAACGACAGATGGAAACATCAATACAGAAGAAATATGGATGTAGCTATATTTTAAATGACATATATTTTCATTCCAATTAAATGAAAATATATTGGTCGTAATTGCGATACCGTATACGAGAGTAATGTATTTACAATGCCCCTTGAGGGTTAATAGTCGGCCTGCTGTGAGACGGTCACGGGTTTGATTCCCGTCCGGGGCAAAAATGAAGTTGAATCTTTCTAATACAAACCGTATGTTTCTATAGCTAAGTGAAGAGAAAAAAAGCTCAGGCAGGCCTTGTAACCGAGGAACGGCGATGAGAATACGTCATGTTCACCAAGTGTCTCCCTAACCTAAAGTGTGGAATTAAAAAAACACAACAAAAAACAATACCCAGGTCTTGGAACACCGCTAGAAGGCAAAAGTCGGATTAATCCGACCTTAAAATACCAAATACACACATACACCTTCACACACAATACTTTATACAAGCTCAAGAATAAAAATTTTAACAGGATCTTTCAAAACAAATATCTAATGAAACTATATCCTTGTACGTTATCTTCCTATAATACTAAAACAATATCGATGCCGCAATATGTTGTGAGGAACTAAATTTTTTATCTTTCGCTACCTCCTCGCATTCTGTACACGGATGGTCCACTGCCAATCTATTCTCTAGTGCAGTTACAATAATTCTGTCAACGTTTTCACCGAGAGAGGTGGCTCAGGGCATCAACTATTATCAGGGCATCAACATCACTGCAGTGCCTCTGAGCAGGACGTCCTAGCTTCGAGTCTCGACGGTGGCAGGATTATCGTCACTAGCTTGAAAGCTATTCGGAGTTGTATGGAGGAGAATTCTAGTGGTCGGCTGCTCTGATAAGTAGTTTTCCGTGGTTTCTCCGATCAGCACGAGGCGAATACTGCAGCAGTATTTCAACAAGCAAACCACGGACTGCGCCTTCTTTTGTTCCTCTTCATTGTCCTTTCCTCAGCCCTTATTTACACAAACTTACGATACACTACCACATGCACTACACTAGCGCATTTGTCGGGAGCCAGGTGGGAGCATTTAGCTCATCCCAAAGGGGTTGGAGATACGGGTTGGGAAAACCCCGCTACGCGCCGACGAGAAGGTTGGTGTCAGATCTCACCAACCAGCGGAAGAAGATCACCGCCACCTCCCGAGGGAAATAGCGTGCACTACACTTAAGGGAATAATGACCCTATCAGTGGACGCGCCCAGAATTACTAGTAAAGCAATCTATATTTTTAACACAACAAACATTTTCAAGACGACTCCTCGAGCGGTTCATTGGTCACCTTTCAACAAGTACCTCGTTCAGTCTACTTTCTTTCGCTTTCGCAGTATATAGATGTCGTTGTACTGCTGCTGGTAAAATACGAGAATTTCTTGACAGAATATTTATTTATGATGCGAGTGGTAATAGTGAAATTTTATTTTGCGAGTAAAAAATGTTTCGACACGAGGCCGACAGGCCGAGTAGCACATTCTCTCAAAATAAAATCATATTTAACACGTTGTATACTTTTACTTTCTCTTAAAATATTTGTTCTTTTCATTCAAGTACCCAAAACACTTACGATTTATTAAGATCAGTAGACGCCGATGAGGTCAGAGAAAAGCATTTTGTTTTACTAAATTACTTTTCAAATTCGCAGATTTATCTGAATATTTGAACTTCGTATCACTTTTAGCTAAAATTATTTATGTGAAAAGTTTGATAAAAATTGAAATTTTAGCACGCTACACACTTCCTCAGAGAACCGCTTTGGATAGTGGCTGCCTAAAATCTCTTATTGCTAATGTCGACATAAATTGCGGAATTTTAATCTTACATAATCGTTGCTGATAAGTAGGGAGCGGATTTTTATGCCCGAAAAAATATTGAAATATGCACGTAAAAATATGCATTTGTGACATAAAAGGTCTGAAATATTCCCTTTAATATGCACTTAAAAATTAAAAATATTCCATTTTTTCTGCAAACTGTCTTGATAAAATTCTTGGGATGAAATGAAAATTTGCTTGGAATGAAAAGATATATTTTTATGCAAACGTAATACAATCTTCCCTACTTCGCGAGAGAAATAATCGAAGTAAATATTCACCTTAGTGAAGTACATTGTATGTCTCGTTGAATTTTTTCTGACTCCTTTAAAAATATGGTCTAAAGAAATATCCCACATTGGCACAAGTATTTTATCATCTTCGGAAAACAAAAACACAAACTGTGACTGGACCTTTCGAATCAAAGAACGCTCACAATTACATAAGAGTTTTTGAAAAGATTGAACTTTTATAAATTAGACTCTTTTTTAACGAAATATGCAAAATATGC
The DNA here is from genome assembly GCA_031308135.1 of Acheta domesticus. Lineage (NCBI taxonomy): Eukaryota > Metazoa > Arthropoda > Insecta > Orthoptera > Gryllidae > Acheta > Acheta domesticus. The sequence goes on from JAHLJT010004567.1 coordinate 158,943,539, forward strand.
GTCTATAATTACACGAATATGCACCAACAGGAAAAAATCAGCCAAATATGCACAAATATGTACTAACATATTATTCTATACAGCATCATATTCTAACCAAACGTCGAGAAATTTCACTTCACATGTCCTGAACCAACCGACAAAAATATGCAAAATCATAAAAATCCGCTCCCTACCGATGAGAAATTAAACGTCCTTTTGTAGCACCACAAGTTTTAAAGTAGGAGTCTGTGTGTATGTATTGCCTCGCGGCCATGGGGTAAGGGGGTACGTTTGGTTACGTAGGTCACGTAGACATTCCCACGCCGTCTTCTGGTCTTCTCAATCTGAGAAGTGGGTTTTCTCATCGTCAAATAGTAACACATACAGGGACATTGCAAGGAAAAAGTACATTACAGTCTTGCAGCGACTGGGAATCGAACCCTAGGCCGCGAAATGGAAAGCGAGCACGCCAACCAAGAGATAGCCACGAGGTTAAAGTAGGGAACTACCCTACGAATATCCCTGCTAATTCTTCTTGGTTTTCATGCGGTATTTCACCTTTTTTGTCATCTCTAGCTCGTCTTTAAACTCCATTTAATTTCTGTTTGGTTCTTTCCTTTACTTACGGAAATTCTGTTTTTCGACTACTAAACTTTGCTTTCTCATGAAATAAATACCTTTTTCTTTATTATGAAATAAATTGTTTGTACTTGTATTGCCTGCAACTTGACATTTATGATTATTGGCGAAACTTCCTAATTTTATATCATCTAGAGATACGAATTATTACTCGTTTTCAATATCATGAGGTATGAATTGCCTCAATATTCATTGGCAACAAAAGAATTTGGTATAAAAATTAAACATTTGGACATGTTAATTGTAACACTGACGATGGATCGGTAAAGGCAAAAACATTAGTTAGTTACGAGATGAAATCTTTATTATAGTAGTTTGATTAAACCCTATACTCCGATTTAAACATGGCACTTCGAAGTCACGAAATGAACGGAAATGGGTACACTGTCGGGAGCTTCGTTCCGATTAAGATTTTTGGTAATGGCGCTCCCGATTGGATGAAAATCATACCCTCCTTCCAGCACGTGACCTTGAAGTTCCACTATGTTTATCTCGGAGTATAGTTCGTGTCAATACTCAACGCTTGGACTCCTTCATTTTGTTCAACGTCACAGTCCACAATCTCTTTGGCGAGGATCTTTCACAAAGGGCCCGTAAATGTGCGCCAGACTCCATCAAGACAAAGGCTGCATCAACATTTACAGTTTTCTTTTATGTCGTTTTAGTTTCAGTAGTTAGCGCGCTTCTGGCGTTGCGACCGGCCGCTGGTGCCGCTATCGCTTCGCCGCCATAACGAACTACGACGACCTTCAACTTTTAATTACCAAACCCTCCCCCTCCCTTCGCTCAGTGTTCCACGGAGTCCGTCCCGCCCCGCCCCGCTGTGTCTCTCACTCCATCATGCCGTCACCGCTCGCTCTCATTCCTGCCCTGCGTTCTCGCCCCGCCAGTCCATGTCATCGCCCTGTGGGCCCTTGCTTCCCCGAATCCAGCACAGTCTTTGAATTGAATTGAATTGAATAGCCTTATTTTACGTGGCGAGACTCAGGCCATGAGGCCTGCTCTTCCGTCTGACCACGCAAATTTTGTTACACTTCTTTCACCAACTAGCGGAAAGAAGGTATTACTGAGGCGATAAAACCGGCGATTTGAATTTAGCTCAGAGGCTTCATTTAGGCTTGAGGATCTTTTACATGCAAGTAAATCTACTAACATGGGACAGCCGGCTTTACTTTCCCTCCGAAGGAAGGCGTACGAAGGATTTTTTCGCCCCTAAAAATCCACGGCTTCGATCGGATTTGAACCCGCGAAGTCCGTTACGCTAACCGCTACACCATCGCCGCCGTTCTTTCACTGGACCCCTTTTGCTCCGACCCACCAGTTGAATTTATCTTAAAACCAGCATTAGGGAGTTTTTGCACCTCAGCTCTATCGATCTTCTGCTCATGCGCAGTTCAAGTTTTGCGTCACTTTTGTGCATCTGCGCATGCGTAGACGATCGATAATGATGAGATATTTATTTCCTATGGGCGTTCAAAAACTCCCTGCTTGTCGCTGTCTCTGTAGCGATCCTGATGCCAGGAATCGAGTCTCAACGGTGGTGAATTTTCGGCACTAGCTAGGGTCGAATTCAGCCATTGTCTGGAGGAGAATCATAGCGGTCGGCTACTGTGATCGGTAGTTTTTCGTGGTTTCTCTGATCAACACCAGGTGAATGCCGGGGTAGTACCGTAAGGAAAGGACTACGGTTAGCGCGTGATTTTTCCTTCCTCTTTATTCTCCTATCCTCACCCCTTACTCACACACACATTCTTACTGTAACTACTACTTTACCACACTTGTCGGAAACCCAGTCAAAAGCATAGAGCTTGTCTCGGCTGGGGCGGTACTCACTGGAGCCGGCATCTGGAGGGGGAATCCCCGCAAGTTGACATGTAGGTGGTCACCGGATCTCGCGTACTAGCAGAGGAGCAGTTCAGCCTCTTCCCAAGATAAAGCATTAACTGCACCAATGGGACTAATGACAAGAAAAATGTGCCAGGACACGTCAATCAACCGCCCCGCCCCGACCCATGGCTTGCCCATTCACACCCGCATCACCCTTTCTCACTGCACCTCCTCAGTCTACACCGTCCCGTGACGTCACACTAACTGTCAACGCTGTCTAAATTTGGTTTCCACCTCTTGTATCGTTGTCTCCGTCCCTCGCCGCTCCACGCCGCCTTAGTCTTCTCTCCTAGCTCCACCCTGACGCGTCGGTTCCCCACAGCGTATGCAGCATTCTCTTCTGCAGATGCATCGCTGGGGCGCCTTCTACGCCGCAAACTTCCAAGAAGTTACTTTCAGTTCGATAAGCTTCTTCTTCATTTGAAGCTTCTATCATTTGAAGAATTTCCTTGACGATTACGTCATGATAAACTTCATAGCGAACTTCTTAGAGATGCGGCATTGAATAGAAGTTATTTCAACAATGAACTTGTGCAATGTGCCTCTCAGCTTACGAGATCCTCCCTGAAGGTTGAGCACAAGGTGGTAAGCGGCCCACAGGGTATTTTCTGCGGACCGCCTGTGTCTCACGCAGAATAATATTTGAACACACTTCGGAAATTACAGTTGATGTTTTGACTTCCCCTTTTTAGAAAACACGTGAGAATATCTGACATTGTGTTGCGACAAGAACACTTACTAAGGGGTGACCACAATCCGATTTTCGTTTTTGCTCTGCGGACCCATATTTTCCCAGATCCCAGATCCACAAGTGGTCACAACAATACTAAAAAAATACTTAAAGCAGTTGTTTTTGTATTTTAAAATACTTAATAACATCTTAACTTTGAGAAACAATTTTGTCGGCTTATTTCAATCCACTGCGTTGTGTTTTGTTCCCAATAAGTGTCAGAAATTTGTCTAATTTGATAATCTTCAGGGTAAATGTTATTAACCTGTTAAAGTCATTCTGTTATTTCCAGGTATTTCTAAGTATACACAATGATTTCCCGCTTCTTAGCATTATTGCATTTTTGATTCTTATGCAGACGGTAGATATAATCTCAGTTGAACAGTACATTCTCAGGTTCAGCAGATACAATTTCAGCTTCAACATTCTGTTTAATGTTTTTAAGCGGTTCAAATTTTAAAATAAAGATTACCATATTTTCAATTACGGACGTAGATGTCAAATTGTAAGTTTGTTTTAGAGTACAGTATACGTAATATTGAAAATTATATATTAGGCCACTTTTATGTATATTAAATATTAAGTATAATTATTTTATATCAATGTAGATTTTAGTTTAAAATAGCTTCAATATAATGTGATTACTACTTGGCACAAAGTATCCTCAATGGGGAAATGAAGCCTTTTTTCGTAAGTTTTCAATTTTTTAAAACATACTTCGAGTTAAATCTAAAAGTTGTAATTTTTACTGAAGTTTGCAAAAAGTTACTATACTGTTGTGTGTAAAAGCACAGAAAAAATTAAGGCTTAGATTCTATTACTTCTTTGAAAAATTACTCTCTGAAAATCGAATTTCATTCACTCGCGTTCCATATATTTGGTTGGAAATATTTCCCACATAAAAACATAGAAAATAGGTAAATAATATTTCGATTTGCAGGCCAGAGTATGCTGAATTGATTGCTTTTTATTCTAGAATGCTAGAGCAACCGAGAGCTGAGCAATTTAGGAAAGAGTAAATGTCTGCGAACGTAAAAAATGGCGCACGGCGCGAAACAAAAATGGCCGCCATTTGTATATCAGGTACAATAAAAAAAGTTAAAGATGGTTTTGAACAGCCAAAACATAAGGAAATTTATGTACAAAATATGACATTTTTTCGAGATGGTCGAGCGACCAGTGCTGGACCACTTAAAATCGATTGACCCCCATGGCCTGTCCCGCCACGCCCCCTGGCCCCGCCACGCTCCGCTCTACCATTCCCCGCCCCGCCATTCCCCACCCCGCTATTTCCCACCCACCATTCCCCACCCCACCATTCCCCACCCCGCCATTCCCCGTCCGGCCATTCCTTTCCATGCCATTCCCCGCCCCACCCTTCCCGCCCTTCCTTCCCCGTCTCGTCATTCCCCGCCCCGCCATTCCCTGCCCGGACATTCCCCACCCGGTCATTCCCCTGCCTCGCCATTTCTCGGCATCCGCCTGTCTCGCCACGTTCCTTCCTGGCCCAGCCACGTCTTGCCTCTCTCCGCTCCGTCCCTCCATGCCGGTCTCGCCTTGTTCCCCCGGTCTCGCCACGCTCCACCACCTTTCTCCAACCCGTCATTCCCAACTCTGCCACTGCCCGTCCCGCCATTTTTCGTCCCGCCACTCCCTGACCCGCGACCCGTCGGCCTCGCCACGTTCCCCCTGGCTCCTCCGCGCCTCTCTCAACCACGTCTCTTCCCGCTCCGTCCAACCTCTCCCCCGCTCTATCGCTCTTGACTCGTCACGTTCTCCCTTGGCCTCGCTCCTCCCCGCAACGTTCCTCCCTGCCACGTCACGCCCTAGCCAGCATGGCCCTCGCAGACCTCGAGAGCGCTCGTATGTCACGGCGGAAGAGGGACGTCGAATTAAAGCGGAATTCGCCGAGGGTCAGCCGCCCGCAAAGGAGCTTGCGCTTTGCGAGACGCCATCCACAACGAGGGAGATAGTGGCAGTTGGAAGTACGCGGAAAACAGAGAGAGAGAGAGGGAGAGAGAGAGAGAGAAGTGTTCACGAGCGGGAATGGGGACTGCAGTGGGGGGGTGAGTGAAGCGGGCGGGTGAAGCGGGCGAGTGAAGCGGGCGAGTGAGCGGGCGAGTGAGCGGGCGAGTGAGCGGGCGAGTGAGCGGGCGAGTGAGCGGGCGAGTGAGCGGGCGAGTGAGCGGGCGAGTGAGCGGGCGAGTGAGCGGGCGAGTGAGCGGGCGAGTGAGCGGGCGAGTGAGCGGGCGAGTGAGCGGGCGAGTGAGTGGACGGGCGGGCGAGTGAGCGGACGGAGAAACGGAGAAGTGACATGGAATAAAAGTGTACAAATAAACGAGAAAACGGACCAAGGTACGGAGCAGGCAAAAAAGCTCGTGAACGGGCTGGGGACAGGAGGGCTGAAGCGAGGGAATGGGACGAGAGGGTAATGGGATTCCGTTGGTAATCCCTGTAATCCCGAATCCCCCTCTCCGGCTCCCGGGGGCTCTCGGAGATAAAAAATCGCCGACAGCAGTGACTGCGGGTAGGATTCTCCGCGTATTACGCCTAGAAATTTCGGCCTGATTAATGTCGCTGGCAGAATGCGGGACGAAATTCCAAATTTCCAGAAGTTCCAGAGGTTCGATAATGAATATAGAGAAAGCGTCCCACGTGGTGGAATGTACTTCGTTTTTCGAGACAGAGGGCTTTCTGTGTGCTTTGAATATTGTACGTGAAGATTTATGTATATTGAGTTTTTTCAGATGCTTTATTACGGTTGAAATAATTTATAAGTATCGGCTGTCACCAACCAAAAGTTAGCATGAGTAATCTGTTTATATTAAGTTTACAGCTAGTTAGCAAAATTATAAAATAATGATTTTAATTTTTAATGGACATTTTATAATAAAGTTGATTGGAAGTAAATATCGTATTCATATTTTCTAAGAACTATTTAAATCGAAAATACTGCAAATCAAGTGTGTACGTGGCAAGGGATTTTGCAAGCAATTTTTTTATGTAGTTTGTCTGCTCTCTAGTTTCTTGCACAGATGTTCGATTTTCATTTATAAAAGATGTTAGTAGGAGAATAACGAAAGTGTACATATAATATTTACATATTCTTGCTATAGTTTTAAACAAATAGTGATTACCGAGATACTTAACGTCCAATGTTTTAACTCAATGATTTATTGTAAACAGAATTATTAGTGCAAGGTTAGTTAAATATATGTCAATATTGTATTGATATACGCGTACATAGTTTTCTCTCATTACATCATTAATTAGTTAATTTTATTGACAGAAAATGTAAATAATATAGTTAAACGAAACTATTAGATGACTTCAGAACTAAAATATTTAGGATTATGAGTTTGTGGGACTTAGAATATCTAGATGAATGTATTACATTGCTCATCTGTGGCCAGTCTACACTAGCATTTTCGTTTAGTGGTTAGTTCCCACAAAGTGTATCAAAATAAGCTATTTTGATGTTATATTAATGATAGCTCTAAAATATTCGCTTAATAATTATTCGCGAATCTTTAATATGTTATTTAGCAATTTGCCAAGAAAAATTAAATTAGTATTCACTGATCTTTTATGTGTTTTCACATTGTTCTGGAAACAAGATTTGAATCAGTTTGGCGAGATTGAATAAATAATACATTAAATTAATGTTAACAATATATTATCATTATCATTATTTTCCCATCCAAGCAACTCAGTTACGGAAGGTTACCCAGTTACGTTAAGGAAGGAGCAACTTCATTATTTCGGCAAGTGTCATCGTCAGACCTTTACAGAATTTTGCACTTTCAGTGACCTTGTGACCGCGTGCGAGCCACTCGAGTCTAAATCCAGCAAGTTAGGAAGGGTGTGAATGAGACCGATTGTAGGAGTGGGGATAGCTAATGAGAATGCGCAATTCGGATCCTAGCACTGAAATTGAAATAGTAATGGGCGAGTTAACGGACTGTTACATACAGTTCAACTAATATCGCCTTTTGTATCAAATTGGAAATGAATATATTTGTGGTCGATATATGGCAATGCGAAATATGAATCTCAAACGAATTGAATTGAATATTTGATTTGGACAACAAGGATATTAATTACATGTAGGGCTGATTATGTAATTTGTATTGATGCAATATAATCACAAATTTAATGTGGTGTTAAACAGAAAATTTCGAATCTGAATCCGTTTCAATGATGAAAGTAATAAACTATTTTTCTTAACTGTTTTCAATTGAATAAGACGGTTCTGCCAGAGTTAGAAACTCTGGTTCTTAAAAATATCGTAGTTACTTTCAGCTCTAATTTATATCAAGAATGAAATACAGATTTATAATACAACGAACATTATTTATGCATAATCGTTTACGAAATCGCATTCATCGCATACCCTTTGCATTCTATTTAACGGGGCTCATAATAATCACATGATTGCTCGTAACATACCGTCAGAAAGGTTTGCTCTGGAATCTCTCATTCACATTTAAAATGAGGAAACACATTTAAAATGAGGTCACAATATATGTGCTTCCAAATTCTCCACACCTTCTTGGAATTACCTACGTTTCATTTTTATGTCAATTATGATATGAAAGATTGCTCTTATTACTTCCCTCCCTTTCCTATCATTTGGAGAATATAACATTACCGGTGAAACCCAATTATTAAATTGTACATTTTCGTTAGTAAGAATTAAATAATATTTTTTAAACGCCACTACTTTAAAATATTGTTTAAGGGTCAGAAACAGTTTAAACTAAAAATAAAAATAAAAGAAATATATCTCGTTACTAGCAGTGCACATACGAATATAAACAGTGATGATGACCTTTGCAACTAGAAATACGTAGCATTACTCATTTAAATATAAGTAAGAGGGAAAATATGCCCTCTGTAGCTGGTTGGTTAGCGTGCTTGCTTTCCACGGCGCAACTCCGAGTTCGATTCCTGATCAGGACAAAACTTAACTGTGCGCTTTCCTTGCAATGTCCCAGTATATGTTACTGTGTGACGAATAGAAATATCACTTCTCATGATATAGCCATCCCTACGTCGTAGGGATGGCTATATGTTAACCATACGTACCCCTTATCCCATGGCCGCAAGGCCGAGTTTTCGCTGGTAAGCTTAGCTCGTGAAGAGCTCTTGAGCTAAAGTACATACACACAAGACGCCAAATAATCCCACAGCATAGATCATTGCATTATACGCCCAAGGAATGTACAGCGCGACGACCCCTCTGTGCAAATGGTAGGTTCCTCCCCGCCCCGCAAAGGCGCCTACCCCCAGTACTTGCACTCTTGCTGCTCTTGCGGGCAGACGTCGGGTTCTTGACTGCAGAATGTCCGCGGAAGCATGCGTTGTGCAGGCTTGGTCATCGTAGTTAGTTCGCCTCCCGCCTTCGACTGGATGATTGTATGTGTTCAACTTACGTGTGCGGTATAAGGCTCATAACTGGCAGAAAAACGGCGATGGAATAATATCAACCCATCATATTAAAATATTGCCAAGGTAATGACCTTAAATATTGACACTACGTTAGGCATGTGTTTTTTTCGGTCGATAGTGGTCTAATTACCTGTTTTGATGGTATAGTAGTTATCACGCCGGGCTACTGATCCTAAGTTCGTGGGCTCAAACCCAGTCGAAGTAGGGAATTTTTGAGATGCGAAAAATCGACGGCATGCATGCGGACGCTTGTCGGCAAGTACACCAGATCCCAGGAAAGGCACTTAGCCGATCCGAGCAAAATTAAATCGTCTATCAATTTAGCACCAATCAGAGTTTCGACTTCAACAACTGGATAAGATTGCGGATATTGTATGTAGGCCTGCGCTATTTGGTATTCAAATCAAACGCCAAAATTGACGCACTAGCGCCCCTAGGGAAGGCAATGGCAAACAACCCTAGATACACTTGCCCAGGACCAGTCCCACAAGAAGATGCTTGGAACTTCTGGACAGCAAGCAGCCATATGGCTCTTAACCAAATATAAATAATCTGATTAAAAAACTAATTAAAACTCTAATTACTAAACTACCACTTAAAAATCTATTTACTAAAAACTAACCAAATATCTAATTAAAAATCAACAAATATTTGACTAGAGAGTGCTAAATACCCAGAATTAATCATAATGAGAAACTGATTGCAAAACTTCTAAAGAGAAAATAATTCAAAATATAGTAAAATGCAGTATGCATTTACATGAAATAATAGTAGAATAGTAGTATAGGAAGAAGGACAGGGACGCGGCCGGGCGACCGCGAGGCAGCCGGGCGGAGCGCGGGGGCCGCGAGCATAGCGCAGCACAGAGACCTCAGCGCTTCCGTCATTCAAAGGGCTTCCGGAGTCCGCCCGGCCCAGTGCCCCACGCCACAGCGCAGTTCAGCGCGCGCCGCGTAATACGCTCAGCCACGGAGAGCGATATAATGGCGCGGAACAGCCTCCTTGCCTCACATCCGGCGACCACTGACCTCCACGCGAGCTCTGCGCTGCGAGATGCGTTCACAAACTTCAGCCTCGCCCGCCTGCCAGCTCCAACGCCCGCCCCGTCCCAGCTCCCGATTCCCGCACGACCGCATGCACGATCGCCCGCCCGCCCGATCGCACTTCTGCCTTCCCACCCGCTCACCGTCCCGCCCGATCGCATCGCCCGCCCGAACGCATCGCCCGTCCACCAATGCTTACACCCGTGTTTGTCCGCCTGCCAGCTCGCCCACTCATTTGTTCACCCCCTTGCCTATTCGCCCACCCACCTGTTCGCTTGTTCGCCCGCCTGTTCAACCACCCATCGTGTCGCCCCTCTGCCCCCTATCCGTTCAGTTGCACACTTGTGCATCCAACGGTTCGTCCGCAGCCTAAACACCACCTTCCCTGCGAGTTCGCTCACCAGACCGTCTATTCCCTCGACCGCCTGTTCGTCCGCCTGCCTGATCGTCTGACCACCTATTCGCTCACCTGCCTGTTCATCCGCAGGCCTGATCGTCCGCCCGCCTGATCGTCCGCCCGCCTGATCGTCCGCCCGCCTGATCGTCCGCCCGCCTGATCGTCCGCCCGCCTGATCGTCCGCCCGCCTGTTCGTCCGCCCGCCTGATCGTCCGCCCGCCTGATCGTCTGCTCGCCTGATCGTCCGCTCGCCTGATCGTCCGCCCGCCTGATCGTCCGCCCGCCTGATCGTCCGCCCGCCTGATCGTCCGCCCGCCTGATCGTCCGCCCGCCTGTTCGTCCGCCCGCCTGATCGTCCGCCCGCCTGATCGTCCGCCCGCCTGTTCGTCCGCCCGCCTGATCGTCCGCCCGCCTGATCGTCTGCTCGCCTGATCGTCCGCTCGCCTGATCGTCCGCCCGCCTGATCGTCCGCCCGCCTGATCGTCCGCCCGCCTGATCGTCCGCCCGCCTGTTCGTCCGCCCGCCTGATCGTCCGCCCGCCTGATCGTCCGCCCGCCTGTTCGTCCGCCCGCCTGATCGTCCGCCCGCCTGATCGTCTGCTCGCCTGATCGTCCGCTCGCCTGATCGTCCGCCCGCCTGATCGTCCGCCCGCCTGATCGTCCGCCCGCCTGATCGTCCGCCCGCCTGATCGTCCGCCCGCCTGATCGTCCGCCCGCCTGTTCGTCCGCCCGCCTGATCGTCCGCCCGCCTGATCGTCTGCTCGCCTGATCGTCCGCTCGCCTGATCGTCTGCCCGCCTGATCGTCCGCCCGCCTGATCGTCTGCTCGCCTGATCGTCCGCTCGCCTGATCGTCTGCCCGCCTGATCGTCCGCCCGCCGCTTCGGCGTCCTCTTGTCTGTTTGCCCGGCCGTCTGGTCACCCGGCGGCCTGTTCACCTGCCCGCCTAGACGTGTTCCTGCTTGTTGCCTTGCCAGCTTGTTTGCTCGCCCGCCGCCTGTTTGGCCGCCAGTCCGTCAGTTCTCCGGCTTGCCCACGAATCATTTGGGAACTGCTGGGAAATACGTGATCAAGGCTCATTTGGGTTTACAGGATCAAACGATGCGATGCATCAAAGGTTTACCAATTACAGTTAACTCTTGTCAACACTACAGTCTTGGTGCGGATCAGTCTGCGGGTGATTTAACGGACTTTTGAAACAACTAACTCGTATGTCTCTTTATGGTTGATCTTGTTTACTTGTATGATTCAGTAGCCCCAGGGTAGTATCCACGAAGGGGGTATACATCAACAATATTTCTAAATTTGAAGAAGAATTTTTAATGCTTGTTAAAATTAATATAACAGTTAAAATTTTAAAAATTGTAGTAATCGCAAATCTTTTGCTTGTGGGTCTTGTTGTGGGAACGTGCTAAAAGGATTGCAGCCTAATTCTTGGCGGTAAAGAATCCGAAACCTTTCATGCGATATTTTAAATTATTTTGAAAATAAATTAAGATGTAAACTCAAATAATACCGATATTTATGTGGTGTGGTGCAAAATGCCGAACAATTGTATATACAATTGTTGGTTTTTGCACAAAGCTCCACATTTATACAGCAATGTCTGAATTTGCATATAATCATATTTATCTGCGAATTTACATTTTAAAACTACTATAATAATGCATATATATATAACAAAATCGAATCTTGTAATACTTTCCGTATAATTAGAACACTCGTATTATAAATCTTATTACGAATCTGGTCTCAGTTTTGTAACGATTTTACACAACCAAAGTAAATAAAGTTCATTTAGGGCAGAGACTTAGCATGGAAGTAAATCAGCGCAGTTTTAATGAAAATAAAATACAAAAACATTTAAGTTACGAAACCATGAAGGTACCTCATATCTCTGATCGCTACTCCGAACAAACGCGCACAATATGGGCTTTACGTTCTGAGTAGCTTCTTGGTAGATAAGCGTCATTTTCTGCGCTGTCACTATACCCATATATTTTTAAGCTTATTCTTCACTAATATTTTTAAATTCACTTATTGACGATAATATCAAAAACGTTTTAACTTCAGAGGAAATAAATTAAATCTAATGTATCTTTGTGATACAATTGTATCTTGGTAATACATTAAAGAAAGATATTTTTCTTAACATGAACTTTGTTCCTCACAAGTAATATTTAATTCGCGTTCTTTAAATTTTTCTAAAAATATTAGTAGAAATCACTCAATTTTGTGTAAAATCTCACATTATTAAAAGCATAAAAATATTTTCTCAAAAATGGCTACAAATTTCTCTCTCAAAACTTTCTTTATGAATAATACAAAATATACTTAGGAACATGAAATCAACGATATATTATTATTATATTAATTATTTTTTTTAAATTAAACAAATATAATTTGATGAAGTCTCTCTTGCGTAGTTAGTATTTACATTGAGGACGTTTCGTGAATACAAGTGCTTCAAATTATTTTTAATAATGTTTCTCGAACAATCAAAATTTTTAAATTTCAAATTTGTATGAAAATGAGTTTAAAACTGTATTTTTTTAAAAAGCTTAAATTACACTTTCACAAAAATGGCTACAAATTTTTCAGTAAAAAATTACATGTACCACCAGATTTTACTATTCTATAATATTCTTAAATTCATACTTCAGTTCTACTAGAAGGAGACCGAAAAAAGTCAAGACTAAAGATATAAATAAACCAATTGGTACGAGAAAATCTGTTCCATTCGGTAGCACCACCATTTTACGTATAGACTTCCATTATAGAATTCCAATTTGTGAGAATCAACAATAAGTTTCATAAACAAGTGCTTATTAAACATATTTGACATTAGAATCGAATTAATTCTCTAAAAGAATTATTTCCATAAAATAACAGCTACTTGGACTAATATTTCTGAATGTTCAATACGTTAGCCATTCCGATCGGGAATCTAACCGGGGTCTCTTGGTTTTCGCTGATCTGCTTTCATCACGAAGCTATCAAGCTAGAAAAAAATCCGAATATTTTCTTGAACCGGAGAGTAACACGTAAATGTAATGACGAACAACATATTTTGCATTTGTTTGAAGAATTAATGCGTGCCACTGCTCTAATTTGCCAACCAGTGTTTTTCAGCCAAACGCTTCCGCGGAACGCAGAATGAACACGTTCGCATCTTCGTTAGCTGGAGTCGACGCCGCTCACAACGGTTATCGTTTGTTTCGAGATCCACGGAATCGGACGTTTGTTCCCCGGGCGCCGGTGGCGCTGTGGCCTACTGAATCGCGAAACACAAAGCTTTCGGCTCCAGCGGGCCGTAGTGGATCCATCGGAGCCCGGTGCCCGGGGTTGCCACGTTGTGGGGAGGGTGGGCGTTGGCCCAGTGGACGGTCGGGCGAATGGACGGGTGGACGGGTGGCGAGCGACTGGAGGGAGAGGGTGGCGACAAACTGGACCCAACGAAGCGCGCGCTGCGGTACACTGGAGAGTACGCTGGGGCTTCCACGGTTCGTGTACGAACGCCTTCAAATAAATCACGTAAATATCTGGGATGCCTTTGAGTTGCCGTCGAGTAGCTTCCATTGCAGGTAGAAAAAACAAAGCGTGTTGGCAAAACTACGTAACACAGAAATTTCCGGAAGCTGAAATTCTCCGTTCGAAACCTGAGTAGGGCAATGTGCTACCTACAGTACAGCTTTAGTTTACTTTTATTGTGGTAGTTTTCTAGTGAATTTAATGGAGGATGTTGCGATATTTCGTAAACGCCTTTAGAATTATAATATCTGTGTACACGTCGTTAACAGGCTCAAATTGGAGTTCGAAAAATCTTTAATTTTTAAACTGTAGAAAAAAAGGTATTCCAAAACTGGACCATGTCGTTAAGTCACACCTATCTCATTGCAAATCTCAATGAAATCTAATTCCTGAGGTGTAGAGCAAAATCTTATCGATTAACTTTCGAGGATAAAGAAGTATCAAACACAATAGTAGACTAAAATTTTTTAATGTGAAGAAAATTTTGCCATACACGTGTTTCGGGAGTGTTTTCCCATCATCAGTGGCTCGAAATAACACGATTAATAGTAACACAGTTTAATCTGTTTTACTTGGAGCTACTGATGATGGGAAAAACACCCCCGAAACACGTGTATGGCTAAATTTTCTACATATTAAAAAAAATTGTCTACTATTGTGGTTGATACCTCTTTATCCTTGAAAGTTTATCATGGAGTACCACAAGATTTTTCCTGGCCTTACAGAACTTATCGATTAGTTTCTATAATTATTGATTTTACTTATTCAAATTAAATAATGAAACATTTAAGTTAAGTGAGCACAAAGGAAATGTGCGGTGATGTTGTATTATTGTACTCCCTTTTCGTCATTGTGATCCGTTATAAACTTGATTTTTTTCCTTTACTATCCTAGGGCTGGACAGCCCGCTACGGGCCTTGACCGATCAGCGGTGAGCCAGCCTCTCGGCCATGGGGTAAAGGTTTCGTGTGGTTAGCACGACATTATCCCTTCATCGTATATACTGGACTTCATAACCTGAGGGTGAGCTTTCTCATCGTAACACAGTAATAGATACTGGAACATTTCTAAGGAAAGCGCACTGTTATAATTTATTCTCAATTTCTTCCATTCTATTGGAATTATTTACTGTACAAACTTTTGCGCATAATGCAAAGAGGGTATGGGCACTACAGTACAAAAATGACGGGTATTAAATACAAAATTTACATTTATTCAGGCATTGTCAATCTTACATGCTTTTCTTACAGCTAGTGAGAGCTTAATAATAAATAAAAGCAAGCAAAATAAGTGCAGATGCACTCGGTTCATTTTCCAAGTGGACGCGTTTGTTTTGCATTCTCGCTTTGGTTCGTGTGGTAACATCACTTACGAGGTGCGCAAATGTACTTGGAATTGCGTCTATTGTTGCGCAATAACAGCCTCACCATAGCTCTCCGCAAGCCTCATCGTATAATGGCTTTTTCCCTCCACACAGCAATAGAATAGTAAGGTGCCCGAGTAGAAGTACGTTGCGAAGATATAAGGAAATTTGGAATTACATGTTTTCGTCAAATGCTGTTTTTAACACAGGACCCCTCTCACACGGCCGCAACATCAACAGATGTCACAAAACAAGAACGTATTTCAATCTACTGACCGAATTAAATGGAAATTGATATTCTGTTTTATTTCTTCTCAGGTGCCTAGGCCTTCCTTTTAGTAAATGATCAGTAATCTGTAAAATTATCCTACGCAGAGTATGGACTCCATAATGCTGTAGTGCACAATGTAGGGGTTGAGAATCCAGCATGAAGCTGTTTCAATGATCGTATTTATAATTTACATAAAGCAACATATTTGCAAGGATCCAACTAGTAACAATTAACAATAATAACTCTCGCATTTCAAGAAATCACGATATCCCTCAAAAGCCTTTGCAGAAAGAGTTGCCACCTTTCGATAAGTGAAGTTGGGACATTTCACAAAAATAGCCTAAAAAGGAACTTTTCACTATAATAAGGGGCGTAATGAGAAAGAATTTAAATGTGATAACTCATTATTGATACGCATATGGTTCATTTCTTATACTCTTATTAATAGATTTTAAGATTAATAATTAATAGTTAGTAAGATTTTATAATGAACGCAGCCATGATATAGCTCTAGGATGAACGAGGATACAATGTCCGGGCAACGATTTTTTGAAGCAACGAAACTTTGGAACGCAGTAACTGTTCGTACTTTTCGACGTTCTTCTTTATGACATGGGCAATTGACTTATGAAGCGGAACGGAATAGTATTTTTCTTTACAAAAAATAAGGGACATCCTGTAAAATAAGGGTCATTGGAGGGCAACCTTATACTCCGATTTAAACAAAGCTGCACATCAAGGTCATGAGCTGGAAGGGGCGTGGGACTTGTTATCCAATCGTGAGCTACAATATGAAACTTTTAAGTCATAACAAAGCTCCCGATTGGATGACCCTGTTCCCCTCTCCTACCAGCTCGTGACCTTGAAGTGCAGCTCTGTTTAAATCGATGTACAGTGCAGAGGGCATTCTCTCCGGACCATTCCTGCCGTGGCTGACGCCCGGTGGCCGGGCTCCGGCGCGGTGTTCTCAGGGGCGAGGGGGCGGGTGCAGCCGCGGGCGAGAGGGTGGCAGGGGGCGGAGGTCGCGAGGGCGCGCTAATTACGAGACGCCTTGGGCGCGCGCCTCCTCACGGCTTCGGGCAGCGCGCAGTACTGGCAGGGGGGGGGAGGAAGCAGGGACACGCCCCTTGCAACCGGCCACGCCCACTCGTTCTGAAGGTAAGTGATAGGAATAGAAACGGGGTCGACAGTTGCTATTTTGCTGGTAATATTAAATATATATAGTTTGTTTCAGTTCCAGTTGAAGACCTCGAGGCAATACCATGCTATGCCACATTTCTGATGAAATTGAGATATTAGTGTTTTTCGACGCTCTATAGATATATCTAGATGTTGGATTTTTATTTTAAAGATTTTGCGCGAGATGGCGATGTAATTCATAAATTTATGTTCTTTATCCGAATGCATAGAATGCAACGTATAAACCTTGACTCTCTTTTTTCTTAAAACTTGCAAGGAGCATTGCATGTTATTTCTCCGAAGTCTTCATTTCAATTCAATGATGCCTTGTTTTCAGTGAAGGCTCAGGCCATTAGGCCTGCTCTTCCACTAGACCACGCAAATTTCGGATTTACCGTCAGGCAAGGGAGACAGTGAGTATCACTCGGACGATGAAACAGACGTTTTGAATTTTGCTCAAAGTCTTCACTTAGCCTTGACCTTTTACTTGCAGTAAATCTACAACATGGAACTGCTGGCATTACTTCGGAAGGAATGAGTAGGAAGACATTTTTTGCCATTAAAAATCCACAGCTTCGATCTGGTTTGAACCCGCGAACTTGTATATAACAACCCGATACTCTAACCGTTACAACACCAAACCCGCGAACGGATTCTCAAACGTTTTCTAAAACTTCGGGAGTGAAGATCCTGTGATTTAAATGTTGCCAACGTCGCTTTTCTGGTACTTTCTTTCATCATTCAATTATGTGTAGTACAAGTGTATGGAAATGATTCTGGAGCTTAAAAAAAGCGTACTCATATTTTAATTCTCCTCAATACGACACAGAAACGTTTTACGGTTTGACAAAGTAAATCAATACCCAAAGGTTCAGATAGGGAGAGGTAGCTCAGTGCAATTGATTTTTCTGCAGCCTGATGTCCTAGGCTCGAGTCCCGACGGCGGCCGGATTTTCGCCACTAGCTTGTCAGCTAGGTCGAATTCAATATCTGTCTGGAGGAGAATTTTAACGGCAGACTGCTTTGATCGGTAGTTTACTGTGGTTTCTCCGATCAACACCAGCTAAATGCCGGAGCAGCAACGGACCACGCGTTATACCTTTTTCCAGTCGGAGGCTTTGAGCTTGTCCCGGCTGGGGCGGTGCCCCGTTGGTGGGAGATTCGCGATTGCGGAAAACCCCGCTAGACGACGGTAGGTCAGTGCCGGATCTCGCCATCCAGCGGGGGAAGATTACGCCACCTCCCAAAGAAAAACATCCTTGCACTACACATACCGACTAATGGCCTCAGTAGTTGACGCATTCGTAAACACCAACAATCGATCAATGAATCGCCAAAGGTACGGCCAGAGGTGATCAGTGTTCAGCTGAAGGAAAGTACTGGCGCAAACGGCCGACAGTTGCTACCAACGATGGGTATCACCCTCATTTGAAAGCGTAGGTTTCCGCGACCGAAGTCAGTATTACATGGCTGTGTTGGAGAGACCGCATCTTAGGTACAGATGCCAACGTATCGGCCGCTATGCAGTGTCCTTGGAGGCATTTCGCCCCGAGGGAGGGAATTGGTATTTCGCCCTGAGGAATGTTGCAGTATGCCGGTAGAAACGTTGGTCCTAGACCGCGGCGTCTCCCGAACATCTAAGAAGATACACACTGCATTAGACTGCGCGAAGCATTCATCTTCAAAATCATTACGTTGCGATCTCGCTTTTCCAAAAATAAACTGAAACCTCCGTGACTTTCCTTTTCCTACCCCATTAATTAAATTGCATAGTAATACACCTTATCACATTTTATCCACATAAAGTTCAATTAAATGAATTTCCGATTAAATGTCGATTCTATTCTATTTAGTTAAATTCTATTTAATTTTGTGTATGTTTTTTCTTCTTTGAATGCACAAACAGGTTACAACCACAATCCCTTACAATTTAATCAGGCGACCTAATTGGACTCTTAATAAGAACTCCTCCTTAACAGGAACTACCGTGTAATTTCCCACAAAATCATCCGCGATACAGAAAATTCTCACGGTTCTTTATATTCCACACAACCACGACCTCGTGTGCAGAAGTGAAGCTACGAAAAGAGAAAACGTCTTATAATGGACTGGACTGACGCATTTACACAAGTAGAAAAATAATGCAAAGATCGAGATATTTTGTTAACACAGAAATAAACTATTGAAAGTGTTACTTACAAACACATGACTATACATGTTCCACGTAATGGCATGTTAGATGTTCGGAAAAGTATGCGATTGTCCTAAATATTATATTTGTTAAATTAAACTAAAATAATTTTATTCATTGAATTAAAAACACAAAGTTAATTTTCAGCATACTGGCAGCACACTGGCAAAAACATCAACCTTGAATATTTCTGGCGCGTGTTCGATATCATCACTGAGTCGTTAATTAATGTTGTTTTACTGCCGTACAATTCACAATTCGCAATAACGAATTCAATTATCTCCCTTATCCCATAGAGGGATTTCTGGTCACGTAGCTCTTCAAGTGTTTGAAAAGAGGCTGACTCGACAGCGTGGGAGAGAAATGTGAAGTGAAGCTTTACATCAGGAAAATCTGCCGACAGTCCTCAACTTACCATTAAGTTAGAGACGGTGGCGTAAGTTTTCTACAAAAGTCAGGTATTAATACACAATTGCCGATCCTGATAACCGAGATCGCTAAAGCGGTTTTGTGACGATTTCGGACCGAGGGGTAGTATCGTGATGTCGGACCGAGGGATCGTGGGTTCGAATCCCGCCGCCTCGGGCATAGTTGTGTTTGCTTCGTAATCGTGTATGCGCTTGTGTGATCCATGTGGTTGGCGTCAGGAAGGACATCCGACCGCAAAAACATTGCCAAATCAGGATAAAAAATTAAGTGTTCGGAAAATCATTAAAAAGTGAGACCGTCCACATTACCGCCGACTCTGTAGAAACGGGGGAAAGGCATCGATAAACTAGCGTTGTCGGCCCTATGGCCGAGATTGCTAAGCCAGTAGTGCCGTAGTGATATTGGACCGAGGGGACTCGCATTCGAGCCCTGCCTCGGGCATGGTAGTAGGTATTCGTCCTTTCACCCCCTATCATCACCATATCGTTTCATCCTCATATCATACGTTTGGTCTAATAGAGGTGACCTGCTATAGCTGGATAGCTAATGACCTAGTAGTTGTATGCGACATTAAATAACAAAAAAAAACACCTTAGCGTTGATCACAGACGGAGAAACGGACGTGAATAGATTTTTCGGTATCAAAAACCATCAAAACATGGATTCTGGATACACCACGAGTTAGATTATTTTTTTTCTAAATTTAGCAAACAAGATTTATCCACTTTTTCGTTACGAAATACCAGAGCCCGACAATGAGAGTTTTACTGGCGAAAATTTCACGTTTTCTGGCGCGCGATAACATATCTTTCTCTTCTTACGAAGTATTCGTAAAGCAAGAAAGTAAAAAAGATTACAATACACAACTGAAAATATATTCACATTAGATAGACTTAAAAAATTGTCGTATATACTTGCTAAACAAAAACCATCTTCACCTACTTAAACATTTAAAAGACAAAATGTTATTAAAAGTTCAGAGAAGAACTAAAAAGTACTCTACGTAGCGTGTCCACGTAAGGTTTAAAATGGAAGATAAGATAAATGAGACAAGACTCCTAAGAAGACTGTGTACTTAATATCTGACATATATTAGATGATTCAGCTTTGGACGCTGAGTGCTGCCAAATTCAAACTGAAAGCTGATAAATATAAATTTATAGTAGGCCCAAAGATATTTATCAAACATCTAGACTAATATGTTTGGGCTCAATATAAATTTAGTTTTGCATATAATAAATCGCATTAATTTATCTCAAAACACGTTAGATTTATCGACGCCCAAAACTCAATCAACCTCTAATATTCGTCAACCCCCAAGAATTAGGTATTTAGGAACCTTTCCCATTTATCTTCACTTCCGAATTAATTCTTGACTGATGACTGACTGCATTGCTTACGTCAATTATTCATGATTCCACACTTGTTTCTCAGGGCTATTTAGCTCTCATTTAAATTGCGAAGTATAACAGGATGTAACAAACTTGTAATTTAGCTTTAGCATAAACTCTCACGACAATAAATTACATCTATTGCTTCTAAAGACGAAAACGATGTGCAGAAAGCTTTAAACTCATCAGTCACTAAAGGATCTCATGTTGCTCCCAACGTGCGACATATACTTTAACAGCAGATAACACAAAACGATGAAATCAGACAGTAAATCTTTTCGATTTAATCGGGTAGTAACCCGTTACGGCAGTGATGTCAAGGTCTTCAACTAGTGGCACTGTAGCATGCTACGTGCTTCTCAACGCAACTAGAATCGGGAAAGGAAACTGTCAGAGGAAAAGATCGAAATAAAAATAAAAATGTAAATAAAAAATAACATATAACTTATATACATATATATATAAATATATATATAATACATATAATATATATTTATATACATATAAAAATAACATATAACGTATATACATGTACTTATATTTATATTCTTAAATATAAACATCTACATCTCGCCTAATCATATATCATGTGAAAAGCGCTTAGGACTACTTTGACTCCCTACTGCTGTCTTGCGATGATCAACTGCGTGAAGGGACGATTTCGTTGTGCTATCCGTGCCACTGACTCCCCCTGTTGGCGTCGACGTTGACATGAGTTACGGAGAAGGCATGTACTGCGCGCCCAATAGTTGCTCTTAGAGCATTCACTGTGAGGGATTATTCGAACACTGTTTCCCGATTTTCATTTCACACCACAAAGCGGGCTATTTTGTAGTTTGCGGACAACCTCGTTGGCTGCCCCGTGTTGTGCCCATCTCTCGATGCTGCTAGCGCGGCGCAGCGTGGCTTGGCGGTGTCAGATGCCCCGCGGCGGCGGCGGTGGTGAGGGAGGCGGCGGCGCCTGCAGAGGCGCTGATCGATCCGCGACCCTCGGAATGCGCTGCCTTTAATTTCTGCAGAGGCCTCCTCGCTCGCCCTCTCTCGCCGCTTGATCTCTTCCTCGCCCTCTCTCGGCCTCTCCGCCTTTTCGCCTCGCCCTCTCCTGCCCTCGCCCTCTCCTGCCCTCGCACTCTCCTGCCCTCGCACTCTCCTGCCCTCGCACTCTCCTGCCCTCGCACTCTCCTGCCCTCGCCCTCTCCTGCCCTCGCCCTCTCCTGCCCTCGCCCTCTCCTGCCCTCGCCCTCTCTTGCCCTCGCCCTCTCTTGCCCTCGCCCTCTCCTGCCCTCGCCCTCTCCTGCCCTCGCCCTCTCCTGCCCTCGCCCTCTCCTGCTCTCGCCCTCTCTCTTACCTCTCTTCCTCTCGTTCTCTTCCTTGCCTTCTCTTATTCTCGCCCTCTCCTGACCTCGCCCTTTGTCGCCCTCTCTCTTCCTCTCTCGCTTGTCCTCTTCATCCCTCGCCACTGACCCCTCTCGCCTGCGCTCTCTCTCGGTCTCGTTCTCGCCCTCTCTCACCCTTGTCCCTTCTCATCCATGGACTCTGAATATTTAAATATAAAATATGTCAAAACTATTCGAAAATTCTTGAATAAAGAACCATCTGGATGCAATTTTTAAAACATTCAGAATGCAGATAGTTGTTAATCCGTTAGAATAATTTAAGCCTTCCGCTGATAATCACATTGGGTATTAGATAACGAATACTCTGCCTCCTTTCGATATCCTAATAATGCTAATATGTATTTGAAAATAATAGTTGTGGAAAATATTTTTGTAGGATGGATATGAATACCGCCTCGATACAATTATGCATTCAATGTTAATCTTGCAGCATCCCTAATCTGCAAGATTGCAGATGGACGTGTGTTTGGACAGCCCTCGGCACAGACGAAGGCACGAGCCACAGCCGGAAACACAGCGCCGCAACGGATGTACATTGTTCTTCAGTGCAAGGTTGCGAATCTGATTATAGCGCTGTATACCTGCGCAGTCCAGCAGCACGATCCATTGATGCTTGTGAGATCTCCTACAGCATTCACGATCACAGAAACAGCATCATGTGCCCGTGAACAGGGCGCCATATTCGGGGTGTACAGAAACTCTATCATTATAATTCCTAATATTAAATCATTTTATGTTTTTCATACTAAAAACAACAGTAAAAACGAAAAGTAAATTACAATATAGATTACTGCACTTACTATGTTTTTGAGCTCCTAAATATCTACCTTCCTCTTTTATTACACATAGCTGAATTTACGTAAATGCAATTGAAATACCTCTTTGACTTCAAGCTGTTTATAAGCCTAAGAGGTATTTTCATGATATAAAACCTTTTTTTTCACAATCTGTGTCTGTTTTCTGTCCGTTTGGCCTAGACAATCTCAGAAACTCCACTTTGATGGGGTGTTTACTTGCAGGAGTATTTTTTGGGACGTAATTTAAGTTATCACATTATATTCTATTACACAAAATACTTCTATTATCCAATATTTGACGTGGATGGTAAATTAACGTTCCAATGTGAGAAATTACAATCTGAATTGAAAATTTAAAATTAAAAGTTTGTCAACAAATTAAGAAACAAACTAATTTCATTCCATTTAATAGCTTGTCTTAGATAAAAATTCAACCTCGATGTGTTTTGTATGGAGGTTGAAAAAATAATATGAATTGTTTAGATACTTAGGAACTTGAGAAAAATACCAAAAGCAATAAAACAGTTTCAATTTTAAATGAAATATGCAAACATTCAATATATACTGCCTACTCCCATAGGTCACGTACAACGTAATTCTCATACTCATATCCAATGTGTTATCGTTTATAACACAGCTGACGTCGTCGTGGTACAGCAAGGCTCCCAGGAGAAGACCGCCTGGTATTAAATATAATCGCATGTTGCGTTATGGAATAGAAATTAGTTTTCTGTTACTCGGGAACAAACGTGTTTCTCTTCAAATGTTAGTAAACTTGCTGCGTTAGAAGTTTTATTCAACATAAAATATTTACGGTTAAAAGGTGGGGAAGAGAGCTCAAAAAAACGAGCGCAGATTTTACATCTCTGCTTACGTCAAGTGAAATTTTCGAAAATAAACCAAATCAAATCAAACTTATTGATATTCTTGCTATGAAAACTGTTGTTTTCTAATATTATAGTGTGATTTAGTTTATTAATATATTATAATAACATAGTATACTGTGCTATATCATTACAATATGCGTGAAGGCTATCTTTGTTAAAATATTTAAATAATTGCAGTGTTATTCATACATCTTATTTGTCCATCTCGATACCCAGCATTTTCGTAAATACAGGGCACTATTTACTGTCTAAGCTTCGTTGAAAGTGAAGTCGCAGTAATAATTAGCCTTCCCTTTTTCTTCTCAAAAGTATTATCTCTTCACTACAGTTTTCTCGCTTTATAAGTAGCATCAACGTAGATTCACTGTCAACAAAACATTGTAGAAGTTTCTTTCACTTCAGCACTTCTTTATGAAGCCATGGTCGTGAATTCAAAGAAACCCCGAGCAAATTCATTTCTATAGTTTCATTCCATTGTTTATTTTGAAGCAAAAAGCGAACAATGAAATGTGGAGCGAGAAACGACAAAATTGCGATGGAAGATGCTCACCGACTGAGACCTTTTAACACAAAAAGAGACA
Source organism: Acheta domesticus (assembly GCA_031308135.1). Taxonomy (NCBI): domain Eukaryota; kingdom Metazoa; phylum Arthropoda; class Insecta; order Orthoptera; family Gryllidae; genus Acheta; species Acheta domesticus. The sequence goes on from JAHLJT010004567.1 coordinate 158,967,682, forward strand.
CTGTAGAGAAGAATAATTATACTCCTGTTGTAGAAATGCTTGAGAATTTTAAGTTAAAAGTTTCATTAAGGTGCTTCTTTAACCTTCTTTAATATTCAATAAATTTTCAGCGCACGTAAGGAAACAGATCGTACTAAAACGGCCAACTTGAAAGCCAACTGTTTATCGTTACTGTAGATCGTGTCAATTTATTTTTACTTTCCCGTATACGTAAGTATATACGTAGTAATATACGTAGTATAGAGAAAGTTATGAAATGTTGCGCGAAAAAAACGGCGAATTTTCGGAGGAAAAAATTTCATTGCTGGGCCGTGATAACGAAAAAGTGGGTAAAACCAGTTGCTAATTTAAGAAAACAAATCCTCTAACACGTGGTGTAGGCAGAATCCATCTTTTGTGAGTCCTTGATATCGAAAAACCAATTGAAAGGAAAACGTCCCTCTGTCTGTCCGTCCGTCTGAACACTAATAGCGCCTAAACCACTAGGTACGATTTCTTCCGAATTAGATATTCCCCGGTCGATCTGGTTTGAGTCAAAGCTTGAGATTTTGAAAAAGATTCTTCAAAATTTGGGGGTAGTTTGCATGAAGCCCCCTTAACATTTTCAAAATTTTCTCAAAAATGTCTCCAAATTTATTTAAATTTCTTGTTAGAATAGAGTAAAATCCACTTATTAAGGTGGCATAGGTCCGATTTTCACGAATAACTATAAATTTTCGAAAATTGTGAAAGTTTGAATTTTTTACGCGTCTTCCTACAAGTACAAAATTGAAGCTATAGATTTTTCCTTCAAATAAAATTGGTATCCAAAATTCGTTCTTTGTTCAAGGTCACGTACATTTATTAGTACCTACAACTTAGTTTTCCCCAGCAGAGGCTGCAAGATAGCTCTGAGGATGATAGCGCAGCTATCGAAAAAGATCTTTTAGCTTTAAAATATATATTTTTATAGGAGACAACATTCGCCTTTCATTCGTCATGTACATTGTTTTGAAAATTTCAGTAGATTTCTCGCAATATTGCGTGCAATATGTGCAATTTTAAAAAAATTACAAAAACAAGATTTTCTCTAAAACGGCTCCAAATTTTTTCTTTAAACTTTTGGTACGTATAGTGCCTAATTTATTTTATGAGATGACAAGAGCACCATATTGCTCTATTCTTTTGTTTGTTTTTCAAAAATTGGAAAAATGTAATTTGTTTGACTTGTTTCCCACGTCGTTAATATTAACATTAGCGGCGATTTTTTCACATTATTATATTTATGAGTACATGTGCTTTAAATAATATCAAGTAAAGTTTTTCGAAAAGACAACCGCTTTCTTAGAAAAGTAGCTCAAAATTTCGCATTTTCAGAAACGCTGAAACGCCATTTTTTCATAAATGGCTAAAAAAAGTTCTTCAAAAGTTCTTTTCGATCGGATAGTGTTAATTACACTCTTCAATATGACGTAAAATTTATTTTGAGGTATTTTTTAATATTTTAAAAAAAATGAACAAACGTAATTTTTTTAAAGATCTGTCACATCTTTAATATGCACATTGCCAGCAATTTGTAAACATTATTATATTCGTGAGTGTAAGTGCTTCAAATAACTTCAAATGAAGTATTTTGAAAACTAAAAAATTTTCTGTGAAAATGAGCTTCAAATTTCGCATTTTAGTAGCGCTAAAACGCCATTTTATTTAAAACGGCACAATATTTTTAAAAGAAAATTGCTATTTAGGAGAATGATTTTGTGTTCTTTATTATTGTAAAATGAATAATTCCGTTCTACTATTCGGAAACCGAAAAATTAAGAAAGTATCAAAAAAATATACTTTGGGCGGTAGGGGGCAGCTGGAATGAGTATGTGGCTATTCCGAATAGCTAACGCAGACGCAAGAAAACAGAAAACTGATACGGGAAAGTCTGTGCCATTCTGTAGCACCACTAGTTAAACATGTTTATTGGAGAAGGTATTGATAATTTGTTTAGCAGACACAAGACGACAGATATTTTATTGGCATCAATTGATAACATTTACATTGGAATTCATCAAAGCGCTCTTTGATGAAAATTAAAACACAAAAACAACAGAAAAGAAATTACAATACCCTATCATTGGACTCTACTGTGCGTTTACAGATTTATCGATCTAAGCATAAAAACCTAGTGGAGCTACAACAGTTCTTTCTTCATCGGATAATTTCTTTCTGAATTTTTTAACATTTCAAGCGTTCAACGAAAATGAGACTTGTGCTATTTTTAAGCGTTCTTAAAAAAAATTAAAAGTCATTTTTGATAAAATAATCCTTTAAGAATTTGCCTATAGTTCATTTTTACAATTTCAAAATTTGAAAATGAAATATTTTTGACGCTTTGTTTAATGTATCCTCGAAATTTAAGACAACCATTTTAAACTCGCAGGGTCTTGATTTCTATTACATCGATTAGAGAATATCAAATTTTGCCTACAATCCGGTGAACATTTTAGCAGCATGATCACAGACGGACGGAAACAGATGATTTGCCGTTCATCAATGTTGCAGTATGAAGGATTCAAAAAATACTGAATCTTGTTGCACTGTATTTGAAGAAGTTATTTACCATATATAGGAAAAATATTTATCCACTTTTTCTTTACCTAGGCCCTATTATAATAGTTTTTCTGACAAAAAATTGATGATTTTCGCCACACAATAAAGATTTTGTTCCTCTTTATTTCGTACTTAGCGGGGATACAATAAAAATACTCATACAGAGCGATATAAACTCTTCTCTCTCGTTGTTAATCAATCGTATTCCTGTATTCTTAACGTGTAAGTGGCAGTGGCACGTGTTATTGTTTACCCGTTTTGGAGCAATATCAAGATTTTTTATCTTAGAGTCACTACTCCGATCACTACAAAATAGAACTTGGCTTATTTTGCATTTAAATAGTACCGCCTCGAAATATCTATGAAACCGTAATTTGCTGTTTTAATCCAATTGAGAATTTAAACATCCAATATGCTCCGATTAATTGATTAATTTATTAGTGATTCTGTGAAATTTTTAAAACTCGAAATGATTTTCCCTTTCAGCAATGAAATACATAATATACATTATGTTTTACATTAGATTTATAGAAGTTCTTTAGTTGTATTTGATTTCAAGTTGAAATAAAATAATGACTACGAGTTTACTCCAGTCACCTCTCAATACATAAAAAAAATTAGATTGGAAATAATTTCCGTGCGATCATTTAAATGGTTCCAATTCAGTGTGTGTCATAACATTTCAATGTACTTTCCCCAACGAAATACTGTGACCAACCTTAGTGTGATGGTCACACTAGGCAATTAAAATCCCCGCGCGACGGCCGCCTAAACGCGCGCGCCGCCTGGTAGGAAACCACTGCGCCTGCGGCCGGCCTAGGTCAAGGAATAAATTTGCAATAGAGGTCCCGTGGAAGTATGGTGGTAGCTTGCTGAAGGCAGGGCACATGGGAGCAGAACATTACGAAAATCTGAGGTATGAAGTTGGATTTTTGCGCTGATGGCCGCGATCCTTGTCAACAGGAAAGGAGAGGTTGTTTGTGCCAGTGGTGGCTAGAGGCACGATCGACGAAGCGGATGCGTCTGGTCTTGGAGTACTGAAGTTCGACGTGGTTACATGGAGAACACGTTGTGCTTAGGCGCACGATAGAGCGTCGGCAGCCGCATTTTTTTCGTTGTGAGTTTTGCGCTGGTGGCGAATGCCACGGCCACCGAATTAAGGTCGGACTATAGTGAACGCCCAGATATCGTAGGGAAAACTGAGAATTCTGAAGTAATTGACTAGAAAACGCAGGTTGATGTTTGGCTCCTGTAGTTCAATCCCAGAGATTGTTTTGCCATTGTGACACATGTTTGATGATGGGTATATCCCTTCCACGTGTATCCTCATAGTGGCTTGGTAACATATGCAGAAGATATTTGATGTTGGGTATTTTTCGGGTGAGAAGACATTGCTGATTTTTGGAGGAGTTTTGTCATGTTAATGGGACGTAAGTGCGGTTTCTGTTTTGAAAGGAGTATTATGGAGGGCAGTGTTGGCTCTGCGTGAGGTCAAAAATTTATTAGAGGTATTTATGAATCGTTAAGAAAGTTATAAAATCGTATTTGCTTCGAACTATTGGAGAATTCAGATGAACTTGAACAATTCAATTATATGGAGGTTTGGATGCCTGTTGAGAGGAAGTAAGGTGTGAGTTCGGTTTCAACCAGGGGTGTGTGATGTAATAAAGGTTAATATATAGTATCTATAGTAATTTCATGTGAGTACTTCAGTGATTTTCAAAACTACGATTGATTCAATTTATTTGAATTTCAATTCAAATTTTGGTCACAGAGGATATTGATGTGATTTCAATTTGTGTCAATTCTAAAAAATGATTAATGGTAATTCTGTATGTTTGATATTGAGTGAAGTTGTGCAAAAGATAATTTATTTGTAATTTCAATGAATTGTGTGTAAGAAAGTTACATATGAATGTTAATGCAGTATTGTTGAAGGAGAGTTCCATTCAATATTTGTAAGCAGAAGGTGCACATATTCCGTTATGCAGAATGCATGTGCTCTTCCTTCTGATGTAACTTTGAGGGGATGTCTCATCTCACTAGAGATTTTTTTATTCAATTTGTTGAATTTCAAGTTAATTTTGTCACAGAGAATATAGATGTTTATAGTTACGACTTGTGTTTTTTTTTCAAAATTTCAAAAAAGAGCCGCGTTTCCACTGAAATTCCCACACAACCGACCTACGCGTCCGGTTACAATGCGATAATTAGAATTCAGAGTTATCTTATGAATCCCATTGCGATAAGCTGCTGAAAGTTCCAAAAACCCACAATTTCAATTGAAAGAACACATACCACGTATCACAATAAAGCATTTGTTCTCAAACGAATGTGAAAGTTTTTACGTTACACAGATTGCTTTGAGTGTGTGGGATACGGCACGAACGCACTTAAATTTTGTCTGAAGTTGCCATACCTTTGTTCGTGCTGTTTACACGCAGTCATCTGAACATTTCTCTCTGAAGGAACATGCTTCAAGCTGTATTATATATTCAAAGTCGCGATCCATAGTAGCTGCAGGCTTCAGAATATCAAGGAATCACGGCCGTGCCGCTTACAGGAGTCTCGGGAGCTTCCAGTAGGGATATTGTCCGAATTGTCAGAGGGGCTTAGAGGTTCAGATGTTGTTGACGTAAATTGACGATCGTAGACGGCAAATACTCCGACTGCATATTCTTTGTATGAAAGAAAACATCATGAAAAATTGATTGCCTTTGGAAATTAATCAAAGTTATGAGTAGAATTTTATAAGTTACTCTCCGAGCATTAGATTTAAGATTGCTTTTTAACTGATTTATTTTAAAACAATAAAACTTTAAGTTTAATTTTTTTTAAATTTATTATCCAATTAGATCAGCAGCTGGTTGCTGCTTTACATTATTTAGTTGATATGTTTACATATTACACACTCTTTTACAAAGAACAAATTTAAATTGAGTTAAGGGTTTTGTTTAACAGAACCCCAATTACCTGACTGCTTTAATTCTCATTCTGATTAGATTTTGACATTATCATGGTCAAAATCCTCAAACCCTCGCGTCTTTGATTCTGCGGTTACCTACATTACATTCATATTAATTTTCTATAAACTACCAGTTACTAATTATGAAGTTGTTTCATCATCAATGTTGCCAGGAGTCATCCTACTGTCATGATCATCATCATAATTATCATGTTCATATTTGTATTCATTTTCTGTCTACTGATTTCGAGCCATCAACTGTATGAAGGCATGGTGAAGATCGGGCTTTTTTACATCTCTTCACTTGCCTGCCTCTGGAATTCTCCTCGTGGTTGAATTCGATCGAACTATGTAGCTACTGTCGAAAACCCAACCCCATCGAGACTCAAATACTAGGGCAGCAACGCTCCGTAACTAAGGCAATATTCCCATTCAGCCATCACAGCTGGTATGTACAGCGTCGTCCACCCTCTCCTTTCTCCTCGTCTTTTTCCCTCTCATCCCCTCTCCTCTTATCCCTTCTCCCTTCCACTTATCCCTCTCCTCTCCACTGTTTCCTTTCCTATCCTCTCCTCTTCTTCCTTCTTCCGTGTTTTCCTTTCTTCGTTTTTACACCTCCGTATTCTTCCCTCTTCTATTCTCTTCTTGCTTTTCCTTGCCTCTTCTATCTTTTTATTCCCATTCTTCTTTCTATCCTCCTTCACCTCTCCTCTTACCTCCCCTAACCTTCCGTCTCTCTTGTTCATCCCGCCCCGCCCTTCTCCGCCCCGCCCTTCTCCGCCCCGCCCTTCTCCGCCCCGCCCTTCTCCGCCCCGCCCTTCTCCGCCCCGCCCTTCTCCGCCCCGCCCTTCTCTGCTCCGCCCTTCTCTGCTCCGCCCCGTTCCAGCCAGCTTCTCTCCGCCGCCTGCGGTTCCGGCGCGGGATGGAATTCCCTCCGCGGGCGATAAGCGCCGCCCGACGGGCCCGCCCACTCGCCCGCCCACCCACCGCCGCCCACGATCGATGGGGCTGGGAGGCGGCGGCGGCGGCGGTGTTGGCGAGGCGTCGGGCAGCGGAGGCGAGAGATCAGCGGTGGCCCTCCACGCTGCTCCACCGACGATGATGACCAGGGTGCGGAATGAATAACTTGCAAGCATGCAATGTACAACAATGTTTCTAAAAGGTCGTTGCTTTAAGTGTCGATTAACTCTATCATGATTATAGGAGATGACTTTTATGTCGTGTGTAATACACCAATACAAAATACAGATTTGATGTTTTGTTGTTCACTTTTTATTTTCGGAAAAAAATTGCTTTTTCTTGGGTTTAGTAACTTTCTTTGGAGCAAAGGAAATGGTAGAAAATGAGTCGGTGAATGAAACGTGATATTTCACGTTTTCCACGTTGTATGTGGATCAACTGATGTTAAATGGGAAGATCAAGAAAAGTTCGAGTTACTTGTTTAATTTCAGATACCAAGGATTCAGTATACATTAAAATTCAAAATACGAGGTTTGTGTTATCAGATCTCATTATTTTCACCACTACCTTTTGTTACCACTACCTTTGATCTATTAAACTTTCACATCGTCCGTCTGCGGACTTCTTTATATACGTCGTAAAAGGCACGCCATCTAGTAACTAAAATGCTGGCGACGTCTATCGGCAGCGAAGCAGTGTCACGGTTACGTCGGTCGATGCCTGCCTCACAGCAGAAGGCATAAAGACGGCCGTGCCGTGCACTATGGTCACATTAACGAAAGAGCTCGGATAAATATATCTTCCTTCGATTATTTTCCACAAATCTGTATACCAGTGAGGTTCAAGAATTCCTTTCTTCTCAATATAACAAAAACGTATTAGCCATGGAATTTTATCATTTAAATCTTATCCATCCAATACTTTTTATCCTCTCTATTTGCATTTGTTTTTAGTACAACATAGCTGAAAATTGTCTTATCGCCGCGATGAGTACTTGAATGAAAATACAATACGGTTGAGAGTTGGTTACATTTGATAGTTGGCAGAGATACTAAAACAAATTATATTTGATATGAATAATTAAACCTTTTATAATTTCTGGTGAAATAACCCTCTCAAATATCCTTTCAGGCTTTGTGAATTACAATTAAGTGAAGTCCACATTTCCTCGAATCATCCAATGTAGTACGGAACTAGGCCTCTCCTAACGCCTTGGGCCAGGTAAAAACGTAGCTTCTATTGGGTCATTCTCATGCAGTGACTTTTTTTGCGTGCATACCTACTGGAGATTTCAAGATTTAAATGGTAATGTACTGTTGCTTTCTTCTGTGATCCAAGAGTTTATAATTAGTTTTTCTAATATTATGAATGTTATATCTGAAATTTAAGTTGAAGTATTTGAAGTAGTTGTAGTAAATGTAAATAATTGATGTAAAAAGCATAATTGGATACCGTTTTGTTACTGTGTCAGTTTTGATAACTTATTTAAGTTTCTAAATACCCAGGGGGCGAATTTTAATGAAATATCATTATTTTCTCTTTTTATTTTAGAAAAATGTCATTTAGTATAAAAATTCATTTTATTATGACAGAATGTAACTACCCAATTTTAAACGTCATTTTTGCATTTTTCGTTGATTTCAGGTAATAACTAATTTTTACCTTTTTCCGTAATTTTTTAATGCATTTTCACTGATTTCATGGATTTTAATGTTATTTTGATAGTACTTGCTTCAAATAAAATTGACAAGATGCAACAAATGTTCTCCACATAATTCCTAAGTACATAAACCTGACTTCATTTGCTCAGAAGTCGTAATGTCAACTATTGTGAGTATGTAATCTAAGTTCCTGTGACGCTTGTTAGCGCCATTGGCGGTTGAGCCGATTTCGGAATTCCTAGAGAGAGATTTTCTGGTAAAGTACTGTCTAAACCAAAAGTCTGAAAGCTGAGTTCACTTGAACGAATAGAAGCAGCCTCGATTACATCAGTAACAGCTTATGTTGTTCATCCCAACTAGCTTTGATCACATTTTTAAGTCAGTTTTCATTGCTTTCAGGGTATTTTTAAAACACTTTAAGAGCGCATTTTATTGATCATTTTTGGTGATGTTTTAGGTCATCTACATTTTCCCATACTAATAACTTCATCGTTGATGCGACTCAAACTAAGTATATTAAATAAACTGACAATAACCTCGCACTCCACCACTTACGTGGCGGTTTCTTAAAAAAATTTCATCAAAATGAATTTTGTCCTTTATTTGTGTCTTTCCAACTACCGTGTGGCAGCGGCAGCGGCAGCAGCGAGTCGCAAGTTGCGCAGGATCCCGTCGCTTAATTTATATCGGCGCTGGGCGGCTGTGGCAGCGCGCCACCGAGAGGCGGCGGCGGCGTGAGTCGGGGACGCCCCGGGCCTATAAATGACAGGCCGGCCCTGCCGTCGCCTTCGCCGCCGCCGCCGCCGTGGCTGTCGCGCGCGCCGCCAGATTCCATCGATCGTGTGGGCAGCGGATCCCCCGAGGGGGCCAACTTGGACGTCCTGGAGGCCCTCTGCGAGGGATGGCCATTTTTTCAAACCGATGTTTTGATTCTGTTCTCCCCCTTGGCGCGTGGCTTTGGATCTACGTCCAAGTACGCGGAGATGAAGAGTACGAGTTCGAATCTCATGTAAAGTATAGATGTAATCATGTGGGTGCTCCGTGGTTGACTTCTGGGACGAAGACTTGGGAAACCCGACAAGAGGAGACGGTAGAAGTGGTTTATTTACAATAAAAATTCAAACTAGGGGCGGATCTATCCGATCATTTTGGAGGGGGCTATCATAGGTTTTTGTTAAATATTAAATATTTTATGTAGTATAGTATATTATTTTTGTGATATATATATATATATATATATATATATATATATATATATAATCAGATTCTATACAATATTATTTTTAAATAATTACATAATTCTAACAAATAAATATTTAAATTAATTTTGCCAAAGGAAAGAAGATCCCCCTGGATCCGCCACTGGATCTTACATTTTATTTGCAGCCATCTTCATTACTTTCGGAGTTAACGCCACCCGTTGGCGTCCGTCAATGCTTTCGGAACCATTCTAACTTTGTTTCAAAGTGGTGTATCTATACTGGAGGATAAAGTGAGATTCCATTACGGAAATTGTGTCCCTTTTGGTATCCCGTCAGTCATGTGTGAATCACAACTGAATTAAATGCACACTTTGCATACCCATGTACACGTGTCTCCTGTGTAAGTAATATATGCACGGAATACGTCACAGATACAAATTATTAATAAATAATTTATTATGGCACTCAGCTGTCTGCCAGTCAACAGAAAGGAAGTATGCGGTAATGAAACATACAAATGTTGTTGATAATACCTGCTCCGATAAGCCAAAACATGTCACTACAAACTCTTAAAATGTATCTTACTGATACCACGCTGTCTGAGGGATTCCGGCCACCGGTTTTTATGTGGCGTTTATACTTCTGTTGCATTATAACGATCTAAGAGAATTATAACTTGTGGTGCTACAGAATGGAACAGACTTTTCCGTATTAGTTTTCTATTTCCTTGTATCTGGGCTAGCTATTTGGAATTGCCGCATGGTGGAAATGGTCGAACGAAAATATTAATTTTTTGATATTAAAAAACAGTAAACCTCGTCCTAAATGGCAATAAGTTTTTTTAACACTCAAAAATATTCTTTGAAAAAGAGCTTCAAATTTCGAATATTTAATAGCGCTTAAACGCCATTTTCTTAAACACGGCTCCAAATTTTTCGAAGAAAATTGCCATTTAGGACGAGATTTTTGTGTTCTTTAATATTAAATTAATATTTTCATTCTACCATTAGGAAACAGAAAAGTTAAGAAAATGTAAAAAAATGTACTTTTGGCGGTAATAGATGTCAGCTGGCAAGAGTACGTGACAATTCAGAACAGCTAGCCCAGACCCAAGGAAATAGAAACTAATACGGGGAAGTATTTGCCATTCTGTAGTACCACTAGTTCGTTATCACGGCCCGGCAACGAATTTTTTCTGCTGAAATTCGCCATTTTTTCGCGCAGCATTACATAACTTTCCCTAACTTTCTATATTACTTCGTATATACGTATGTATACGGGAAACTAAAAAGTGAATGCTTACTGTCTTACGGTAAAAGCACCGGTAGGAGTAACTGCATCTGTTGCGGCGAGTTCAAGCAAAAAAATTGAAAAAGAAGAGTGAAATTTCCTACTTGGTCCATGCGTGAACTTTATGCAATCTAGTGACGAGATGGAGAACGAAGTTTTTTTTTCCATTCTTCTATATAGAAATAACAATTAGTTGAAAACATGTTATTAACATTTGCATTGCAATAACGAGGCAAGAACGGGTACTCTTTTGTATACAAATTGCCTCAAACACATAGTGAACTTCTTCAGGGAGTAGAATATCGAGTGGTCTTTACTGAGTCGAGTTGCCAACCATTATCAAATGTTGGCAATTATGGACCCTACTGGTGCTTTTACTGCACTTCTTTGCCCTTCGCCCATTTTGAAGACGTCTGCCCTGCGCCCACTGCCATCGCCCACAGAGGTGGGACTTTTGCCAATCGGCGTCTTCGAAAGGTTTCCGTTCGGCGGGAGGTCGTGATGATATCACCCATTTCCGTCAGGATGAGATCTCCCCAACAGCAGCGTTTTAGAAACCTATTTTTGGATGGCGAATATTTTTGAACGTTGCTATTATCGCATTGGAGTATTCTGGGGTTGTAAGTAGTGGAAACGAGATGTATCTCTAGTCTCAGGTTACTTTCATGGCTTCCCAACATTGTGTAATTTGACGTGAATATTTTTGTTTTTTTGTATTTTTAAGAAGAATTTTGAATATTGTCGGTATCAACTGCTTTGAATTTTAGTAATTATTATAATAAATGTAATTAAATATGTAATATATGTGATACATTTGTACAAAAACATTAATCTAAAAGGAAAACTAAGTAATGTTATTGTTCTATTTTTGTCGTTATTAATATAGTATTAGTTTTATATTACTGGTTATACCTCAATTTCTCTTCATCTGCAATTGCATTAATGTAAGTAACGGTATTTATTTATTTATTTATTTATTTACGTCAAAAACAGTTAAAAACTGCGTGTGACGAGCTATGGGGAGAAGTGAATTTTGTGCACGTTTTCATAATTCTGTGGTAGAAAATACTATTTGATTTTAAACAATGTAAATAATTCCTTCTAAATTGTATTTTTTCAAATCCAAACTGAAGTGTACGATTATTTCTGACATATTAGAAACCAGTTTCATTAAGATCTTTGATTATTTTTTAGTCATTATTAATAGAAGTATTTTGAGATTAATACGAAAATTGTTTGTCATTTTACATATAATGCTTTTAGAATTTTCAGTTTGATTTATTATTATACATTGGAACACAGCATTTTACTCACATACTATGAGTATATCTACCTATGTAGATAGCTTAACATTACGCTTACAAGCGTAATCTGCATGTATATTGGTTATCTTACATTCTTTTGTTATTTTTATGTATAAGAACAGACAGAAGGTCAGTTTCTACAAACAACATCTTCACCGTACTAATATTTGCATTCGTAGCTCTGCATATTGAAACCAAAGGCACACTACACAGGATAGAGAAAATATTTTACATACGCCGGATACATAAACACATGATAGAGAAAAAGTGCCGCTACCACCTACCTTCAACCTACGCCTATAAAGTATACTACGAGTACATAACACAACATTATTACAAGCATCAGCTCATAAAAATGAATATTATTTTACAAATTTCAATCCCAAAACATCTTTTGAAACGTTTTCACCATCTCAGCAAAAATCAATCTAAAACAATGAACAATGAAACGAAATACACATTTATTTTTATTAATGTTCAGACGCTAAATGTTTCTCTTGGTTTCATTATGAGGAACTTCTCATACTACCGCCGACCTTTGTAGATCGTGAGGGAATGGCAACATGAGGACTAGGTTAGGGTTACGTCATCTGCACATTGGTAACCCAGAAACATCCACGGTGAAACATTTTGGCACGGGTTTCACTTTTCGTACCTTCACATTTTACAATCTGTGTGTTTTAGATCATTGGATTTGATAATGGGTTATTTCCCCATGTTCACTAAAACACAAGAATTTGATGCAAGCTCATTTTGCCTGAGTTCTTTATCACAATAACAAACCAACATGTCTACTGGACGAGATTCCTGGTCCTCTGGATTCCAGATATTCCTCATTTAGTAAGCCCAGAAAACTATAATATTAACCGATGAACGAGAACCTAATCGACTTACGAGAAGTCCTCAGCAATTGACGCATGTTTATTTACATGTATATATTAGTTTTTTGTAAAAAACCTTCGCAGCCCGGACTTAGGTACTACGCTGACATTCTGACAGAAACGACTTATCAGCACCGTCGGTCTCAAATCTCATTGAAGTGGTGACATCGTCTGACCGAGCTAACTAACCCAGTGTCGAAAATTCATTTCCACTACTGGATTCTGAATGTCTAACTCATAAAAAAAGCATCCATTCTGTACGTGTTTGCATTGGGAAAATAAAATAAAATTGTCTGGGAAGGGAATTCTTTCAAGAGCAAAAGCACTGCTCACGAAAACGTCAGGTAGCGCCTCTCTTCAGCTGTCAGATTTCGACCTACTCTTCGAACAGTCTGACACCTCTCGGAAATTCTGCTAAAGGCAAAATTGAAATGTGTCACTGTTCCATCTGCATCTTTTGTTTGGCATGTGAATATTGTAGCGATGGGGCATGCCATTAGGAATACGGGATGTGAAACACAAGAAATGTAATCATGCCACATCTAATATTCTACGATGAATCTAGTGTAATATTGATGTTTTCTGGCTTAAAAATTCTATAAAAGAAAATTCATCAGTTGTAGTAATAAAAGAGAATTAATTAGAACTCAATTCCAAATTTTATTTTATTGGACAAACGTGATGAATTCACCTAACGGGTAAATAAACTAATAATACTTTAGTAATTACCGTGGCACATATGTTTTCCATTCTCTGTCAATCATAAATATCAGTTAAAAATGAAAAACTTAAGAATAAATAATGAGTTTTATCAGACCTACGTCAAAAAGGAAGATTGTTCTTGCATTGAAATTTTAAAACTGGTACTCATGTAACACTGGTTTTTCAAATAAGAACGTGCTTTCCTCCTCTGCGTGAATAAATCCTCTATTTCCGTAATTCCTTATGGGACTATTATGTGTGCATTATACAAAGCTTCACAAGAGACCTTGACATTTGGAACCCGATCCAGTCGTGCGCTGATCTATATGTTATTTTCCATTTAGCGACTACCCCATTTGTTGCCAACGTTGCTTTCCTTGCCGTAAAAAGCTCACGGCCTTCCCCGTAGTTATAATTCCTTCCGAGAAGATGTTGCATGGCAGTTCTAAAGAGATAGATTGGATCTTGCGTGACCTTTGTGTACTTCAAACTAGTTTGATCTGTGAAATGATAGAGATTCGTCCGTTTGGAGGAAATGAGAAAATTTCAGAATTGTTTGTAGGGATTTCATGTAGCGAGAGATGGCAAAAACAAGGATTGTTGGTGAAATAATACGTCTAGTTTGGCAACTGTTTATCTAGGAACGGAAAGACACTTTTTTGAGAGTAATCGCGCTCATTTATATTTTGGAGATGTATTTAAAGAGGTTAATTTGTAAGTTGTAGTAGATGATTTGATTCGTTTTATTTAACTTATTTGGTCAAAAAACAGTAAACACTGTGTGGAGTAGATTATCTGTGCACGTTTTTTAGAGTTCCCAACATTTTAGCTATAAATACGATAGCTGAAAGATGAATAAAAGTTTAAAAAAACAGTCAAATAATAATAATATTTTTTTAAAAGTGCGAGATTAGCGACATTTGAAAAACTAGGCATTATCGTTCCCGAAAACATATTTGCAACGGTATACGAACTTGCAGATTTGATTTTTATGCATTGCTAACAAAATAGTAACTTACCTTCAACTCTACTCCTACCACTACAAGCAAAATGAGTTCTCAACAAAACCTGCGCATAGTAAGGCTACATTTCTTTCATGTATATTTATGCCATAACAAATTTGGGAATGTTATTGCTGTTCACCTAATTCCTTGTTGGCTTATTTTTTATTTAACTATTTATAGAAATTCTGTCTTAGGATTTATACAAATTGCAAATAATATTGCAGGCTAAACATAGCTGCGTGAAATTTCTTGACATTTAAAATAAAAACTTATTTCTAAAACGTTTCATTTTGTTCACAGAATATATGTGTCTCCTCAATTCTAACAAAAAAGATTTATACTGATAATAAAGTATTGTTAGTTATTGTTATTATAGTGCATATTTCTCATTTTTTTAGGTCACAAATACACATTTTTAAATGCATATTTCAAGATTTTCTAGGATATAAAAATCCTATTCCTACTTATCAGTTTCTTCGCCGATCAGATAATTTGAATCCTCACGAATCCTTGGTATAATTTACGTTAACAATTTCTTTATTCTATCTATTGTATTCTAATATTTCTGATAGTTTCTATTTCTCATTGAATTATAATACTTCACAAATAACTGTCCTTTTAAGTAAGATGTCATATCATGTGATTTAATTACACTGAATCATATCCCGGAAATCCATGAGGTTTCACGTGTCATTTCACGAAGCTCGCCAGTCGGATGTTCGTGCAACGGGGACGTCGGCCGGAGGTACTCAGCAAGCACGCACGTATTGTGTCATTTTTCACCATTTCACATAACTTATTTCAACATTTTAAAATTCAGCGATGTTATTTAGCAGTGAAACCTACTTCAGTTCATAATTATTTGTGCTAGTGCATATTTCCTTGTGATATATTACTGCCAGACTAAATAAATAGAAGTATTTATATCACGCACGAAAATATAAAAGATTTATGTTCATTGAGATTACATTTTAGATTTCGATCTCAAATCTGAAAATTTCCAAAATTATTCTCACCTGTACTTGCTGAGCAGATTGATATAGAATGTTTGCGAATATCTTACAATTTGGACTGAAATTCAAGAAATTTCAAGATTCGTCTCGCCTGACTTCGTTGGGTAGAAGGAAATAGAACATAAATTCCCATGATCCGGACTCAGATTCGATAAATTTAAAGATTCGTCTCTCCTAGCTTCAGTGAGCTATATGAAATAGAATGCGAAATTCGTACGATTCTGACTCATATTCAAGAAATTTCACGGTTCGTTCCGTCTGACCTCGCAGAGCAATAGAAAATAGAATGTGAATTCCTAGGATTCGGACTCAGATTCGAGAAAGTTCGAGATTCGTTCCGCCTCTCCTTGCAAGCAGTGAGCGGTAGAGGCACGGCGTTTGCCGGTGCAGAGGGGGGTGGTGAAGAGGGGGGGCGGTGGTGGCGTGACGAGACGCCGTCTGGCGGTGCGGGGCGGAACATCCAGAGGCGTACATGCAAGCTCAGCCCATCGCTTCGCCCACGCCGCTAGGCCACAGCCGCCCCCCGCCATCACCCCGTTCGCTCCGGGACGACTCGGGTGCAGAGCACGGCTGCTCAAATTCAAGACTTCGAGCCAGATAGACCGGAAACCGGCAAGAAAATCGACGTCTGATAAGCTCAAAGCTGAAATATTTTGAGAAGTTAGCCGGTGATAGGAGAAACAAGGAAACGCAAGTATGGCGACCTGTAGGTGTCGGCGTTGCACTGCTCAATTTTTTAAATATGTCGAAAAACACTAAGCCATTAGGTAATGAGTACACAGCTAATTCTAATGGTATAGTTCGTTAGATATCCAAAGTGTGTGGGAGTTGTAGGCCATACCGAAGCGGTGTCTAGAACTGTCCGCCATACTGAATTGAACGTGTCATTTTTTTATGCACGCTTGCATTATGAGCTCATTTCAGTATGGCGGACAGTTGGGGACGCCGCTCGAAAATGTCAGCTTTGAGCTTAGCATACGTCGATTTTTTGCTGGCTCCCGGTCTAACACTGCCGCTGTAGGTGTCTAAGTGCCGCCGGCCTTTCACTAAGCTCGAACCGTTTGCACTTTACCTCCCCTCGCCGCTTTCAGCTTAGGTGGCTTGTGCATCAACTGATGTCACTGCAGTGCCTCTATTCGGGAGGTCCTAAGGTTTTAGCCCTGATGGTGGCAGGATTTTCGACACTAGCTTGATAGGTCGAATTCAGTCGCTGTCCAGAGGGGAATTCTAGAGTTCTGAACGGCGAAATTTTTTCGTGGTCTCCGATCTCCAGGCGAATGCTGGAACAGAACCTAAGAAAAGGGTCACGGGCCGCGCGATCTTTCCTTTCTCTCTCTTGGCCTATCCGTACCCTTTACTTACACTCACTTTCAAAGACACTACACAACCACGTTCTATCATTTTAATCATATAAGAATCACCACCTGCCCTTCAAAATCATTCGCCGCAAGTTCGGCTGAAAAATCTAGGAGCTGAAAACTACAGTAAAGATGATAATACCAAAGTTTCGTCACGTTTCCCTAATCTAACGCATGCTCCTCCTCACGCAACATATTATAGGCATGTCATCAAGGACTACAGTGCGGAGACAGAAAACAAAATAGCGTCACCCAAGAAGGTGAGCAAAGTTTCATGTTTCATATGGATGTCATGGTTCATGTGCCATATGGAGTACTTCGAGGTAAGTCTAGTGGTGATAAAATAGTACATATTTTCTCGTTGTATTAGTAATGTATTTATGACGTGAAACAATATCCTTCCAATAAATTAGCCATCACTTGGAAATCTGCTAACTTAATAAAGCACAAGATGTTGAACAAAAATATGTATTGTAATAAAAATTCAAAATTATGAAAAAAATTGCTTCCTGACTTTGAAATTAAGTCAAACTAATAGCATAGCCGTTGTTAAGAAATTCTGTTATATATTTTAAAAAATCTCTCTGTTTTAATCAATATAAATTGAAAATTAATAGTGGGAAAATAGTATAATTCTTTATAATATAGACAATCAATTATAATTATATACAATTAAAGTTATTTATCTCATTTAAGTTTCTTCAATTCATTTCTTCGAAGGTTAACACCATCATCAAGCAGCTAACAGTACAATAATATATATTACATAGTACATTCGAATTCGTAAAATGTTTCATGTTAAATGTAAAAAGATAGTGATCTTAATTATAATATTGGAGTATCGGCAGCATTTTAAAATCAAATAAAATTAATATAATGTTCATTTGATGGAAAATGACATATAACACCCAAAAAGGTTTCAAACCTTAATTAATCAAGGAAATAAGATAAAGTAAAATTTATTGGTGACTCACCAATGGTAGTTTTGAATCAAAATTCCAGAACACTCATAAATTAACAATACACAAATTAACAATTGATGGGCATTGGAAGTTAAAAGTCAACGGTAGCAGCGTGACTGAGAGGATTATGTCAGGCAGGCAGTAAGGAAAACAAAAGTGGGGTCAAAAGGAAGGGAAGGGTTAATTTTTTAAATTATTAATTATATTGGAATTAGGTCAAAATGTCGTTTAAATATTCAAAATTGAAACTTTCAACCATTCTGTTGACTGTATGACATTGTTTTATTTAATTGAATGTTTTAATTTCTCAGAAACAATACGCGAATCGAATCTGGATTCTCTCCCTAGAATCTCATACTTTTTGAAATGATTGTATTGTTATAATTCAAACCTAGGGTGTGTAATTGAATTCAATCTGCTTGGGGGCTAACATTCTTAACATGTTCATTAATTTCCATAATAGGTTTCCGCTTATTTTGACCTACATAAAATAGAGAATCCAGGAACCATTATGGATACTCGTTATAAATTAAAAGTTACCCTTTCGTCTTACTGCGTGAATTACAAACTCCATAATATCCCGTTTATCTTACCAACTGATAATGGTTCGAAGTAACCATTGACACAATTGACAGAAAACCTGGAGCTACATTGGCACGTTGGTTGGTGGTTAAATAATGACTAAATTCATTTATTTATAAAAAATCTAAGGGCCGTAAAAGGATATGAAAACGCTAATTCTTATATTTCATTTTGGAAATATGGTTACCCTAAAAAAACAAATTTGAAGTTTTAACTTTGTATTAAAAAATACACGGAAACGATTTATCATTTCGCGAAGTAACTTCAAACGTAACATTGTTTGAAAGATATCTTTGCATTATTAACGCTTCAGTTGATAAAATACATTTCATAACATCGTTGACTCACTGGGTATTTCGTCTTTCTACTGCTTCTAGTTTTACGAGACAGTGGCCTCATCCGCAAACACTCACTTCGTGACGAGGTATTACACGCTTCTATGTCGCCCTATTCACCAACCACAAATGGGTCCACTCCACTCGCTATCTCGCCTTGTTGCAACTCTTATTTTCTCTCTTTCCGTTTCGCCCCTTTTGCGCACCATCTTCACAATGGGGTATTCATTGTCCTTCACGAAGATAAACTTTTACATCCCTACAGACTTTCTTTACGTTTATTCTCTGCAAGCCTAGGATATTCTACACTGCGTTTCTTGTTTACTCTGTGTGTGCCTGTCTGGATGTACATGTACATGCGAGCGTGCGTGTTCCTGGTTTACAACCGTTTAGTCTTAATACTTCCCTTCTAAACTCTTCCCTCTCTCTGTTCTTTAATTGCCTCTTTTTACGAAAATTTAACTAATCATGCAATCACACTCTAAGACATGCTTATGCAATACGCAAAAATTTCGTTTCTTTGCACGCATTTCCATGTCACCGCGAAAGATTTACACCCTTAATTGCTTTTACACTCCGCTTCCGTCTCTACTACTTTGCGCTGAGCGCGTCTTTCAATGCCCACGAGTGACGTCAAGGTTGGCACCACTGGAATTTGGTGGCGCGGGTGGGACAATGAAATCTCTGCTCCACGCAATTAAACACTTCGCCACAAGAGAGCAGTAGTAAAAGAGACTCTGGAACTAACATGTGAGATACGATTAAGCAAGCGTTAGAAAAATCAATTAAAGTCGCTCCGCTGCTCAGGCTTTGTCCCCGCACTTCTTCCATCTCCCTCCCTTGCCCTTGCTACATTTCTCACTGCTACCTCTCACCTCTCTATTCTGTTTCTTTCTCTGTGCGGCACGTGTTTCTTGGTGCCTCTCCCCTCTTGCTGCCCCCATTGACGTCCTTTCTTGCCATTATTTCGAGCCTTACACGTTTCCGTGATGTTCCCACTGCTCCAGTCCCTGCTTTAAAAGATATTCAGCTACCCTACCCGTAGCCACTTTCGATTCAGCCTCACCTCGTTTCCGTTTGCCCTCATCCCACCTTTCTCCACCTTTTCCACTGCTACGATCCCGTCGTGGCTTTCCTCCACCCCATCCGTAATTCCTGACCTCTCTTTTCCTACTACTAACTACTTCCCCGTACATACATGAACTTCCCACGTCACTCTTTCCGCAGGGATCTTTGACCTACTTTGTCGCCTTCGTGTGTTTACAAGCGCCATTCCGCCTACGCCTTGACAGTTCCTTCCTGAAATACCTCCGCCTTGTGCCACACCCACAACCCCCTAGCTTCCGCGCCCACTTTCTGTCCTGCCTACGCTCCATATCCGCCACCGCCCTCACGCCCACTCTCCAATCCCGTGTCCGGCCCCGTATTGACTCCGCCTCCCCGAACCCTAGCAGCCCCCGTCCACCCACACCTCTCATGTCGATGTCCCTCGAAGACAACCGTTTCGTACCCGTACTCCGGTACTTTTCTGCATCTCTCAGCGCGTTTTCCCTACCTATACCTTCTCAACCTCCACCCCTCCCAGCCCCCGATCCCACCTCCATGCATCGTTATCACCCCCATCTGACGCCGTTCCAGCCCTGCACTGATTCCCATCGCTGACACCCAGCCCCACCATCCGTACCTGCCCCCCATCCCCGCCACTCCCAGTCTCGCTTTTACAAGAAATGCTCTTTGTTATTTCTCCGGCATTGCTTATCTCCCTGTCCCATCCGTATTCTTTAAATTTCTCCACCTGACACCTCTTTCTGCTGTAAAGAAACGTTTCGCTCCTACCCCATATTTTTACCGACATCTACTCAGGTTTCTTTCTTTGCTTCGTTGTTATAAGAACCTCTGTGGGTATTCCCTATCCCATATTTATCTTACTGGCCGTCCCTCCCTCTATGACCTATGCTTCCGCGCTCTCCCTCTACATTTTTGTCCTCCCTTTCTTCACTGTTCACCCTGTACTGCATCTTGGTTTTCACTTCCGTCCCAACCCCTGGCTCTACAACACCATTACCTTGTACTCCCACCTGTAACTCAATGCTGCCTGCGGCACCGCCACCATTCCCATTTGTTTCGCCTCCATCCACGCCACAGCCCTACAGCACCTATGGCACCCATGTCATCCACCCCCGTTTCTGTCACGGCCTCCGTTTCTTTCTCCACTCCTACTTCGGTCCCGCCGACACCGTAGCCACCTGCTCAGGCCCGTTCCTGACCCCGACTCCACTTACGTTATATGACCCGGTCCCACCCCGCCCCATCCCCCCACCCCAACCCCCGCACCCGCACCCGCCCCCGCCCCAGACCCCGCCCCAGACCCCGCCCCAGACCCCGCCCCGCCCCCGCCCCAGACCCCGCCCCAGACCCCGCCACAGACCCCGCCACAGACCCCGCCACAGACCCCGCCACAGACCCCGCCACAGACCCCGCCACAGACCCCGCCCCAGACCCCGCCCCAGACCCCGCCCTAGACCCCGCCCCAGGCCCCGCCCCAGGCCCCGCCCCAGGCCCCGCCCCAGGCCCCGCCCCAGGCCCCGCCCCAGGACTCCCCCCCACCCCTCCCCCACCCCCGCACCACCCCGCCCCCCACCGTGCCCACGCCCCCGTCCCAGACCTCACTCTATCCTTCGCCTCAGGCCCCGCCCCAACCTCCGTTGCAACCCCCGCTCGCGCCCTGGCCCCCGCCTCCGCCCCATCCCTTACCTCAGCCCCCACACCAGCCCCCACCCAAGCCCCGCCATCCCCATCGCCGCCGTCTTCGCCTCCGCCGCCCACAGCCAGGAACCGTCAACGTTGCGATGGACGGCGCCGCTTTCCTGAAGTTTACGTAACGGCCTCCGGACGACCCAGCGGCCCAACCCCCAATTTCCACGGAGTTTTATGTGCGCCCTTTCTACCCGGGCTGCCGCTATTTTAGGTCGCACTTTGTGCTTATTGTGATAATTCGTGTCCGGTGCAGCTTTCGCTCGCCACTAGACTAGAGGTTCTTGACCTTTTTATCGAGGTTAAAGTACACGGTCTCATTCCAAGTCATTTATTTCTGCACTTGACAACAAAGTAATAACTGTTTGCAAGAGAACGAAGAAGATAGTGTAAAATCCAAGAGAATGGTTAAATAATCTACACGCATGACAACGTGTAAGGTATTAAGTATTTCAAGATGTAGTGAAGGTAGATACCGTGATATATGGATAAATTTGTATGGGATTTCATTCCATGTTAGGGAGCTATTGTTTACCTTTTATCAAAAGTTGTATTTCACAGATTGTTTAGCCAATACTTTCACAAAACTGTTTCTTATTCTTAGAGACCAGAAAAGTATGTAGTAAGAAACGTCAAAATATGTACATAAATATGTAATGAAAACAGTAAGAATATGTAATAAATATGTAAAATGGGATATAATATGTAAAATTAAAATACATTAGTTATAAGACATTTATGTAATACGAAATTACATTTATCAAGAAATTTACAACACATTTTAAAATAATACAAACGTTTTAAAAATCATTTGGAGAGAACAAGTTTGTCATTTCAACATTGTATATATTATCGAGCATTAGGTCTTTGCAAACTAATTTTAAACAGCACATCTTCCATTGTCAATAATTTATAATAACAACATCATAATGGAAGAGAATTTACCAACAGTTTTATCTATAAATATTTAATCACTTTATCAATTAATACATCACTTTTCGGCAAAGGCCATCAAATTGCTCCATGGATATGCACAGGTGAATGGATTATTTTTTATTATTCCGTAACTCATACATAAACAATGCATTATTAAAGGACAAACTTTGCGTTTGCCATAAAAGCGAATGTTTGTTCGCTGAATTCGGAGCATTTGTAAATTTAATTAAACATTCCCAGAAAGTGGCTGTTACATTTTGCACATTTTTATTTTATAAATGGATAAATACATTTATAACAACATTGTAAAATATTTTTCAAATTTGTCCATTCGTAACTAAGATATTTTCAGTGGTTTTTACCAAGGGAGAAACTTGAAGCATCATAATTATACAAGTACATTAAATCTCTAAAGCGAACAGTGTTGATGTCCCTCCTAATTGGGTCACAGTAATTGATTTTAACTATGAGGTACTACCAATAAAAACACCTGAGAATTTGATTTAGGAGATTCTTGACAAGAAGTATCACAACTTTCTCAAAAACGGCACCAAATGTGTTTACATTTTTTTAAAAGAGCAAAGTTCGCTCATAAAAATGGCGCAGGTCCCATTTTAGTGGACTCTTGTTAGTTTCCAATATTTCAACAGTTACATTTGTTTGATGACTTTCTATAATTTCTATTGAAGATAGATTTTTCTTACAGAAATCTATTTTCCAAAACTAAACTTGTAAATAAGGCAATGTAAATTTTTAAAAAAAGGAGTTTTTGCATAATTTTGTCAAATATATAATTATATAGAAAAAAATTATAATATAAATGTATAGTATACAATTTCAGCAATTTTAAAGTAATACGTAAATAATGCTTGTTACAATTGTTTTTAATTTTTTATTCTCAAAAGAACAAAGCAAGTTTGGATGGATGCTGCCTGCAATGGATCACTGCAGGATCCATTGCAAAGTGAGTTGCCAAAGCTGAATTTTTTTCGAGGTCTTCCTTGAATATTAATAGACATTATAAAGATTTTTCTTGATGAAATCTGTTCTTCAAAATGTTTAAAGTAATTTTTTTTTGAAAATCTAAGAATTTTGATGTCATTTTGAGTGACCATTACATTACACGAGAAAGTGTATGCTGTAGTGACACTAGTAGTTTATTATTAAAATTAATTAAATGATTTTGTCAGTGTGTTTTGTTAAGTTGTGAGCACGAGATACACGAGATTATAGTTACTATTATTACGATTATTATTATTGTTTTGTTATTATTATTTTTATTAAGTTGTTTCTTGCAACCAACAAGTTCGAAAATCCTAACGTGACCATTCAGGCGTTCATTCTCCATGGCGCGGCGGCGTCTGTCTCGTGTTTTACGGCGCGGAGCAGCCGGCGCGTGCGGGAAACAATGGCTCCGTTGCCCGGAGAGCGTCTTGAAGGCGGCAACAAAAACAAAGGACTGCGCGGCGCAGCGAGAAGGGGCTCGTTATGTAAGTTCCAGAGAAACCGCGACTTAAAAATATCTGCTGGGCGAACTTGGGAAAGGTTCGGATTATTTTGCTGAGCGAACAGTGGCGTCGTGTCTGCGTGATAGGGAAGGCTGCTTGAGACTGCTTGAGACAGCGAAGAATGCAAAACAAATGCGCTGAGGCACTTGTTACTGCTCCGAACTTTGTAACGAATCGGAGCTTTCTGTCGTCGTTCAGAGGGAAGAGTTCGCGCAAATATACCATATTAAACGTTGGTTTGCGTGAAATCAATGGTAGCAGAACTGTTTTTCGTTCTAGAAGTATACCGTTTCACAAGTTTTAGACGATAAAATAATTCTATTATTGCCGCAGATCTAATAGACAAAAGCTGTTTTCCAATTTTTTTAATCTGTTGCTTTTTTTGCCACACGTCTCCGAGCCATTAATGGGCTTTGAGCGTATATTTATGTTTCTGGAATAATCCTTCGTTAAGGTCCTTTGCCTTTTTGTCTCGTCACGTTGCAGTCAGTTAATACCTCTTATCGCTTTAGCCAGAAGTTGTATGAAGTGTGTATCCTACTCATTCACAAAATTAAATCCCAACTCTGTATAATACATGCGCTGATCAGTTGGTATTCAAAACGCTTATCAACTGATCAGCGCTTGACCAGCGTTCAGTGTTCATCAGTGTTCAGTGTTCAGTGTTCATCAGTGAACGACTTCTTTTAACTTTTCTCAAGGTGAGTTCAAAACGATCAGAAGACAATGAAAATTTGTTGATTTTCTTTGGAACTAAGAACTTCTTTGCAACTCAACCTGAGTAATGGACGGATGTTTCTCAATAATATATACGGACTTACAAAATTAAAAATTTTGTCCTTGGAGATGTAATAGAGCTAATCTTGTGGATGGGGCATTTTCAAAAAATGGAGAAAACTAGAGTTGTCTAATGGCGCGATAGAAATTCTCAAACCGAAAATTAAATCGTTTCAGACTTAAGATCAATGTCACCTTTAACATAAAAATAATTTTAGAACAAAACAGAAGACAAGTGAGACAAATGTAATTTTTTTTACAAGTTCCATGTAACGCTTCCTTATAATTACAGTTTGAGTTTTATTTGCATCCTACCAGGCAAAGGTTGGTAATAACATTTTGTTTGTTTTGAGAACAAGCCACAAATTTACACGGTTTTCTTAAAATGAAAGTAATTTTCAATAAAACAACTTGGTGCTGATTATCACTGGTTTCAAGATAATCTTATCAAACCTAAGCGTTAGCATGTAGAGTGCAGGAGAGTACAGAAACTACAGCCTTGAATAAGTTCCAGCTATGTGTCGAGATAAGAGTGTAGAAAATTATTTCTGCTTGTTCCTTTCTAAAATTGAGAAAACTCTTCTTCTGTGTTTTTATTAATTTGAAAATAACCGTATCCACTGAGATTGTGAAAGACAAATTTACCTCTATTTATCCGTTTACAAAACAATTTCAGTGTCATCTGAAGAAGGAACATCGGGAAATTAAAATTTGAAATATATATTTTATTAGAAAAACATATCCACAATTGATTGTTTGTAAATGCAGCACAACATCATTTCCATAATTAAGTTATTCGTCAAACATTAAGTTAATAAAATTTTAACGATGAGTTAAGTGAATTCCATTTATTGATATTTAAAACGAGCACCAAAAGAGCAGGTAATGCCACTCTAAAATATTTTTCATTGCTATTTTATGTCTGTAGTATATTCCTAATAATTGTGATGGACTTGCTGTAATTCCCATCATTTCCCCCTTTTATCAAAAACGTACACGTCATTCAGTGTTTTTTCTCTTTACTAATATCTAAGGCGCTCATAAATTGAAAGAAAACTTTACATCCTCCGCTTATTTGCGAGTTGTTTATGGTTTCCTTGAATACCCAGAAAAAATTATATTACTAATTTCCAATGCGCACAGAAAATGAAAGAAAACCCCAAAACAATCAAATATTTTCGATTTTGACTGAATAAAACCAATTATTGTAGCTAATAATTCCATTTTTGCTGCTGCAAGTGGCTAGCACGAGTAAATTCTTAAATATTGAATAAACACATTTTTATCCAGAAATTATTTAACATGGATTAAGATTACGTAGAAAAATTACAACACGTTAAACATTATACCCTATTGAAAAAATTGTTCTCGTTCAGTTTTTCACATCACGTAACATTTCTCATAACTAACTCAGAAATACGAACATTCTGTGAGTCTGCAGATACAGTAAAAAGGTTAATGTAGCAACACAAGTTTCTCTTAGCGAGGTTAAATGCATTACTTTGAATTATTTACATACAACTACAACTCTTTCCCAACAAAAGGTTTAAAGGAGGAAGACAATAACAACCATTAGTAACGTGAAACATTTTCTGCAGGACAAAACACGTTGCATAATGATACACCATCATGGAAATTCTCCAAACAAATGAAGAAAGGAAATGCACACTGACGAGCCAACGGAGCATAGTTATGGTTACCTCAATGACTTAATTCTTTCTCTGTCTGTTTATCCTGCGCAGCTGTTCTGCGCAGCGGGCCTGGTTGCAGGCGGAGGAGCTAGTGGGGTCTGGTAGATCAGTAAATAGTTTGTGATTTTCACTTATTGTATTTTGCAGCAAAACAATACATGAACTTAAGATTATCTTAACCTAAATGAAGATGAATGATTGCCTTATGACTATGTACACTATACAATTGGTTTAGCTGAGCAAAGTTTTGCCCATTGTGAATAGATTTGGTAGTTAACATTTACATAAGCTGGAGAATGATAATTAATGATTGAAGTTGATAACAAGTAATTTGAAGTTTGAAATGAATTTAGATTGAAATAAATCTATATTAAAATTGCCGTGAGAAATTTAGTAATGTCATAGCAATGCTTTTGTGAATTAGGGCACTCATCTGTTGGCTGCAGGTAGATGTCCAACCATGTGAAGAGACGTCAGGCGGCTAGTCTCCGTAGACTCGGTCGTCGTTAATAGATGATTTGGCAGTCCTGGTGGTGCACTCGGAGATCTGGCAGTTCCCTGTAGAACACTCTGCGTTGTCCCCGTCTGCGGCCCGTGCAGGAACGGTGTAGTTAATCGGATAGCGCAGGAAGCGCGCGCGACATAATTAAGTTGCGGAATGTCGCCGGCACTGCTGGTTTTAGATTTTGATGTAGGCCGTGCGCACCACAAAGTTGGCGGCCGTATCAGAACGGCACAATACTGGATTACGATAGTATTTACGCGTGCGCACCACAAAGTTGGCGGCCGTATCAGAACGGCACAATACTGGATTACGATCAGCGGATCAGTTGATTGAAAGGTTAGAGTGTTCGTGCCTATATAGTTTTCGTTCACTTGCGAACGCGACAAGGATAGTTTGGCTGCACGAACCCGCTTGTGCCCGGCACGGCGGACAGAAGATAAGTGCCTTTCGGCGGCTGAGAACGGTGGGGGCTGCGTGAGAGTGCGTCTGTGTGTGTGTAGCGTCGTGTGAAAGAGCGCCCGGGCCTGGCGCGGCCGGGTCGCGGTGTTCGGAGGCGGTTAGAGAAAGCGGGGGCGGCTTCCCTATCTTTCTTTGTAAAGTGGATCATAAATCGGCAATCGGCGGTGGCCGCATCTGGGCGCGCCCTTGTGCGTAGCGTGGGAGCGAGCGAGTCGGCCCTCCGCAGGCCGGCCGGGACCCGACCGCGTGCAGGGTGGTCGGAGGAGGGGAGAGAGGGGAGGAAAGGCGGCGGAGGCTTCTGGCCTTCCTTGTAAGATTGACCACTGTCCATGATTAAAAATAAGAAATCTTTTTGACTCAGATTAAATTAAGAAATCCGCCTTTACAGAGATAACTACTGAATTAGTACTAACATTTATTATATAAGTACAAGTAACACATTTAGGGCTCACTACCTTTCATTTAAAGAAAAATTCATTAACGTTTTGAATAGAATGCTAAAATTATTTTCTGAACCAAAACCATTACTGTTTTAAATATATATTCTTATAAAAATAGTCACACGTGTAACATACCAGTAAAAACAAGTATAATTATTTTAATACGGCTTAAAAATATTTTCTTCTCAAGAAATTGTTTTTACTAAATCCGAATACAATGTTCATATATGAAAGGTGTAAAAACAAGCATAACAAAATTGATGAATTGAAAAATATGGATCAGTACACATCTAGGAAATATGTTTGCAGCCAC
The DNA here is from genome assembly GCA_031308135.1 of Acheta domesticus. Lineage (NCBI taxonomy): Eukaryota > Metazoa > Arthropoda > Insecta > Orthoptera > Gryllidae > Acheta > Acheta domesticus. The sequence continues at coordinate 158,995,864 of JAHLJT010004567.1, forward strand.
GTTACCGTCTTGATAGAAAATGTTAATGATAGTTATGAAATGAGTATGTATTACTAAAGTAAAGATGACTTTAATAGCATTGTTGATTTGGGGAGTGCCGATAAGGCAGACCTAGATGTATCCACAACTCGCCCAACTACTTAAAATACATAGTGCATACGAGATGTATACCTTAGTCATAATATTTCATTCGAAAGAAAAAACAACGCAAATTAGTCTTGAACTCTGAGCTCTTTTTACCCTACGACAGGTACAAATGGAGTCTGGCAATAAGGCGACCCAGAAGTGCCAGCAGTCGTAGGCAGACATTCCAAAATTCTCAATCATGAATCTCACAACGATATCGTTGCAACGCCCAGGAAGCATCGTTCATTAATTTTGAACTTGAACTGAATCTGTAAATTTGGTTTCGTAAGTAGGACACAGTTTTTAAACGAAATATATTATTTTAAAAATATACTTCTGGAAATGTCTTTTACAATAGTGAGTGTCATTCACACACATCCACTATTTCTTAGTCAGTGATTTTCAAACTTTAAAAAGATTTTTACCCTCCAAAAGGCTACGTTAAAAATATTCCCACTCTTTCATTCACCCTAAATTATGGGCGGAATTATCTAGTTTTATTATTAAAGTAGTTTGATCTGCGCGAACATGCTACACTTGGTAAATCATTGTTTTGAAAGTGAAAATGCTTTCATACTGGAAGCAGATTTTGAACGCCCAGACTCTGAGCAGTATTTAACCTTCTAATCATCTGGTACTGTGTCAGGGTAAACATTATAAAGCTGTTAAGCGCTATTAACAAACATCTAGCTTAGACAGGTGTAATTACATTGCACCAGATATTAAATAGTCAATTTTATTTTACATACACTTTGATATTCTGCACGTTTCTGATCCTCCGTGTCACAGAATAGGATATCCAGAAGAGATAAATTATGTTATTCAGTGAATTTAGTAATATGCGTTCAAACATGCGAAAGAAACAAAATTTGGTCTTTCAGAAAACCTTGTTTTATAATTGCTCATATTACACTCAAAATTTCTAAAATAAATGATGTGTGGCATTCATTAAAAAAGTAATTGTGGACTGCAAATTTCATTTCAAGAACAAATGTGGATTAATAACGTTATTAATGTGTCATTAATAACGTAGTTATGGGTGGGTGTGCAACATATTTGAAACTTTTGGAATTTTTATATATTATTTTCAGTTAACATTGAAACAGTAAAACAGTTCACAGTTGTATAAGGCACTATACCTGCATTTGTCTGAACCGGTGATCGGAGTTGAACTACGAATTCCAAGAGCCTTCACGACACAAAGATTATTTAAATTTATTTATTTTCGCATCATTTACGAAGTCGTTCGCGACATTTTAAATAGTTTAAATTTTTTACAAAATTGTACACTTTGGGTTTTCACTGTTTACATTTTTGCGTTTTAAATTATACAAATGACTAAACCACACAATTTATAGATGTTTGGAATAAAGTTTTTTTTATTATTTCATATTTTATCATTTACAATACAGTTCTGGAAAGAATGTTTATAACTCACCAATGCAAAAACACATTAAGTAAATTTTCAACATGTGGCTAGGATCGAAGCTGCAACTTCCCAATCATGGGCACGCTACAGCCGTAAGGCGTTGCCTTTACTCTCATCGCTCCCGGTGCTGGTTCGCGAGTAACGTGAACTAGGTTTGTGAAAATTCTCAAAATTTTCACTGTGGGTGTACTTTTACAGGCATATTTGAGTGTCTTAAAAATACTTTTGCCGATCCTCGGTGACCGAGATCGCTAAGACAGTAGTTCGAGTCCCGCCTCGGGCATGGTTGTATTTGTGTTTCTCCTTTGACTCCCTATCATCATCATATCATGTCATCTTCAGTTACATAACATTAGACCCAATAGTGATTGCTAATGACCTTGCTGTTGATGCGACTTTCAACAAAAAAACAACTTTTTTTACATCTACAAATAAAAGTGTTTTTTTCATGCATAGCGCGCAAAAAGTTTCCTTTCTAGCACTAGTGCAAAAAGTGAAAAGATGTTCAAGTGATCAGATCAATCTGAGAATATTTCAAAGAAAACAGTATCTTCATGTGACCGTATCACCTATTGGTGACCTCCTATTGGTATTATTAAGTGATTTTTATACTTTAATAAAAATATAATGAAAGTCAGCGGCTGTATAATATTAGTGTATGACAGAGTAAAAGTAAAATTTATTTCGCTGGTAGAATTGCGCCATTTCACCTGTTGGTCTTTCTTACTCGTAATATAAAATGTCACTTTTATCATTCGTGTAATAAATATTTCCTTAAAAACATAGTTCTTCAAGAGTTATTTCATTCTTCGGTCCGAATGGAGTGTAGATACAAGTTTTAAAAGTTACAAAAATGCAAATATTAATTTTTAATGTCTAAAGTGAAAATGTCGTGATTTTTTTAAACACCATTTCCCTTCAGGGACTTTCTCATTCCTTTGGTTTTAACAGAAAGTGTTTTACTCATTTCTTTAGATTAAGAGAAACATTTACCAATAAAATGTTATTTCTAATACCCAAAACCGCAAAATTAAAAAAATAAACTTTCTTTACCGGTTGCTAAAATACTTAAACTTGATTAAACGTGCTCTTTGCATTGTGTTTCCTAATGAGTATACGTTTTAAGATACAGAACGTTTGGCATGTTATAAATTATAAAAAAGGAGTATAAGTCAAATATTTAGAACACTATTTTTTTAGATTCTCGATAACCTGTTTTTAAACTACTTGAAGTTGCTGCATAGGTCAGTTTTTCGTACACCAATATTTCTGGATTCCACTGGGTGGAAAGAGTTTCAAGGAAAATTGTTTACACTGAAAAATTACGAGGAACAATTTAAAAAGTTGGATATCAAGGGCCGAAAACTGATCAGTTTATAAAACAGGATGTCATTTCTCAAAATTGTTCTCAATAAATACAATAATCTACTTCATCGTGGTGACTGCAGAAAATGTGGAGAAAATGCCTTGTTGAATATTATTGGGAGAATTTCTGTTCCAGAGAGATTTTTGACAAAAGCCTTGTGTATTTTATAAAGCCACGTGATTGCCCACAGTATTTTACTTGATAAATATAAAAACTCGAAAATGAGGATTCAACAATGAGGAAATGCAAACACTGTCCCAAATATTTTTCTTCAACGCTTTAGCTTTAGGGAAGGTTCAGTTTAATGCCACAAAATCATTAATTGAATCGCATTAAATTATTTGCAGGTGCTCTTGCAAATGATTTAACGTTTTGGGAGTTCCTAAACTTGTATAAGAAACAGGCCCCTCCGTTTGTCTCAGTGACACTTTCAACTTTCTGTAGACTGTGGTATTTTACTAAAAAACTGTAACTGTTTCTTTTTTACTAAAACAAAGTGTCAATTTCGTACACACAGGCACGCATATACATGTTTTTGTGCGTGTTTCTTCAATAAACCTTTTGAATTCCAGCTCCACATTCTAGGATCTCTCTGTTCTTTTGAGGTCTACCCTTTCGTAAAATTTGTTTACCTAATAGTTTCGTTTATAAATGAAATTATTAAATGGATTGATTTTTTATCATTAAGTTACGTTTCAAAACGGAAAAATAATTATCAATTGGTTTGCGTAAACTTTCATGCCATATCCCTCAAACCAACTAGTAATGACAAACAGGGCATGAAAATACCTCCAAGAAAATGACCTCGGTAGCGGAAATCTTTAGGCAGTAGCCACGAAACTTTCTCGGCTCGAAGAGTAGCAGCTTCAAATACTGCTTCGAACATGAATGTTTGCTCGCGTGTTTTGACATCGTGGGGCTTTCTGAACTACGAAGTATCACCCTTCAATCCCCTTCCGTTCCATAATATCTAGAGCCCATAACCGCCTCTACAGTCGAGATGGGCCTGCGAGGTACCTCGGCGCTGAAAGAAACATAAAACTGGCCGAGGGTTTACGAGCCTGCGACAGGGAACGATTCCATCCCGGAAGGATTAATGTGTAAGAGCTACGAACAGAGAGGTGCCCATAGTGGGTAGCTCAGGCATGACTCTTGATGTCTCTGCCTTATGTATGGAAAAAACGGTAATTCTAAAGTGTTTTGTCTTCTAAATATAAAATATTACTTTGTATTACTTCTTTTTTGTTAAAAAAAACTAGCCTGAGCGGTGTAAACCATTTCTCATTTGTTTTAGACAATAATTAAGACAGCTTTAGAGAGAGTTTTAGACAATAAAAAAGTGAAAATAGCTTTATACCGTATATCAGATTCAAACAGTAACCCCAGTACTTTGCAGTTTTATTGGTCCGTCATACCAGGTTTAACTTTACATCAGTTTAATTTTACATAGAGTTTCTGCTGGTTTCTGATTCTCCATACGTACGACGGAATACCCAGAAGGACTAAATCCCAAAAACACCAAACAGCATAATATCTGAAAGTACTTTATTTTGTAGAATACTACTCAAGAATCATAATTTCTCCAGCATCCCGCCTTTTTCCACTCCTGTTTCCTTACATAGTCCTTGCACGTTTCCCTACATGTTTCCGGCATATTATACATTATACGTATTATAATATAATAAGTATACATACGTGTAATACATAAGTAGTATATTATAATATACATTGTATATTATGTACTATACATTATACTCAAGAGAACTGCAAACAGTTTACTTATTGCTAAGTTACAACTCGTTGTCCCAAAGGTACATAGCATGAGTTTAGCGATTTTGCAATGAGCTGTTTATTTCAGTTCAAATATTGCGGAAGATGCAAATTATTATTATTATTATTATTATTATTATTATTATTATTATTATTATTATGGTCGCTGCTCCATTTTAAGTATATTAATCACAGACTCTGATATTTACTGATTTTTGCGTGTCAGGATCACGGACGTGATTTAATGGTGGCATCGCATACTCTCTCAGAGAGAATAGTCTGTGTTCATTGAATTAACTACATTTGTATTATTGCAGCATTCCCAGAATACATTTGTATTATTTTGGAATATAGTTGCCATGTCTAACGGATGAATTCTGAATAAGAACCATAAATTTCGAAGTTTTAGAGACAATGTCATACGTAAGTCAACAAAAAAACAACAACCAAACTACCATGCACCACTTCCGATAAACAGCACGAATACTGAAGTATACTGGGATGGCGAGAAACTGACAAATGGAACAATTGGTCCTAATAGACCAGGCAATGCCGTCCATCATCAAAAGAAAAATGACGTTATGTCAATTGATGTCGCCCGGCTTCAAGCTCACAATGGTTTCCGGAACGAAGGTTGACCATTACAAACAGCATGAAATATAAAATTATATGAAAGTTAAACAGCAGCTTATAGTTTATCGTTGTAGCTTCAGCTGATGAAATTATAATAAACATAATTATTATTCATACTCAGTCACTTTGTGATCCAGAAGTCGAAATGTATTCAGAAACTGTTATTCAGGACATACGCCATATTGTACGTTGTAAGAAATTGCTTGAATTGCGCAGGAACTGGGACATAAGACCGACTTTCAATGCCAAGTGCCCAAAATCTACCGGAGCAAGTGGAGGGTTATAAAGATGTTTTTATTAGGCTTACGAAATTATATTGAAACATTATTAATAATCATTTAAATTATTTTACTAATCAGTGACTTTTATTGACGTTATTTCGCAAAAAACGTAACTTTCATTGTCCGTGAAAAAACGAATCTGTGTTAGATGATGTTAGTACACAAATGAGTCTGAATCATGAAGCAAGAGAAAGCAAAATAAAAGAAAATGACGAGAAGTTTAAAACAATATACGGAAAATACTACATGTATGATAAATTCACTGTTTATATAACATTTATTTTTATAACCGGCAGTTTATGTAAGTAAATTACCTGAATTCATTGTCTCAGTGTGCTGACTCTCATGACTTTTTGCCTTTTCACGAAATCTGTTTGCTTCATCTTCTGACTCTTTCGAGACCACGTTTCAGTGCAAGATATTCATTTCTAAAGCTTTACAAGACGATATCAATATCGGCAAATTACAACTTCTTAATTCACATTTTTCCACATTCACAGTTTTTCGCCCTACTATACATACATATTCATTAATGGTTCTAATGTTGACGTATTAATTTATGTAGTTTTCGCGCTTTTGTTTCGCAATTTTTATGAGCCGGATAACTTTTCACCAACTTGCATAATCGATCACTAGGCATCACAACTAACACGAGCAAAGAGACTTGATCAAAATACGTTTTTCGTAAACACGTCATCGACATATATATTACCTTTCTTTTCTCCACTCTTCATGTGCTGGACCGAACGAGAATGCTGACAGTCTGCTGACAAGGCCTCGCCATCCTGCGGAGAGAACATCTGCGCGTCATATGGAAGCGCGCATGCTCAGATGTTGGTGAATTAGCCGAACGCGATGAATTTTTGTTTCGCCGCCTCCGGGAAAGAGGTCGTCGCCTCGAACGGCGCTGTTGCGTAACGGCGCGAACGTAGTTAATTGTCGCATGCCGTCACCGAATTAGCTAATTGCGCTGCGGCAGCGGTGACGGTGGCAGTGGTGGTGTCTGTGACGGTGGCAGAGTCTGTAATGATGGGGGATATGGCTGTGGCGGTGGTTGTGGCAATGGTGGAATCTGTAGCGATGGCGTTGGCTGGGGCCCACAGCGGCGGTGACTGTGGTTGTGGCGGTGGTGGTGGCGATGGCAGTGGCGGTGGTAAAGGCGGTCGTGGTAGCAGTGGTGGTGACCATGGCTGCGCCGGTGGCGGTGGCCATGGTTGTGCCGGGGTCTGTGGCTGCGGCGGTGACTACAGCTGTAGCTGTGGCGGTGATGATGACCATGTCAATGCCGGTGGCTGTAGCTGAGATGTTGACGGTGGAGGTGGCTGTGGCGGTGATGGTGACTATAACGAAGCAGGCTCTCTTGGAGAGAGCTCGACCCTTTTTTAGCACAAAATAATCAAAAGGTTTTAAAACGATTTCGTAACCTATTACACAATTTCGATGAACTTTTCCCGTCTCTGACAACGCAAGATATGTTTTACTCTGTAAATGTTAAGTTATTTCACTGATTTTCTATAAATGTCAAAAGATGCGATTATTTATTACACGACCAGAATATTAAGTGTGATTGTTTTAAATTTATGCGAAGCATAATCTTTTAGACCTGCTAGCTTTCCCCTTAATTACATTTCTACTAACTGTCTAGAATTTGATAATGGAGACTGTTCGCCCCTTATTAATTCCTATGAATAGTTTTAGTTTTCTGAAATTTGACCTGGAGAACTATTTATAGAACGTCTTCAATGTATAATTATTAATAATTGTGTGAATGGTCCATTTTTTACTTATTTAAGGTCGTGTAGTGAACATTTCAAATAATATTGTTGGTAACGGTAACGGTATACCCACAAACATCCATGCGCCGGGCAGGATTCGGGCAGGGCGGGGCACTTCAAGCACGAGGCAGCTCTTCAGCCTTAGCGACCTCTGCTATCCAGGTTGGCAATCTTATATTATTCACAAAAAATAAGACTTATGGCTTTTAACTTGTAGACATATTCTAAAATTAAAAATGTTTTTGATGGTGTTAATAAATTTATAAAATATTGATACTGGTATTGATCTTTTATTTGAGATTTATATACGACTCCTTTTCCGATCTTTCCGCCTTGAGCAAAAATCCTGATAATTGAAGATAAGAAATAATCACAAAATTTTAGCTCTCTGGAAAAATCAGACTCCTATTATTGAAAGTGAGTCTCCTCTCTAAACGAACCCAGCGTAACATGTTACAAGCATTTATTAAGATACTTTAAAACAGAGAAAGGAATCAAAACTTTTTAATTGAGTTCTGGCCTCTAGCAACATATCTTGTGGTAATATGAAACACTCTGGTTTTGCTCTCACTATTGAAACAGTTTTAAGGGATACGGTTTTGATGTCTTAGTCCTTCTTGTGGGAATCCGTTTTGAAACTGATATTTTGGGTTCGTAAGCAAAATGAATGGATGAAGTGTTGTCATTGAGATGATAATAATAAGGGAAGTATCACATCTTACGGTTACCATAATATGATGGTCAAACACTTGATGTTTCCTTCATTGACATTTCCAAATCGACGGTTTAAGAAGCACATCAATTATTTCATCTTTCGTGGTAGTCGCGTATATTTTTGTGAAAAGCTAATAGGACTGTACCACCCCTTGCCGCTCCTCTTAATTTGAGTTCGTACTCGTAGCTAAAGATGATTTTGCCGATCTAGTAGCAGAGATCGCGGAGACAGTAGTGCTGTAGTGATCTCTGGCTGGAGTATCGCGGGTTCGAGTACCACCTCGGGCATGGTTGCATTTGTGATCGTCCTTTCACCCCGATCATCACCATACCATTTCATCCAGTTTACAGTTACCCATAAACTTGAAATCAATAATGGTTGCTAATGATCAAGATGTGTATGTGACCTTAAATAACACAAATAGAAAAACGCTTTGATCTCCCCGCGACCTGCCTTTTCATATCCTAACCCTCCGACGGGCATGTCCATCATTTCCCGCCACCAGGCGCCCTGCGGCACTACGTACCGCATTTATCATATTGTCTTTTCGCGATAATAATTATTATGTTTGTTAGGAAATATGAAAGAAATATTCTTTATTTACGGTTTTATACAGTTTATTTCATAATAACTAACTAAATACCAAACGAAATAACAATATTAATAAGAGTCTGATCCATCACTCGCTCCCTCCGTGTCTTGGCATGTGTCACATGTCGGGGAGTGAATACGGTGCAAACGTGCCTTGTAATGTTTCTTCGGAAACAATGCATGCTCAATAACAAAACTGCAGTAAGAATTCTAATAAATAAAATACGCAAATATTGTACTTACATGACAAGGCGTGTGCAGTACGGAGTGCCGAAACCTTTGTAGAGTTAGGATTACTAATGAATAACTGTCTATCAGCAGTGTCTAAAATTTTGATTTGAGTGTCATTAGGTTGAAAATATAATCAACAAGGAATAACTATGAGCTCTATAGTGCGACACCAATTATTTACACGAAATTAATAAAAATATAAGAATGCGGCACTGAGTGCCGCTACGCGCCCGCCGGAGGGTTAAGACATTGTTACGTTAATATTCGACACATGGAATGTGCCTTCTGTCTGCTCAGTCGGAAGATGACAATCCCTTGTTGCTTGTGGGGCAGCGTGCCGCGTGCGGCGTAGCAGCCGAGTATGCGAATACCAGGCCGCACCGCTCCCCGAGGGTCGGGGTCGGGGTCGAGGCTAGGGGCAGGGTCGCAGTTTTGCAGACGGGCGAGTGACCGCGTCTGGGAAGCTGCGCAGCACCGAACGCGGTTCCGTACGCCAGAATATCACGCACTTTATTTATTTTTATTAACCTTCCAGCGGGCGCGCGTAAATGTTCACACCAGCAGGCGCGTGTCGTAAATTTTACGACATTCAATGACTCCTGTAAAAATCAAAGAAATTGTAGAACAATGGAATATTATGTCGCACTATAATATCTAAGAATCATATTTACCACCAAAAAACATATCCGTTGATAAAAGTCCGTATTTAGTATCAAAAAGATCTTGTTCCGATCCAGTATCGTTCTTATGTTCGTCTTTATTTTCAACATTCGTTTATTGTCACTGTCACTATCCAATTCATGATCTTCCTCCAATCAGACAGCTCCTGAAGAATATTATGATTTTCGTTCACATGAATTCTTTATCTGGACATTTTACAGAAAATTTCTATTAGGCCAAATTATTATACAATATTTTAGCACAACAACCGGCGCGCAGCGTAAAGTTTACGTCACTATGCACTTATCCCGAATAGAGCGTTACAAAAACTGAATATAGTGTGCAAACTAAACAGTGGCTGCAGGAATGCATCACTAAAGATACCTGCAAGGAATACCAAGAACGCAGAAGTCTTTGACAACAATAAGTTGACAGAAAAACAAATAGATCTGCTATTGTCGTAAAATTTACGACAGCGCGCCCGCTGGAAGGTTAATTTATGGGATCTCTTGAAGTGGTGTAGGAAAATGTATGATGTGGTGATGTTACTAACGAGTAAGTGAAAGCGATGATTATGTGATTGATAATGAAGACAATATGAAAAGAGAGGCAGCAGAAACGGAAGAATCTCTAGAAAGCCTGCCAAGAGCCCTTTTTGTCCAATTGGCTGAGATGGCTCAAAGCACCAGCTTTGAAACTGCAGCGTCACTGACCGGGAGATCATAGGGTTTGAGTCTCGAGAGTAGATTTTAAATACTAGCTAGATAGCTGGGTTGAATTTAGCCGCAGTCTGAAGGAGAATTCTAGCTGCCAGTTGCTCTTAACGCCACTTTTGCGTGTTCCCCCGATCACTATGAGACGAATGTCGGAGTAGTATCCAAACAAGGGAGCTAGAATTCTCGCTAGTCGTTTTTCGTGGCTGTTTCTCTGCGTTTGCACTGCTTTGTGCGCTAGTAACAAAAAATTGACAAGTTTGACATTGTTTTGAAGGATGTGTAGCATTGGTATATGACGAACATCAATATTTTACCTTTTTTTCTAGCACAGTAATCCAAGGAGAAATGGAATATGCCAATAATTTTATGAGTAGAAAAAGACGAAAACCCGTTCTAAAAAGGAAAAATATATTATGATATAAAATTCAATCTACTTATTTTAAGCATGAGATATTGATACATTATGCGTTGAAATTATCCATTCATAATAGTATCTCTGTAAAACAAATTAAACATCCATTATTATACGAAGGGATTCGTATTTGACAATCGCTAATGTCAACTTCTAGAAGTAGGTCCAAAAATGTTATATTTTATTAAGTGAATAACGCAGACTAAAAATTTCTTGCTATACCTTTGAAGTTGAGAACCCTACACTGCACATTGAAATTCTTCCTTAATTATTGTTTATTTATGTTATTTAAGTATTTAAAGATTATGGGAAATAACTATCTTTCACCTGGAGAAAATACACTTTCTATCTTGTACTTTGATCTAATATTTACCCACGGAGTTCTCCAATTAGAAACGGAAAAGACATACGAATAAAAGCTCGCCAGTAAACAGAGTAACCTCTGAGTGAGTAAAGTAGAATGTCCAAAAACAATGGCTAATCTAATACTTGTACCATTCTTGCTATTAATGTGTGCTTTTGCCATATTCATTCGTAATCAAATATTATGGCCATTTGCATTTAAGTTTTATTCGCCCTATTTAATTTTTGCTGGAATTTGTTTCTCAAATTAAACTTCTTTAATTTCAACATTTAAGTTAATATTTTGTTCCAAATCCTTTCCAATTTTGGAAGAGATCTTTGTTTTAAAAAAGCAAAAGAGATATAAATCTTTAGATTCAACTATCAGATTAAACTGTTTCTACTAAGATAAACCTTGATGACAGTGAGGAACAACTTTCCTCTCCCCTATTTTCAGAAAGTAAATCCATCCTCTACAAACGACCGTTCTATCAGTTTGGGGCTCGTAAACACATTTTTGGAGTGTGGCACGTCGCTTTTGATATTACTTGTGGCAGAACTGCGAATACGAAGATTTCAAAGAGCGGCGTAGCAGAATAGGATTCCGATACTGCGTATTGCAAAAATGCTCTAGTGAGCAAATTAACGGACGAGTAGAGACACTTGTGAGGTCGCTAATGTTGCTCTCCATCAAAGACATTACTATTATTAACTCTGTAAGATAAAATGTAACTTCACACTTTGCGTTTCCGATCCTCTGCGTATGAAATGTAATTTACCTGAGAGCATCACGTTCGTCGAAAAGATTTTAGAGCTTTCAGCCACAACGGATGAGAAAATTACATCGGATGAGAAAATTGGAATTTTCTTGAGATTAACAAGTCAGTCCATCAACATCAGTTAATTTTACATTATGGCTGAGTATAAGGGAACAGCCACTTATGATGTTGCTAGTTTACGATCCTGGGTATTACAAGTCTTTTCGGAGGGAGAAGTCTGTAACGATGATTGAGAACACCAAATTACATTGTAGAATATTCAGAGTTGACTAGCAGTTCTTGTAGTGTAGATAATTTACATTATTATATGATCTTTGCTTTATACAGTATCCTGTATTGGTTTTAAAATCAATTAAAGGAGTAGTTGTTTAGCATAAATCTTAAAAGCACCTTAGTGATGCGATTCTTAAATAGGGACAAAAAAGGTTTGCTACATTTATTCATTTATTTTAATGAAATGTTAATCACAAAATACTCAACTCTACAAACTAAAATATTTTTAACATGTATAACTGCATTTTGACTATTTTATGAGCCCCAGACTCTTTGAAAAATGTACCTAAATTGTTTTGTTATAATTTTCATATATTTGTCTGTTGATTGTCACCCATGCAATTTCACTATTTTTTTATACTCTACCGAGCTCGGTTAACATCATAAATTCAATTATTCATGTACTCAATCATTAGCATTAGCATTTTCGTTTTCTAAACTACTTTATTACAGTTAATATAAAATCAGAAATTAACAACAAATATCTAAAAGAAAAATACAAAAATAATAATGCAAACTTTTAATGAAACTTCTACGTTAATAGGCCAAAAATGATTTCTTCTTGTCTCTCCAAACCGCACAATTCGATATTCGATAATTCTCCTGCAAAATTAATTTGACCGAGAACACAACTTCTAATAACCCACAACGCGAACTGATAGAATCTGACACTACTGTGACGCTCTCGTAATTTAGTACCCCAAATCGACGAAGTTGCGCTGCTGTTCGGCAGATTATACGCGTCCGCCCCCCCCCCCCCGTCGAGGGCACGGGAGGGGATTACCCCGTCGCCCGGTGGTGAGTTGCCCCGGGTGATTGATGTGGAGCCCGAGGCGCCGCGTCTCCCCTGACGGGGCCGCTGCCAGGGGCGCCACACACGCGCAGGGCCTTCGTGGACACCTTGAGGGCTCTTCATGGCCTGTTCGTTGCCCGCTCTTCGTTGTCGGACTATTATTCTTCATGGATACCTTGAGGCCGGATGGCTTGCTCTTCGTTGCCCGTTCTCTACGGCTGTTTTTCAAGGACATTTGAAGGGTTTGGCATGTCGTGCTCTTCGTTGTCCGTTCTTCATAGACCGTTGTCCATAGCCTGTTCTTTATGAACACCTTAAGGGTTCTTCTTGGCCTGTGTTTGTTTGTTTAGAGTCTTTGTTGCCCGCTCTTCGTTGTCCGTTCTCCATGGCCTATTCTTCATGGATACCTTGAGGCCTCTTCATAGTCTGCTCTTCGTTGCCCGTTCTCTACGTCGTGTTCTTCATGGACATCTTAAGGGTTTGGCATGTCCTGCTCTTCATTGCCCGTTCTTCATAGACCGTTGTCCATAGCCTGTTCTTTACCAACACTTGGAGGGCTCTTCATGGCCTAGCCTTGTTTGTTTCTTCAAAGTCTTTGTTGCCCGTTGTGCACTACCCGTCCTCCACGGCCTGCTCTTCACGGACACCTTAAGGGCTCGTCATGGCCTGCTCTTCATTGCCCGTTCTTCATAGTTTGTCCACGGACTGTTCTTTATGAACACCTTTACGGTTCTTCATGGCCTGTTCTTCGTTGCTCGTTCTTCATTGCCCATTCTCCACGGCCTGTTCTTCAAGGACACCCTAATGGCTTGCTCTTTGTTGTCAGTTGTGCACTGCCCGTTCACCATGGTCTGTCCTTCATGGAATCTTGGCGTTTCATGGACTATTCGTTTTACAAGACCTGTTTGTTTTCCATTTTCCCTGGTGTGCTCCTTTTCCATGCCGTTATTTTTCCATGGCTCGTTCCTTTTCCTCGGCGTGTTTCTTCTCCATGTGCTGGTCGTTTTCCATGCCGTTCTTTTTCCATAGCCTTTTCCTTTTCCATGGCTTGCCCCTTTTATATGATTTGTTCGTTTTCCATGCCCTTTTCTTTTTTCCACGCCCTCTTCGTTTTCAATGGCCTGTTCTCCTTTTCGACCTGTTCTTTATGGCCGGTTCTTGAAGTTCTGTTCATCATGTCTTGTTATTCGTTGCTCGTTCTGCGTTGCTTGTTCTACTTATTCTATTCGTCACGGCGCGTTCTCCTTAGTGCACCCATAAATGCTACTATAGCTCAGCGGCAATGTAGTGTAGCATCTGTAACGTCATTAACCAGGTTATCGTACAGTCTGAGTCCCGACCATGAGGAATTTTTGACACTGGATAGGCAGTTAGGTCATATACAACCATTGTCTGGAGGATAATTTTAGCGGCCGGCTGCTCTGATCCCCAGTTTTCCGGGAACATCAGTGTCAGGGTAACGAAAGATAAGTACATTAAGGAACGGTTCACGTGTCACGCACAATCTTTCCTTCCTCATCCTCGTCCCCTCTTCTCCGCTTACACCTACAGACTCATTCTTACATGCACCACACTACCACACAATGCGGGAGTCTAATTGAGAGCTTAGAACTCGTTCCTGTCTGGAGCAGTGTCTCGCTGTTGGAAGTACCGAAAAGAGAGTAAGCAAGTCCCTAAAAGCCAACAAACAGGGCGGTATCAGTTTTCACGTTCCAACAAGGGAGGAACCCCGCCGCATCCCGAGATATAACATTACAATTGCGGAAATAATATTCATAACTAGAGACAGGCTTTTATGTAACTACATATTTTTTGTCTTTCTACTTACCGTTCTCAATATTGTAATATTGGCGAATCATAGCCCCCCTAACACAATATAGCCTTTTTTGTTACATATTTTACATATTCAGTACTAGATTACATATTTTGCTCTTTCCACAATATATTTTCTCATTTTATCAATTTTCTTCTATTTAATTCCATATTTTTTATGAAAATATTTATTTTTTAAATATCAGCATTTTTCCTACATTATTGGGGAAATCTGGGTGTCCAAATCATCATTGACACCGCGTTTGGTGATCTGTAACCTTAATTTCGGAGAAAAAATTGGGATCACTGACGTGTAACACATCGATGAAGATGCTACAGTGTATGTTTGCTGGTCGTAGATTTCGTCAGTTTGTGCGATGGATTCAATTGCAATTAGTCCGGCTGCTAAACTACTGTCCTGGATTACAATAGATGAAGCTTTTACTACTGAAGAGAAAGTTGTATGATGTGAAGCGAGCAGTTTTTACAAATCTAATTTCGTATTACGTAAATGTATTTTTTTATTATTGTATTTTAATATTACATATTATAAGCGATTTTACATATTTATTACATATTCTTACTATTTTCATTACATATTTATGTACATATTTTGACGTTTTATGAAACTTATTTTTCCGATTTCTATTCATAACAGTTGACTTACCTCCAACTCCAAAAATAATGAAATTCACTAATTTTTCACAGAGCTCAAGAAAAAGCGAGCATGAGAAGCAACATTTTCCTCGTTCACTTCTTTCATAGCTCGTTTGAGATCCATTTTTTCCTGGAAAGGTGAATGTTCCTTGACATGTGGTTCAGTCATTGTAAAGGAAAATTAAGATACAATGTTGTGAAAAAATTGGAACAGAATTTAAAGATAAGTTCACAATATTTATTTATTGAATAATCTGTCATGTGAAATAAAACCGATGCAATGGAGCTATCATAGAAGCACTGAAAATATTATGAAAGTTTGAAAATAAGTTTCTTCATAGGCGTGCGAACGCATAGAGGTGGGCAGAGGGGACGTGCCCTCCTGAAACTTTTTAAAGAGGCTCTGGTAGCTACACATAATAAAATATTTTATTTCTGAAGCAACTATTAATTCCTGGTTTTCCTACTTTCTAAGCTCGCAATTCGGAGCATTGAAACTGCATTTGAGAAAGCTCTCCAAACCATTTCGTAACCTGTAAATTGTTCAAAAGAAAATAGGTTATATTCTTGATATTTTATCAATTAAATTTTAATTTCACTCTCAAAAATTCTAAAACGATAATAGAAAAGGGAGCCCAAAAGCACCCAGAAATGTTCCTCACCTCTTGTTTTAGGCCTCGCACACCCATTACTTTCTTGGTGTTATTTGTATTGGCCTTGTAAATGCTTATTTGCGTTCACGATTCAACACACATGTTAGTTATGCAATTGAAAACTTGGTTCAGACATGAGCGTTTGAACAAGAAATAAAATAAAAAAGAAAAATGTTTACAAAATAAATAATTATTGTTGCTTTGCATTAACTATTTACTACAATACCAAAATAATTTTAAATATCTTATTCATTGCCTTTCGCAAATTTAATTTACATTTAAACATTAAAAAATAATGTTAGACAATTTCAAATAGTGTTATAAATTTCACATTACTTAATTATCATCTTTTTAGAAATTAGGCTATTGTGACAAAGAAAATAAAACGTCGATTTCTAGAATACAAACTACAACAAATGTAGGGTAATAAACGCGCTCGTTCATCATTGATTTGCCGTACCGTCTTCGATGTCAACTTCTTTTGAGCGTCGAGCGCAACATGTGAGCGACCGTTACAAACGGTAATTTTCCAGAATTTCGCACGGGCTGCCATGTCAACTTGTCGCTCGCATGACTGTCTCTGTCTCTTTCGCAATGCGGCCGTCTGCGCGAGACCAGTCGCACGAAGGCACGGGCTGAGTTCCCTTTGCAGAGCGTGAGACACACACACAGGCCTTTTTGCTCGGTTCCTTCGGTTCAAAGTAGGATTTTTTTATGACAAAGATCTTTGAAACATTTTGACGTTCAAAGAAATAAGAAAAGAATGAGTGGGTTGTTTCACTGGTTAGCACAGTCATGGAGAGATATTAAGTTTTATTACAGCACAAAAATCGTAAAATTTTCTCTCGGACAGAATAAGGAGTTGTTTAAACTACGTATCAACATAGAAATGCCATACATCCAATATCAATAAAAACTTATTGCCTTTTAAAGGATTATTGGTATCATTATCACTCATATTGTCGCAGAATTTAAACCTTCTGTCGTTGCAGTTTTCAATAATTTACCTTGTTCCCGTCAGCCATTTAAATAACTTTATGTAATATATTTTATTCTCATATTAAAAATAAGTTATTTGGTGATACGATGATCAAATCTCTTAATTAATTCAAAAGAAATGTAGAAGAAACTCAATAAATTATTGTAATAGTATATTTATATTAAATAAAAATAGTATTAATACCATTAAATAATAGTACATATTTTTAAATGAAAGTAATTATATTATTAGTAATAAATACAACCGCGCTTGTGATACATGACCTTGTTGATGATGGGGTTGATAACCCGTGATGAAGGCTACAGTGGAGTCGCGAACGCTATAGTGGGCGTAGTTACTGTCAGAGTATCAAGTCGTGATGGGGGGCCATATAAAGTATTCTAGAGGAGAGTATCACCGGCGTCTTTGAAGAAGAAGAAGAAGAAGAAAAGGAAGATACAAAGGAAGATTATCTATAGTATGATGAAGAAGACGGAAGAGATATCTCGATGATCCTATACAAACCATCTGACCCGCAGCGGATGGTTGCAAATAGCAACCGTTTCCATGTGAGCGGCGGCTGTATCTGTAATGGGAAGTAAATAGAGAAGGAAGTAATGTGGACCCCGTTCTGCTGTCATTCCATGGAGAGTTCAGGAGAGAAATTGATGACACGTCCGGCCACTTATTAGAATGGCGTTCGTATTACTCTGACAATGAGGCTGTGTTCAGAAGTCAGCTAAAATCTCTTAGATTTAAAGTAATGCAGAATGACGATCAGACGGTTCCTTATTCGTCTCTGCGAGGGGATGTCTCGAGGTCATCGTTGGACCCAGTGACTTTTGACAGGAAATAATCCAAGTGTTACGAATGATCTGTGAGCTTGAAAGAGTTGTCTGAGAAACTTCAAACACATAAGCGGAGTCGCAATCTGAAATGCTTAACTACGCTCCGAAATGCCAGGGAGGTTAAGCAACTCGAGACATCGCGACTTCCTCGATGGCTGACCATTTGGGAACCACAACGGCGCTGTGGCCCTGGCCGAGAGGATAACAACGATTGCGTCAATAAATAAAAACCTTTCAGTATAAATGAACTAACAGAGACGACGTATAAAATATATCCAACGACGCCATTTAAGGGTTAAACAACTGAAATTCGGAGAGGCACGATATAATTCACATTTCATATTCCGAATTTTACTTCGTCGCTACGGAGTAGAGAGAAAGTTGTTTAATGCTCCGCGAAAAAACGGCGAATTTTTGGCAGAAAAACTCTTATTACAGGGCCATGGTAACGAAACATTTTAAAAAAGCCCGTTAATTAGTTCAACACTCACATTTTAGACTACAAAAATTCTAATTTTTCATTTTGAAAATGCCAGTTGATGTCTTTCATTATTCACCTTGCATGATTTCTTTCAACCTTCTCTCTTCATTTGAAAGCATTAATTTCCGTCGAACTATTTTATTCAACAAAGATTGCACGTTGTCACGCAATATAGGGGTATCTATGATTACAATATGCGACATATTAATCACATCTTCAAATGAAAATATCAACAGCGCTATGCGTAAGACTGTCACCCAACTCTTAAACACCTTTTAAAACCATTTACGAAGATACTAAAAATGTCAAGCGATTACATATGTTAAAATACTCTGTGCAGTACGCATAACTTTTCGGAAAATGAAATTTACTCGCTTAAAACGAAGATAGAGTTAAATATACATAAATTAATAGTTTAAAAATTCATTTTTCTTGCTCCCATTGTTGTTAATGACAATTTGTATTATTTAAGTTATTTTATTTTCTTAAAAATAATATGTTTGATTTTCAATATGTATGTACTTGGGACAACAGCACTTTACGAACTAAGGCCTACCCACGGCGCGTCCCGGCCTGGGGGTCATGGATTAAGGGGTGCGTGTGATTAGCTCATAGCCATCCCTACCAAGGCCTGCTTCACTCAGGCCCCGAAGCAAAATTGTCACGTGATCAAGGTAGTCGGTGGTCGCTTGGGTCGCTTGCTCCCGTGCACGTGGTGTTGAATGTTTTGAGAGTGGTTGTGCAGCGTTTTGTGCGTGTTTTCAGCGTTAAAATCGAAATTGATATTGCAAGCGATTGTGCTTACTGTGTACTATTAATTATCACGCTTTATGTAGTTGTTGCTTTCAGCAGAACATATAATGTACCGGGCGTTTTTTTTTATGTGCATGAAATTAACTAAGTTAGGTTATATAGCTAAAGTGTGAGATCTCACAGTGCCGGTAAAATTACACAAACTTCTTCGTGACGCATATTTAGAATATATAGCAATCTTGTTATTAATGAATAATTGTTTTGTATTTTACAGAAAGTGCTTTGTGGAATTTGATCCCTTTTTATTTCAATCGAGCGGATTTGACCGAGAACCGTTTATGCTTTGTAAGTGAATGTTTCATTTTATACGCTTTCAGTATTTACATTTTGTATATTCATGTTTCAATAAGTGAGATATTAAAAGTATTTGTGTCGTTTATGAACATTAAAAAAACCAATAAACGAGTATCAATGTTACTTCTTCGTGTAAATTTAAACTTACTGTAGGCAACAACTAGATGTTGATACATTGTACCACGTCCATCATTAATTAATAACAATATTTTACAGGATATATATTTTTTTTGTAAATGTTGAGGAATACAATTTGGAAATTGCAGTTTTTCTGATTTAGCAGTAAGTATACCCTACATTTTCTTTTAAACAAATTCTTTTTCTTTGATAAATATTTTAATGTAAATTCAATAAAGTACTTTTTTCGAGGCTGTTACAATTGCAAAATATTTTAAATGACATTAATACGGTGTAATATCATTTTCAGCCAATAGTAACAGTTCTTATTGCTGTTGCATTCAATATTGCTGTTACTTTCAAAAAATGCATTTCTTTCATTCCAGTAATGCCAAGACATTGCAGTGTAGCAGGTTGCCGTTCAAATTACGATGGTGAAAAATCTGTTTCCACATTTTCATTGCCAAAGGATCCTCAAAAGAGAAAATTGTGGATTAGAAAAATTCCCACTGATGTAACGCATGTGAAGGACCCAATTATATGTATAAAACATTTCAGAGAGGAAGATATTATAAGAAAAGACTGTGTAGTGTATAAAGGTGAATATAAAGAATATCCCCGGAAGGTGCCAAAACTGAAGGATGACGCATATCCAAGAATTTTCCAGAATTTACCATCGTATTTGAGTGACGGAAAGAGTTCGAGCAGAAGATTAGCTGATGTGGAGGAGGAACATTTTCAGACTGCTGTGCAGCTCAGTCTGGATGACTTTCACAAACAGATAGATGAGAAAAGTATTAAAACACTTAATGAAATTGTAATGTATATTGATAGCTCAAATGAACTAAAAGCAAAATGGTTTCATGTTAATGCCTGCACCAATTTACATTTGTGTTTTTTTAAAATTCACAATAGTGTTGAAATTTTAGGAAATATTGTTGTTGCCAATAATTTCACATTCAAAGTTTTTGTGAAGGAAACAGATGTGAGTAGTCACACATTGCTAAGAAAACTGCCAAACAAGTTGACAGAATTTGATGTGCTTCAAGAACTTCTATCTTTTGTGGAACAGCTGGTAAAAGTACCTGATCAAAAATGTGAATATGAAATGGCAGTCTCTCTTTTGGAAAATTGAAACAAGAATTGGGACTTGCCAGAATTATCTTTCCTAATCGAACAGTTAAAACTTAGTAATGTGCCAAAGAATCGTCGACGATACTGTAATTCAACTCTTGTGTTTGCAGCCTCCTTATATATTCATTCCTCTGCTGCTTATAATGCTATTCTTAATAGTAAAATGCTGTGCATTCCATCTGTTAGGGTACTTCAAAGTATTATTGGTGAATATTCTTTGTCAAGTATCTCTCTGATTAATTGTGTACAGTATCTGAAAACAAAAATGAAATATGTAGGTGCTCAAGAACGTTATGTTAATATTTTGCTGGACGAAATTTATATTCAAACTCAGTTCAGCTTCAAAGGAAATTGTGTGTATGGTGGTGCTAGTGGAAATGAGTGCCAGGCAGCTGAAACAGCTCAAGTGTTTATGATTTCATCTGTGTTTTCTAGTTATAAGGATGTGGTGTGTATTGTTCCTGTCAAAACTTTAACGGCTGAACCACTTAAAGAAATGATAATGACTGTGTTAAAAGAAATAGAAACTATTGGTTTCCAAGTTATTTCTTTAATTTCAGACAACCATGGTGTAAACCGAAAGTGTTTTGAACTGTTGTCATCACATTGTATTTTAGAACCTTTTATTCCTCATCCACTAGATAATACAAGATTGCTGTTTTTAATTTTTGATAGTGTTCATATTATGAAATGTATTAGGAATAATTGGATTAATAAGAAAGATGGGCAAATTTTGTTTCCAGATTTTGAAAATCATAGTAAAGTTCGCAAGGGAAATTTTAAACATTTTGAAATTTTGTATGATTTAGAAAAACAGTCTCTTGTGAAATACGGACATGTACTGACAGAGAAAGCAGTTTATCCATCAAAAATTCAGCGGCAAAATATGCAACTTTCATTAAAGATATTCAATGAAAAAAACATTGGAGCATTAAATTGTATTGCTGCCGCAAAACCAAATTTGTTTCCTAATGTTGATGACACTTGCATGTTTTTGGATATTTTTTGCAAATGGTGGAAAATTGTTAATTGTAAAAGTCTGCATGAAGGTAGAAGATTCAATGATCAGTATCGAGAAGCAGTGAAATCGGAGAACGCTCTCCAAATTGATTTCCTGAAGAGAATGTCTCTATGGTTGAAGAATTGGAGACAAACTGTTCCCATTGGGAAAAGTTTGTCAGCTCAGACATTTGAGTCTATTATTTGTACTTGCGATGCCTTTGTGAAACTGCTGAACTATTTACTTGAAAAAAATAAGCCTGATTACATCTTACTGGGAAAGTTCCAAACTGATGCTCTTGAAGCTCGTTTTGGTGCCTATCGCCAGATGTCAGGAGGCAATTATTACATTAGTTTTGTTCAGCTTTTAGAAAGTGAGAGAAAGCTCAGGTTTAGAAATAATCTGCTGTTAAGTTGCAAATCGGGAAACATTCCTCTTAGAAGTTTGCAACAAATAGAAGTTGGTGATCATGCAGGGCCCATTGACATATCTGGTTTCCAGTATGTGATTGAAGAGAACTTCAATTTGAAAACCAGTGTTCCGGAGGCTATTCATCCAATTTTAACCTATATTGGAGGTTATGTGACAAAGAAGCAACTGCAAAAGCACAAGTGTGTAATTTGTTTATCTTGGTTGCAACTTGAGAAACAAGTGCATGTAGACACTGACAACTTAATAAATACAACAGAATATAAATACATGTATGAATTAATTAATGAATTGGACCGAGGACGATTAATTCTTCCAACTGAAGTTGTTTTGTGCATGGCAATTTGTTGGAAAATAATGAGCAAGATAATCGAAACAAATGAAGCATTATTTGTAAGTTTTGGGCAACAGTTTTATCTCTTACATAAATTATCAACTATTCAATTAAATAAAATTGGCTTGTCACTGTGTGAGATGTGTGACTGTAATGTTACATTTAATGCTGTTTTGTGTGATATGTTATCAACATGTTGCCGTATTATTTTAAAAAATTATGTAAAATATAAAAATGAAAATTTAATTCACTCCAAAAGTGCAAATAAGAAAATAAAAAAGTTTAACTAAAATAGTTTCATTTATTGTATGCCAAACTCTGTCCCATTACCTTCATACTTGTAAGTTAATAATATTACAAAAAGAAATATTTAATTTGAATATCTCTAGTAAATATATTGGCACCTATGTTTTAAGCTTTTTCAATTAAGATAATTCTGAACTGGCAAACATTTTAGATATTGTTAGCAACGTTAATGTTGAAAGAATAAAAAAAATATAGGGCAATATAATTAACTAATGATTCACTGAAAGAAAATTCTAAGATATTGAAAGATATCTATTTTAATTTCCTCAAAATCAGTAATGATAGTCAATTTTGTAGATGTCTTGGTCAGTTGTGCATTGCCGAAAGATGCGCAGTTTGTAAGCCAAATTTTCTCCACTTGCCTCCGAAAACAAACCACGTTTGAGGAGGCCGCCGGAGCCTGGTGGACCGTCGACTACCGTGATCACGTGACTCAAAACTGTGACGTATGCTTCGGGGTCTGAGTGAAGCAGGCCTTGCATCCCTACATCGTATCTTGGGGGGCGATTTTGAATATATCAGTATCTAAATTATACCTTCATTTGTAGTATATAAGTCGTTATGTTTTAGAAAACGATTTGTGATATTATATATATATATATATATATATATATATATATATAAGTGATAATGAGATAAGTGAGATAAGGTGTGAATTTGGGAAGAAGACAACCAGAAAGTTCATTTGGAGAGAATGAAATTGAAAGTGTGTATCATAGATAAACAATGGAAAACATAAAGTCCAAAGTACGTATTTGAAGATATATTAAGTCTAAGTTGATTGTGTTAAATTAGCTAAAGTTAATAACGTGATCTACAGTGATAAAAAAAACTGTTCTTCTACTCAGACTTTAACCTGTAATATTGCTTTTAAGTACAAGAAGGGGCCAGGGAGGAATTTTTCTTTGACATTTCCGCCCTTATGACTTATTTAATAGAAATAATTGATAATGTCTCACACCCAAATGCAAGAACTTTTGCAATTTCACTCGTCAAATCAGTGGCTTATCAGTGAAAATACTCGGTTATCCGGCTACTCGGCTTATCAGTGAAAATATCTCAAAAATATAAAACAATTGATTAAGTGAGATTGACTTGAATATCGACGATTCAGTGTAAAACATTAAATGATAACATCTGAAATTAATCTCGGAAAATATAAAAAAAGTATGAATGATATGAACTTACACAAAACCATAGACTAAGGATGTCTTTACTCTATGACATCTTTACTCTATGACAAAACATTTACAGTGCTGTAAATTGTGTTTTTAAAGTTAAATTTTTTTTGCTGGAATTTTGTACAGATAAAACGGTTTAAAAATTTATATGAAATACAATTTTTTATGGTGCGTTGGAAAATAATTGAAACTGAAAAATATTGTGTTATTCATAGCCAACGTAGTATTTGCGAAAAGATAATAAAATGTAATAAATAATCTTTAAGATAAAGATAATTCTATCGTGAATGAATTTCACACTGTCTCAATAATGGAAAGGAAAGGAGGAATGAACAAACAAATGAAAAATGGTTTTGAAATTACAAACATACATCTTGCAAAAACCACAGTTCAAGTTAATAAAGTCATTAGAGTGTTAGAGTCTCAAAGCTCGCTAAATTGATTCATTTCCATCCCAATTTCATTCTTTTCCTGTCAATTTGGTTTGAAGCGTTGATTTTCCTGACATTTCTCCAAGAGATAACAAACAAGTTGACATTTGTTTTATCAGACAATTACAACCTTACCACTACATTTTGTTTGACATAAATCATCTTTCCTTAAAACCCACCCCTTGGATTTTATTAATTTGTGCATATTTCCTCAAAAAATTACAATTAAATTTTTTTCACTTCAATAAAATAGTATACAATTTAAAATTAGATCTTGACAGACATGAAATCACGACATATTGCATAACATTTCTACAGGTATGGATGTGAATACATTGAAAATTTCCGATAAATTTCAGAATGAACAAGCTTCTAGGGAAATTTAGCAGAAAATTTTCAATGCATGAATGGTATTTAATTAGAGTATTCTACAAAAGGAGTTTTGTCAAACACTCTTTCAGAAAGCATGAAATATTAATTACATTAATGTGTTTTATTCAATGATTACATTAATGTTTCATTTAATGATTTAAGGTTCCATCGGATTCTACGACAGTTTTTCCGAGCATATATCCATACGAGAGAAATAATACATACGATAATAAATAATCGAATAAAATAAAACGATATTTTTAGATATTTGCACTTGGTAAATGCGTACCAAATGTAGTGTTTAACGTTATTGCTGTTAATTTCATGAGCGGTTGAGTCAACGTAAATAGACGTCGTATACTTATCTACTGTGGACATATAAAATCGTCTGTGTTAACGAATATCTATCAAACTATGAATGCTCATACGTCAATGAATATCGTTAAGTAAAATGAATGGCTTATTTACGTTATATGAAATATTTTTGATGACTTTTTCCTAACGAAAATGTGTTAAAAAACAAAACAATGTAATATAGGTAAGTAGTTATTAGTTAAGTAGTCGTGATTGCTCTTCATGCAATAGATGGAATTTTACTTAATAATTGATACACATTTTCAAATTTATTCTTATTTATATTTTAATATTTTCTTCGTTTTGAGTATTATCATGTTAGATAAGTATTTTCCACATCATATACATTCGTAATTCATTTCACGTAATTTTAGCACCTACTACGAGAGCGCACGAAGACAATTTATACTCAATAATTTGATAATTCAGAAGGGAATATTTGTTGCTAAATGTATACAATTTTTTATTAGGTTTTCTATAACGAATTATTATACTGCGGAGGATGGGAATTTTTTAACTTTGGAAAATTTCTGAAGATAAGATACGAATCCATGATAAGAAACGTAGACGGCCAGGTACTTACAATGTAACTGGTGGCACAGGGGCGGCCAAATTAATTTAAATTTGGCGCCGTTCATGGAATTCAATTATTTAATAGCAATTCTTTGACGCTAATTAACAGCGAAGGACACACATTTCAAACATCGCGCCTTTAATATTTCCAAAAAAACCCGTGGAGTCTTATTTTCCCCAAAAAACCGCGAGCTAAATCTTCAATGAGAGAGGGAATTCATTTTCGTATGATGTTCTTTGAAATTCTGAATTTCGTTATTTGCTTTGAAATTTGAACTGGTTACAAAAATGCCCGATAGAAGGCGCCATCTCCCAGATGCTTCGCAGGAAGCACCAAGTCATTGTTGATAATTTAACGAAATCAGCGTTTTCTACATACGACGCGGCAGTATCAGTGTTTGAAAAATCACAGAAGCAGAGCGGTTTTACAACGGATCGCCTCGCCAGGTGAAAGCTAAGTAAAACGTAATGGCTGCACTGCAGGTTGTATTACTTTCGTATAGTGCGATTTTTCTAACTTTGCCTCTCAAGCCCCTATGGTCACGATGGAATATCACACATTTCGCGTCTTTCTCGGTCGTGCCGCTAGAAGTCGCATGATCGCAAGCACTACTTTATTCGATCGCGATCATGCCATAACTAGCGGCACGACTTAGAAAGACACGAAATATCGTGACATATTCCATCGTGAAGACGGGCCCTGAGAGGCAAAGTTAGAGAAATCACAGAAGTTAGAAAATCACAAAGTTAGAAAAATCACAGTTTTTTACACATAAGTTCTTCGGGTCCATTTGGACCCATGATATTTCTCATGTTGTACTCTCGTTAGACATTTCATATAATAACTCGGTAAATTCGTAGAAATCAACTATGAAAGGATTGTATTATCATTGGAGACTTTATCTTCTCAAAAGGTGTACAATGACAATATTTCGTCGAATAATACTATCAAACTACGAAAACACTATCAGAGTACTACTAACAGCTGGGAGCAATCTCAGCTCTCTAAACTACGGATAGACGGATTTTCTAAAACTTGAACGTAGTATTCTGATGTGTTTCTTCCTCTTCCGATATTGTGCAATCTTCAATTGTATGTAAAAATCAATGAATAATTAGGCATTTTCCGAGTCAATTGTCTATTTCGGTAGCACATGCCAAAGACTTGGCAAATACGGAGGGACATTTTGAATGAAATACGTTACATGTGGAATGCACAACCTCCGGCAAACAAGAAGGGCAACCTAGAGAAAAAAAATTGGGAATAAAAGTTGTGCTACAATTATCCTCACTTCTGAAGGATAAGAATATAACTCCTGACAATTTCTTTACATCATACCAGTTGCGTCAGGAGCTTCTCAAACGAGACATCACTCTCGGTAGAACTATGTGCGAAAATAAATCTTCTGTACCACCAAACTTTCTCCAGACAAAGGACACAACAAACTAATATTCTACTTTCAATTTTGCGAGTTACCCCACATTAGTATCGTATGTGCCACGAATGAACAAGTGTGTTGTCCTTCAAAGCACCCTTTACAACTATACAAGAGGCTGCGAATCTGGAGAAAAGAAACCAGAAATAATGACAAATATAATTCTACAAAAGGAGCTGTTGATACAATTAGTTCTTATGCATAGATAAAATACATTTTTGTGACCTATTGTGGTTCTCTTTGACAAAATAAACAGTTTACATCAATTCAATGTTTTTTTTCACAAAAACAAATTTGGTTTGCTAATAAAAATGTTATAAAAAATAACACTTTTTGTAGAAAACTTGGGGAATCTTTTGTAAAGCCGTTATTGAATTCAGAACACACTTGCCACAAACATCGTCATCAATAGAAGTCGAAAATTAGAAATCCGATGTAAAAATTCACAGTCTTCAAAATTAAGGTTTTTTAGATTCTATTGTAAAAAGGGGAAAATGGAGTGTATTGCAAAACTGATAACAAAATTACTTTCCATAAAGGATGAGACACTGATGTTGTCTGGTATCAATGGTTTTATTAGAGCTGAAAGATCTTTTTCGATAGCTTAGCTATCATCATCAGAGCTATCTTACAGCCTCTGGGCGGAAAACGAAGTTCGTTTTCCGCCCAGAGGCTGTAAGATAGCTATCGAAAAAGATCTTTTAGCTCTAATAAAAACATTGATACCAGACAACATCAGTGTCTCATCCTTTATTGAAAAAGGTATCTACATTATCAACAGTTATACTAATAAAATTACTTTCCGTTGTTCTAAATAAAAACTTTTACAGGTAAAAATCATGTCAATCACATTTGTACTACATGTGTCTAATGCAATTTTTCTATCAGTGCATTTCATTAGTTTGCTATCATGCATGTTCAGAGACCATTATTTTACATCATTGAACAACCTTAAAAATAAAATAAATGTATATAATTAACATTTCCGTGTCTAACTTTAACTTCCTATTAAGAATACTAAATATAATCATTGGAAAAGATAAGTCTGCAACAGAAATTATACGGGTAAATTTGGACCAAAGGATTTTGAGAAGGAGTAAATTTGAGGATCGCAGCCAGATAGTAATTATAATTTACTATCTAGAAGCTGCAGCAGTAAAAATGCTGCTGTTGAGTGTGGGCCCTGTGGCAGCAAACT
Source organism: Acheta domesticus (assembly GCA_031308135.1). Taxonomy (NCBI): domain Eukaryota; kingdom Metazoa; phylum Arthropoda; class Insecta; order Orthoptera; family Gryllidae; genus Acheta; species Acheta domesticus. Next base: position 159,024,158 of record JAHLJT010004567.1, read on the forward strand.
AGTGGTGCTAAAACAGTACGTACTGTCTCGGCAGTATTTTCACGCAAAATTACACGAAAGGTAACCAAATTTTCGAAAAAGCAATGCATACGTTTATTTCAAAATCTGTCTATAAGAAACAGATTTAATTAAGAAGAAAGTCTCTATCTTTAAAATTTTTGCTGTAGGAGAATTCGAAAAATCAGGGTTTTCAACGAATATGAGATCAGCACCATTTTCTTAAACGTCCTTCATACTATTCACCAAAAAAATTAATAAAAAACGATGGAGTCATGTTTTTGAAAATTTGGGAAATGTTCTAGGGGCTTCATGAAAATATCGCTCCTAAATTAAAATATCGGTTTCAAATTCCAGGGGCCGCGACATCAGCCAGATAGATTGGGGAATATCACTTTGGAGAAAATCGAATGAACTGTTAGCCACTAGAGTTGTTCACACACGGACAGACAGACATCTTGCCGCCATTCGCGTTTTTGGTATCAAGGACTCACAAAACTTGGATTATAGCTACACCACGTGATAGAAGATTTTTTTCTAAATTTAGCAACTGGATTTATCTAATTTTTCGTTGCCAGGACTCAGTAATAAGAGTTTTCTCCCGAAAATTTGCCGTTTTTTTTGTGCAGCATTACATAACTTTCTCTATACTCCATAGCGAGAAAGTAAAATTTGAACTTGTGCTGCAGCTCACGTGAATACAGAAGCTTCTTTCTTCATCGGCGCATGTCGTGAGCTTTTTTTTTTGTCGCATTTCAACTGCTCGGTTATATAGCGACCACTGTAACTCATGACTATGGTGTAACGCTGGGGGAACACATACTAACGATATACACAATCATCCATGCCTAGTGCGGTATTCAAACCTGCGACCATTAAAACCAAGGCAGCAACGGCCTTTTATCATTCGCAATCTCGGCTATCCAACCGGCTGTGACGCACTTTGTTTGAGAATATAAACGTCAAATATCTGCATTTTTCAGTGAAAGTCGAAAAAGTTTCATTGTTTTCCTATTTTTGCAGGCGTTCTATGTATCTACCGAATCCATTGTCACTTCTTGCTCGGGCAGTGGCTGCTTAGTTTTGTGTCAGTTTATGAATATTTCGAAATTGTTGATAGCAAATGTGAATATATGCGGAAAATGTTCTCAAAATGTAATTTTTATATTAATAAATATATACAATGAATGTTTTTATTAAAACGCTGAGTGTAGGATATTATTTTTTATATATTTCATATAGACAACCTATTCTTTTGAATGGAGTCGATTAATTATTGATTAATAAAAAACAAGCGATATTTTTCTTGCCGTGGGATCCCAATGAGATAATTGTGCTATCTATAACAACCTTTTACTTCAAAACGATGAATGTATTTTTACGCTAATGTAAATTCAAAACAAATACATTGCATCTTTAGATAATTCTTATTCACTTACTCTTTTTAGGTGATGCTATTTTTTAATATGAATTGCTAACAAATATTCGGAATGCAAAGTTATCAAAAACGTTTAGAATTCGAATAGGGGAAATTTAAGATTGCCTTCATCTTTATTCACTCATGCGTTTGTCCCTTTCAATAATTTTATTGGACGTAGATTTCAATGAATATTTTATTAGCGGATATTAACGCATTCAGAACATCTGGTAATCAATACAAGCTCTGCTCGAAAATCATCAATGTGATGAAACACGAACGGCGTTCAATATCACTCGCGTGAGGGTAAATTGCCAAACTCACACAAAGAGCCACCAAACATTCGTACCTACTCGTTTCTGTAATTGGGTTTGCAATTGGATTTCAGGCAGTCAGACCGATTTTAGATAAATAGAGTTTCAACGGGAAATTAGTACTGAAAACAGTCGCATCGACTGGACGTCCGCACTTCGGGGTGCAGCGTTAGAACGCTAGGGCTTAGGGTAACACTGTCAAGACTTCACATTTGCGCACATTAGTTGACTATCCAACCGTCAGAAGTCAAAATGTAGAGAAAACGTTTCATCACTATAAATTGTGCGTCTTGGTGTATGAGTTGGTAATATTACGGAGTACGTTACGTTGTCACTTATTTCATTAATATATGTCTGGCCTTCAATTATTACTTTCTCGATACCGCTTTCCCAGTAGAGAATAGATTTTGTAATGTTGCGCAAAACAAACTGCGAATTTTCAGAAGGAAAGCTCTTATTGTAGAGCCCTGGTAGGGGGAAAGTGGATATATACAGTTGCAAAATGTAAGGAACAAATCTTCTACCATATGGTGTAGCCAGAATTCATGTTTTGTGGATCCTTGATACCAAAAAATCGAAAGAATGTCTGTCCGCCCGCTCGTCTATCCGCCTATCTGTGAACAATGCCAGCGGCTAAACCGTTCAGCCGATTTTCTCCAATGCTGATATTCCCCTATTGATTTGGCTGATGTCGCAGCCTCATGAATTTGAAACTTATATTTCAATTTGGGGGGCTCTTTACAAGAAGAACCTGGGATATTTTTGAAAAAGATGGCTCTATCGATTTTGATTGAAAAGTACAGGCGAGGAAGCACGGGCGAAAAAGGAACGTGTGTTTTTTTACCACTCGTTTTTTGGAACAATCCAATTTTCACTCCACTTTCCCACTCCTTAAAGCAGAATTAACTAAGCATTCTTTTATTTACGTGAGATTCTCTCGAAAACGAAATAATTTTTCCAGATGGTTTAATTTTTTTAAAGCCAATTAGCTTTCCCACTAAATGCATTTTGATTCATTGCCACAGCATAACGAGGATTCATGTAATTCAATATCAATGTTGAAAATTAATTCAGGATGGGGAGGAGCAGGGAAGAGTCGATGATGGGCTTGGATGGGATGGGATAAACTGACGACGAGGAGCAGGCAAATGGCGGAGATAGGAGGAACAAAGTAAATGGATGAAGAAGCAAAATTGATTGATTGATCTATTGAAGTTTACGGACACGTCAACTGTCGGACAATTAGTCCCGTTAGTACAGTGAATGTTCCCGGGAGGTGGCGATGTTTCTCCCCCACTGAATGTGAACATCCAAGCCCGATCTACACTTGACTTGCGGGGATTGCCCTCTCCAGATATATCTCTCAGCAAGGCACCGCTCAAACCGGGACACGTTCCAAGTTCCCGACTGGTCTCCCGATAAGTGCGGTCATGTAGTGTAAGTGTACGTGTGTAAAGGAGGAAGATAGGGCAAGAAAGAAGAAGGAAAGATTGCGCGTTGTCCATGTCCCATTCGTTATAGTACAGCTCCGGCATTCGCCTGGTGTTGATCGGAGAAACCACCGAACACTACCGATACCAAAGGGCAACTAAACGTCTCATCCAGATAGCGGCTGAATTCTATTCAGCTATACAGCTAGTGTCGAAAATCCGCCACCATGTGTACTCAAACCCTGGGATGTCTTGGTCAGAGCAGAAAGCTGTGGATTGGAAGCAAACAAAGTAACTTCCATGTTACACTACAGATAGAATTACACGCGATTGCTATCCATCTCCAATAGATGATTCTAACAGATGTCGCAGGGTTATTTCGGGTAATTGGTCCACAAATTTTATTTCTGTTTCTTACGTACCTGCAAGGCAATTTGAACACTATCCTAAAATTTGCGTACTCGCAATGCTGAAAGACACATTTCAGTCAGGTGAGATGAGGCTTGTGGGGATACGAAGAGAGCTCAGACCCCAAGGATTTGTTATGTAAATGAATTGTGTTAACGTATTATATTAAAATTCTTGAAAGGAGGAAATATTAAAATCCTTGAAACAAGGAAAAATATTAAGCAAATGGCCCATCGAATGGGAGCCGGATAGAGAGTCAAAAGTCCACCACCATCAGAATTCGGTTTTAGAGGATCTCCTCGTATGGGAAACTATTTGCCAAATAGTACGCTGGCGGACACGATTTTATTTAGGGTCTTTTCAATCAAATCACATAAAATTTCCACTTCATAAAATACTTAGAGATAGGGTTGGGAAAAAGGTTTAAACGTACAATGGACCCCAGAGTTAAGTTATGGAATTGTTATCAGAAGAATGGCAGAAAAAATTAAACTGATTAGAACAATAACACAGGCACACCAAAAAGTTGTCAGACTCAGATACTTGACACATATCTTTCTATGTATACCGACGCGTTGAATCCAAATATGATAACAGAATTGTGCCACCACCCTCCAGTTTTTTTCATCGCGAAAAGCACATGCGAATACTAGATTTTGGTGTCTTGTAGCTTATACACTGCAGAAGCCAAAAGTTATCACACCCAAACCCTTGACACGTGTTTCTCTATGTAAGTCGACGCGCTGAATCTGAATCCAAAACCATAATTTCGCCACAACCGGTACAGTTTCTTTTAAATTAAAAAAAAACGCCATGAAAGTTACAATTTACCTTATTTTTGTGATTAAAAAAACTGCCGGGTAATGGGCTATTCAGGCTTCACGATCGTATTCAGCAAGTCGACATATATAGAGAAACATATGTAAAGTCTATGGGTCTGACAACTTTTTTATTTCGTGTGCCTCAGTAATTAATAGGAATACAATTTTGGTGGGAAGTATTTTTCTCTGAAATTGTTTGCAATAAACAATAATATGAGGCAAAACAGATATTGGAAATAGAGAAAGACGGAAATGAAAGATCGGAACACTTGGTGTCACAAATGGAAGAAGTCATATATACGTAGGCAGATGAAAATAGCACAGTTTAGAACAGTAAAGAGAACATCCAATTCATAGCTTTCGTATAAATTACAAAAAAAATTCTAATTATTTATCAAGACTGGAGTGAGAGACCTGTCTGATTTGAAAAGAAAGAAAATCTGCATTTCATTTACGTAAATTATTGATTAAATTTAAAAAAAAATTGGCTATAAATGCAGCTGTTACGAAAATCTATTGATTATTGCTTAAACTGCTTAAACTGTCACCGATTTCCTTGTTATAAAGTCATTTCCATCCCAATCAGTTAGAATTGATCTGCTTCTTGCAAATGTGTAAGTCGGTGTCCGCTTTTCCAGAAGAACTCAAATATTATTTCTTTAGAGACGTATCCAGCTTCACATTCATTCCCACATTTCAATTGATTTTTCACTTGAGTCGCGTTATAATTTGTAGTGACTAATGGGATTTAGTGAAAATGAAACTGACGGTTAAATTCCTTCATGAGACGGTTCAATTTCCACATTTCGACAGAGAGTTAACTGAATATGTATTGCATTATTTTGTAACTGTTACTGTAATTGCACTACTCGCTTTCTATCATTATTCCTGCGTGCATGCACATAATTAAAATATTTAAAATATTCAATATCTGCTTTAAAATTTAAACAGAAAAGTACATTTTAAACTCTTTATTACGGAAAATTAAATGTACATTAATTTATCAAATCTAACCTTGCTGACCTTTAAAGAATTCAAATTATATGAAGTAAATATCACATAATATTTCATTCCTTGATTACGTTGGTGAAAAGTCATTATCTATTTCCAGAGTTTTTCGGATTAAGTAAAACATAGAAGAAACTACATTTTTTCATATAACATTTTTTAACGATAATTTTAATTATACACAAACAAATCCAGCAGTGATCAAATCATACAATCCGAAGAATTTTAACAAGAAATATATTCCTGATTTTACATAAACGTACGGAATGTAGCATATTGAAAAAACACTTAAATAATTCAGAGTTGTGAATTATTCTTATTTTTCAAACTAAGCACATCAGTAAGAACGATTGTATCTCCATTGCATAATGAGCAACCGTTATGAACCCACAAGCCATTAAAATTATTTACGACTGCAATATCTTTGAATTCAAATGATAATGATATTAAGACATGACGTCTCTCGTTTGAAACAAGACCAATTGTTCAGTGCCTTGAGAGGAATGAAAAATAACACACATACCTACTGCGTAAAAAGATTACTACGAGTACTTCATTATTCTATCTACTCAATTGACAAATAAAATCCATTCAGGCATCGCTCTTCTCGAGTTTTCCAGCTAACGTCTCTTACACTATCTATTACTCATCCGCCCGTATTTGTGAGCTTTCACTACACGGCGTGTGCTTCTCCTGGTGTGTTTTACCAGCACTTCCCTAAGGCAGTGCACACGATGCTTATTTACGAGCTTCTAGAACTTGCTGATAAAATCAACAAGACCTACTAGCAGGTAGGTTGCAAATCCATAAAGAAGTAGTTAATCAGTTCTAGTCCTTCAAAGCATCGTTACTAGCAATAGTTTTCAAGGTTTCACGTAAAGCAGGTGATTGCTACTACATGTAATACATTTGATCCCTTATCACCAGATAGCAACTAAAAAGTTCGATTAGGTCTGAAGTCATTAGCGTGCTAGTTGATTTCGTCACTATTTAAATCAACTAGACTCTTGTTCTGTTCTATGACGCCGGTTTGTGAGTCATCAAGCAAGTAGTTACTGCAAGCAATGTGAGAATAGATATTTTGGCAAAGATGCTTGGTTTTTCCAAATACATGTATTTCCCTTCAAATACATCGTCCACAGATATTCGAAACACGTTTTGATGTACTCTAATATACCAAAATAAAATGTTTGCTTCAAATTCAAATGTATCGGCAATAAACACATTGTTATTGACACATTGAATTTGAACACTCCCTAACACAATATTAGTGCTTTGATATTTCTCATTAATTTAATTGACCCTTTTAATTTTTAGATCGTAAGATTTCTGTGTCAGAATCGTGTTTGACATTTAAAATTTTTTTGATCGAACGATATAAGTAGAATATTGATTAAATTCTTTTTTTTACTGTAAGCTCTGAAATAAAAATACTAATTTTTGAAGACATGGACCGACATAAACAACTTGGAAGAGCTGGTTGAAGAAGCAAGACGCCTGTGAGCAGCCGTGTGTGGCACCGAGAAGAAGACTTTTGATTTACATCATAAAAGATGTAGTACCTTATATCCGGTTCGCGAAGTAGCTATATTTTGAAAAAATATCCTGGCCTCGTTCCTTGTACGCTTGTCCGGTCATTCTCCTAAATCACATTCTTCTTACGTCATTTTGAAAATTCCGCTACATCAGAATGGTGGATGTTTGGCTTGTTTTGTTTATTTAGATTAACATTGCATCTAACGTCTTGTAACTATAACTATCTCTTAGTGGCATTGCACCTCTGTAGTGCTGTTTCCTATTTAAATATCAGTTCATAACTTTTTAAAAGTGCGTAGCTTTATAAATTTTTAAAAGTAAGGATTAAAGAAAAGTTATTTTATCATGCGATGTACAAGTTGTGCATCATATATACAATACATTTAAGTAATAGAAATGTGGAACACAGTAAAATATACCAGACCAGAGAGAGCAAAGGATTTATAGGATATTGGTATTCGATTAAATCTTCAACATATTAAGCTCGTTTCAGACCACGGGTGTTCGAAATACAACTAGCACAATAAATCAAAAAATTGGGTCTCATAAAATTTAGAATGTTTACCACATTTATCCTTATTTCGTTATAAACTATGTAAATGTATTGATGTACCTCATCAACTTCATATGCTCCGAAACCTTTACTTTAATGAATGTTCCCATTTCTGAAGTTTTAACACATCCATTGCAAATTTTCCGCAACGGTACATTTCCCAGCCCAGCATCCTCATTCCCCCGCCAGCGCGATCCTCACGGACAACGTCGTCCCCACTCCTCACCGGAGCGTCGGACGTAACTTCCGAGCGCGATAAGAACTCGCACGCGCCGCGCCGGCCGCCCACGCCGCCCCCCGCCTTACCGACCGTCCTCGCAGTCCCTTCGCTGTCGAGCGACTGCTTCCACCATTATTTCCCCTACTATTTTCTCGCCTGCTTGCTAGTCTGCTTGTTCGTTTGCTTGCCCTGCCTATCTGCTTGCCCCAGTGTTCGCCCCATACTGCTGGCCTCACTGTTGGTCCACACTGCTTGTCCCCAATGCTCGCCCCAATTGTTCGCCTAAATTTCTCGTTCCACTACCACTTTACATACTCAAATTCTTGCCCCATTAACTGCTCTACAATTTGCTACACTACTTGCCTCATGTCTGATCCCACTATGTTCCCGATATCGTAGTTACCAGTTGCCAATCCCCCCAATCTCAACCCAGCACCCGTCCATCCGTCTCTCTGTCCATCATTTTGTTTCTGTCCTTTCGTCAACCCATCCGTCAGCCCACCAGTCCATCAATCCGTCAAGTCTTCGTAGGTCCGTCAAATCGTCACACTGTCAGTCCGTCACACTGTCAGTCCGTCACACCGTCAGTCCGTCACACCGTCAGTCCGTCACACCGTCAGTCCGTCACACCGTCAGTCCGTCACACCGTCAGTCCGTCACACCGTCAGCCGTCACACCGTCAGCCCGTCACACCGTCAGTCCGTCACACCGTCAGTCCGTCACACCGTCAGTCCGTCACACCGTCAGTCCGTCACACCGTCAGTCCGTCACACCGTCAGTCCGTCACACCGTCAGTCCGTCACACCGTCAGTCCGTCACACCGTCAGTCCGTCACACCGTCAGTCCGTCACACCGTCAGTCCGTCACACCGTCAGTCCGTCACACCGTCAGTCCGTTAGAGCGTCAGACCGACAGTCCGTCAGTCCGTTCCCCCGCCCCGTCCGGCCGCACGTCCGCACGCCCGCTCGCCCTCCCGGCCACCGGCCTCCGCGGGGGTGGGCGAGGCGGCGGGCGAGCGTACGTCGGCGAAAGGAAACGCGATAATGACCACGCTGGCACTGCTGTCCCCGCTGTTCCCGCCTCCCTCACCACCGCCCCCACCGTCGTCTCCACTACTTCCACGAACGCGCGGTGACATCACGACGGGATGGCGAGGAGAGTTTTAAAACCCATCCAATGGACGTTAAAATGAGGATGCTTCCGTGACCACTCTACGTCGTAGAAGTGTTTCCACGTTGGGTTCCATTCAAATACAGAGTTGTCTGGACATTTGTTTTCCTTTCTTCAATGAACTTCTTTGACGTTCGAAATCATGTGAACTGTGACGAAAAAAGTGATGAGGCATGACATGATGTAGCGTGATGTGGCATGGTGTGATGTGGAGTGAGGTGTTAAATAAGGTATATACTAATGGCCTCCTGCATAAAATTTAACAATTAAGCAATGGTGCTCACTAGACAGCTGAGCTCCATTCCTTCGATGTTTACAATGTATAGAACATGTGTTTACCTTGTGCTCCTCTCTGCAAACAGAAAGTTAAATAATCTCGTATAGTTCTACATTAGTAGATGCAAGAAAATGACTAATGGACTATGTTATTTGACTGAAATATGAACAACTAATGTTAATTAGATGTAACTATACATTCCACATACCTCGCACTTTGGGCGTGCGTGTAGCCTTGCAGCTCGAAATTTTAGAAAATATCCCATATTTCGAAGCGATTGTTCAGCAGTATTGATTCTTATGATTTTTTTCTGGTATCTTCCCAGCAGGGACAATCTTTGAGCTCCGGATTGGTGTTTCGACATGTGTGGTAGTGTACTACACTTTAGTGTGTTAGTGTTTATAAAGGATGATAAAGGAACAAGGATGAGAAAGGGTAAATAGCGCAAGGTCGCTTGCTCGTTTCTTGGCATTTGCCTAGTATTGATCGGAGAAACTTAAAAACTGTCGATCAGAGCACCCAGCCAATAAAATTCTCCAGATAGAGGCTGCATTCAACCTAGCTCTAGCTAGTACCTAAAAGTTGGGACTCGAACTCTAAAACCTCCCGGTCAGAGGCGTCAAAGCGGAAAAAAGGTATTTTCAATGAGCCATCTCTATTATACACTAAAATATATATAATAGACGTATAATATATAATATAAAATAATAGACGTCGACGAAACTGTACTAAAGTATTAATGTTAAAATTGTCATATTATTAGAATTTAAGAATGTGATCGCAAAGGAGTGAATGAATATGGGAAAGAAACTCTAAGGAGAGAGTGTATTGTAGTCAATAGAATGGTCGTTCATTTCCTTGATTACAAAGCTAAAACGTGATTTAGCAATAAAAAGGCCATGCTCGCACGACTAGTACACCTAGATACGCAAAAATATTGATATTTGTTGAGAAACTGCTATCACCTACAAAAAATAACTCTTACTAAATCGAACGTTGCATCAAAATATGGCACATTCCAATAAAAATGGCAGATTGTTTGCAATGTGGCATTGGTATGACGCAAACGGCCCACATACTTTTGCTCAGAAAAATATGTTAAAACATTATTGCCCATTCCACATTAGTATATTTCTTTATACCTTCAAAAAATGAATGCAATGACAACCCGTACACCACTGTACTAGTTTTCAGGTTCCTGATATTGAATTGAACCATGAAGGCTTTCGTCGATGCTGACTATTATGGCTTCTATTTCCTGTCTGTCAATTGTGTAGGGGTGAGACATACAACTCCTCTCGGAATCTTTATTACATCTTTCCAATGCGCACAGAAATGGAAAGAAAACCATGCAGTGCCAGGCCAAGTGAGAGATGTCTATGTTTTTATTAGATATCCAAAAAATTGTGAAAATGTGAAAATACAAATTAATGGTGCTAAAACAGCAAGTACTTTTTCTCCCGATTTTCACGTAAAAATTACACAGAAGTACTCAGATTTTCAAAAAATTATACTTGTCTTATTTTCGAAATATGTGGTTAAGGAACAGATTTCATTAAGGGAAAAATCTCTATCTTGAACTTTGTAGTAATAGGGAAAACGCCGAAAACTTTTGAATTTTTGCAATTTTCAAAACATCAAGAGTTTTCAACGAAAATGAGACCTGCCCCATTCTATTAAACCTCCTACTCACTATCCAAAAAAAAAATAGTTCAAACGATGGAGCCATTTCGCAAAATTTTGAAAATGTCCCAGGACCTTCATGGAAAGTATCACCCAAAATTAAAAAATATAGGTCTCAAATTTAAAGGGACCACGACATCAGCCGAATCGATTGGGGAATATCAATTTTGAAGTAAATTGGCCGAACGGTTTAGCTTCTAGCGTTGTTCACACACGGACAGACAGGCAAACAGACAGACATTTTGCCGTCATTCGATTTTCGGTATCAAGGATCCACAAAACATATATTCTTGCTACACCATGTCTTAGAGAATATTTTTATAAATTTACGAACTGGATTTATCCATTTATTTGTTACCATGGTCACGTAAGTTTGTTTTTTTTTGCCGCAAATTCTTCGGTTTCTCTTTCAGCATTACGTAATCATAGAGTAAAGATCCTTAGTCTATGACGTAATTTTCTCTTTTCCGTTGCGAGAAAGTAAAAGGAAACAGTGTCGGTTTTGACTTAAACTATCAAATAATTGTTTGTGTTGTTTCGTCTTTTTAATACTGCGCGTGACGATTGAATTCTTAAATTCAGTGCGTCAATTCTTACTACACAGATGTTCTAATTTTGTAACATGGCTTCAGGGAAGAGGCTCCAACATTTAAATATTTATTTTTCACATGTTGCGTTATGGAAGGGCTTTTTTTCATATTATTCGTATGTAAAACACCGTTGTACTTATACATACTAATGAACTATGTTATTGCAGTACTCGTAAAATTTTATTAAAATATTTAAGTTATTACAGTTTTGTATGAAAGTATTGTATTTCCTTTTTGGGGGCAGTGTACGTTTTGGAAAATCATTATGTGTTTTTTTCAGTAGCAAGTTTTCTGTCGGGAAAAATTCTACTGAAAGTGAAAAACTAAAATTGCATAATATTGAGTGACATTAATTTTGTTTGGCATTTATTATATTTATTATATACGCTTGATGAGGGAAGCCCGCCCTCATTCTGGGCCGCAGAAAAGAATGCTGATAAAACAGATATTTTCATTATTTTCGGTTGCACTGCACTCCAGTTTGGGCTTCAACCAACAGCCGCTCAATTGCTCTTCTGGCGGTGCCTCTATACTTTGTGATATGTGGATGCATGGAACAGATTGTACATGGAACTGTATCGTGGGATGAAACTGCTATGGAAAGTAAATGAAACTGTAAAGACAAGAAGTTTTTATGAACTTCTCAAAAACATATTTGTCTAAGGTTCTGAATTCGTGAGTTCCTGAATGAACGCTGGCGTATTTCTTGAGCTCCAATGTTAGTGCAAAAAGTGTCATGACAAAATGTAGCTCAAATTTCTTACAGGAGAGAAACAAAATATTTAACCGGCATTACATTCCTTAAATTGGCAAACATATATTAAAAATTATTAATTTATTATTGAAATGTATTAATTCAATCCACATTAATCCACAATCCACAATTAATCGTACGGGTTCAAAACCACTACGCTCTTTTTATTTCGCGTATACATATGTAATATACGTATGTATACATACGTAATAATATTCGTAGAATAGGGAAAGTTACGTAAAGCAGCGCGAAAAAATGGCGAATTTTCGGCAGAACAAAATTCATTGCCGGCCTTTATCAAGGAAAAGTGGATAAATCCAGTTGCAAAATTAAGAAACAAGAATCCCTTAACACGTGGTGTAGCCTGAATTCCCCTTTTGTGGGCCATTGATCCATTGAAAAACCAATTGAAAGAAAAACGTCCGTCTATCCCTCTGTAAACACCACGAGTGATGAAATCACGCGTAGGATTCTTTCCAAATTGAAGAAAACCCTGATGATCTGGATTGAGTCAAAACTTTGAAATTTTGAAAAATATTTTTCACAATTTGGGGATAATTTACATGAAACTCCTCGGAAATTTTCAAAAGTTTCTGAAAAACGGTTCCAAATTTTTTCATTAAATTTCTTGCAAGAATAGAATAAAATTCACTTATTATAGTGTCTTGGGTCCCACATTCCTGGTCAACTCTGAATTTTCGAAAATTATGAAAGTTTGAATTTTATTCAGCTTCTTCCTACAACTACAAAATTAAAGATAGAGATTTTCCTTGAAATAAAATTTATTCTCCATAGTGAGTTCTTTCATTAAGGTCCTGAACATTTTTGAAAATTTTAGTAGTTTTCGCGCAATATTGCGTGCAATAAGTACAATTTTAAAAAATAACGAAAACATGATTTTCTTGAAAATGGCACCACATTTTTTCTATAAACTTTTGGAAGGGAGATAACTAAATGTACTCTGTGAGATGAAATAAACGCCATATTGCTCTATCCTTTCGTTTTTTTCAAAAATTACTAAAATATATTTTTTGACTTGTCTCTCACGTCGTTAATATTTACATCAGCGGTGATTTTTTACATTATTATATTTGTGAGTACATGTGCTTCAAATAATGTCAAGTAAGTTTCTCGATAACTCAACCTTATTCTGTGAAATCTATCTCAACATTCCGCATTTTCAGAAACGCTCAAACACAATTTTCTGAAAAATGGAACCAAATTGTTTCTTAAGGTAACCCTGTAGTGAAAAATGTCAAAAAAATTGCATTTTTGGTTTTTGTTGTCATAAAAAACTTTAATCTTTTACAAACAATTTGATGTATTTATTATGGGAAAAAAACAATAATTAAGGCGCGAAAAAATTATTTGTATGTTGGGTTGCGTTGGGTTGACATTTAAATGCCACGCCCACTATGTGTAGTTTTATTCTACACAAAGTTACACTCACACTTATCTTTTGACCAGTATTTTTCTTTTCGGAATTTACTTTTCAACGGTTTGTGCAAATTGCACTCTTTAATAAGACGTAAAGTTTATTTTCGAGTATTTTTTGTTTTTTCAAAAATTACACAAATGTAATTTTTTTGAACGATCTCTCACACCGTTAATATGCACATTTCCAGCAATTTGTAAACATTATTGCAGTTATGAGTGTATGTGAAAATAACTTCAAATGAAGTTTTTCGAAAACTCAAAAATTCTCTGAAAAAAAGCTTCTATTTTCACATTTACAGTAGCACTTTAACGCCATTTTCTGAGGATGGCACCAAATATTTCAGAGAAAATTGCCATTTAGAACAAGATTTTACTGTTCTTTAATATTCTTAAAATAATATTTCCGTTGAACTATAGAAAAATCGAAAAATTATCAAAATGTAAAAAATGTAGTGTGGGCGGCGATTGATGGCTGTTGGCAAGTTCGAATAGCTAGCCGAGACCAAAGGAAATAGAAAACTAAAACAAGAAAGTCTGTGCCATTCTGTAGCACCACTAGTATTTTATTTTGTAGGCTGATACAACAGTTGGTTTCTCGCAATAGCTTCGTGAAGATAGGAAGACACTCTTATTTCAGGCATAGGCTAATTTCGTATCAAATCATAAATAGTTGTGCTTAACACTAGAGTTAGCAGTCAAAGAGGTGTATGAGCTCAGCTTTCTGAGGATTTTTAATTGAAATTAATTCTAAAAGACATGTTTTACATGCATTAAAAAGTTTTTGACAGAAAAACATTTCCTTGATACGATAAAATTGTTTTAGTTTTAAATTGGAAATCGAACAAGAAGTCTCCATAACACACCACAGTTGAAAGTAGCATTTCCTGAAGTATTAGAAATGTTTGGCATCTATTTTTGGCATTTTGTGAGGATATGTCATGTACATAGTTTTGGAAATACTTATTTTTGTGCTTAATTTGAACAATTTAACGCAACGTACGATGATTTAAATCAGTAAGAACAGTACTTCACACTGTTACAAATGAAATTATTTACATGCGTATGTGAAATTCCTCGTGTTTCACATTTGCTGCTACGTATTTCGTATAACTTATTACTCTGGAGACGCAAAATAAAAGAATAAAGATACACATAACCCATAAACCTAGACATTAGTGGGGAAATTACTTCATTGAACGGACATCATGTAGAAATAAATTTGCAAATGAATTTTTATCTTCATTCTCGTCTTAACTTTTGAAAATATGTAAGGCAGTGTTACGGAAATGTTTCAGGAAGACAGAACCTTTTCAGCTCTCCCGTACAAGCATAAGAAGTATAAAGAATAAAAAGACACGGATAAACAAAAGCATATGCTTCCACGGCCGGAATCGGTATCTACTTCGCTGTCCAGGGAGACGATGTCCTTCGTATACATGCTAGCGTTTTGGCCATCATGTTGCGACCTTCCACAGAGCAAATGCTTTTCGCCCTGGGGAAGGTTATGGAAGCTAAAATGTTTCCATCTGTGCCTAGGACGTGGGGTCTCGATATTTATTGAAGGAAGACTGATTAAAATTGTTGGTAAAATCTACATTCTATTAACATATTTTTCGCTTTATGCCAAAATTCGCATATGTGTTCAGGTTTCTCATTTTCTAATTTTAGTTACAAGTTAACTGTAATTAACCTTAAAATTTAGAAAAAAAAAGAGCAAGAAGAGAAATCATCAGAAGACCAAAATGAAAATAAAACTTGTTTTCAGAATATTTTATAAAAGCTCTCTAAGGATATGATGTAACTAATACATGTAGAAGAATTAGATAATGAATACACGGCGATAATATAGTCTAAATGCAAGATGATAACATTTTTGGACAAACTTGGCTACCTAAATTTTAAAAAATAGATATTTAATACATTTTACTAAATGTAACAAAAATATTTAAGTTGTTTAAATTTTAATATATATTATCGCAATATGTTACCAAAACTTTCATAAAATGAAGTTAATATTGGATAAGTATAATATATTAATCCAGTATTAATTTAATAATAATAATAATAATAATAATAATAATAATAATAATCAATTAATACTGGACAATTTTAGTTAATGATGACAAACTTTATGTTCGTCGGTTGTAGACACAAATTAATGTGTATAAATCCCATTGAGAGGATGAAAAGTAAACATAAATGTTTCAACAACTAAAACTATAGTCGAAGTTGAAAGAAAATAAAAGAAATATTAATTATATTTAAAAATGTATAGTTTCCTACAAACAGAGTAATCTAGTAATACTACTGTATATTTAAAATATTTATAAACAGATTTCATTTATTTATTAATAAAAGTGAGGTAACAATGGTAGTTTGAGAGATGTTTGCATATCTTTACTTCTTAAGAAGAAGCATTGAAGCAATTAAATACTTTTAGTGATTCATGATACTTATATGATTTAGAAAATGCAGAGAAAATGTGGAAAAGAGGAGATAGAGAGTCCCCTCAATACCCGCAATCCACCATGATCCGATACTCTTCATATGTGCAAAACGTTACTGTCACTTGAAGACTTAGTTTAATCTGCCGCAACAAGAAGGTTTAGCGTAATTTCATTCCTCAAAGCGTTTGAATAAGAAAAATATTTATTTAGTAAACAGAAGAACTCGATATCGGCAAGTTCTAAGAGTTAGGTCTTGAAATTATTTCATCAGTAATGCACAATGTTCTTGTATTCAAGAAATGTATTTGGCAAAGATGAAGAACGTCTTAAAGATGCGGCTTTGGTACGAAACAATAAATACAATTATCATAATATAATAAATCAAGGTATTTGTAGATTTTTGTTCTTATGGGGCACACCTTGGATGGTTCTTCACAAAATGTAAATGCGTTTCCTGCCTTGGTCTAAGATGAAGGTAAAATCCGACATTAGTGAAGTGATTGCCATTACGAAATTAATTACTCCGTACATCAGTACAAGAGACCTAGGCTGGATGCTATCAGTTAGAATTTTTAATTTTTTTTCGTAACTCCAGTTTTGTGTTGACAAGTTTCATCGTATCAATAAAACTGCGTTTATAAGGTCTTATTATGGTACTTTTTTATTCGCAAATGTTTGACTGTCGTAAAAAAGTAAACAAAATAAACAAATCACACCCCAATTATGCGATTGGTTGGCACTTTTTTTGGTATTCATCATTCAACTAATTATGGTTAAAAGGTAAAGAAGAGATGCACAGATTGTACTCTCCCACCATACGTCCCATACTCTTATTATTCTTATTTGACAAAATAAATCAACTCAAATAATCTTATATAATTGTTTCATGTTTCATACCAAAAACGTAAACTCGCGACAGACGAGCAA
Organism: Acheta domesticus; assembly: GCA_031308135.1. Lineage (NCBI taxonomy): Eukaryota > Metazoa > Arthropoda > Insecta > Orthoptera > Gryllidae > Acheta > Acheta domesticus. Next base: position 159,041,147 of record JAHLJT010004567.1, read on the forward strand.
GGGAAAGTTGCGTGTTTTAGCTACAAAGAAAGGAAAACTAAGTATTTAAAAACTTATTGAATGATAACGTTTTAGAAAACGAAACATCACCGGTTGATAATAAAAGGTTAGAGTTTCTTTCATGCCTACTAAGCACATGTCATCCTCATGATAAGGGATGCTTGAAGGGAAACATTTTCGTCGCCTGGCCGACCCGACTTGCAAACCGACCCGACATTGAAGGCGCGTTGTTGCGGCTACTACACGAAACGTGTAGACGCACCATGTACGCCGACCGCTCGCGACATCTTATGATCGGCGAGAGAGTCCATAAAGTTTAGCGAGAGAGCTCATATTGCACCCCTATTTTTTTTGCAACCGGGCCACAACTCCAACATCACTCATTTTGCAGGAGAGCCTTCGGAAGTTTTCTCGAGAGTATTTAAAAGCAGGAATTGAATTTAAATTCAATTATTATTACTTGGCTATTTATTTAACTAAAAATATGAGCATCGTTGCACATCACATAGTGAAAAACGAGAAATCTAACAATGAAAGTATCTCAATTTCCAATTTTTCGGAGATGTAGCCCTCTCGCATTAGGGGTGCGACATTGCGTTGTCGTGCGGAAGGTCAAAGCACGGGTCCACTGCGCAGCGTCTTAATCTAAGTACTAGGAAAAGAGTGGTGCTTTCAGAACATACATGATTCTTCTTTTGAAAATGTAATGACAATAAACTTTATTTTATCACAATAATATAGTGTAGGAATCGACACCACTAATGATTGCTGCGGCAGCAATGAGCAGTTCAAGCACAAATTAGAAAAGAAATGAAGGATTTCTGTTGGTTTCAAACTTGCCAAATGTGGAGATTTCCCTTTCTAATGACAAAGATTAGAAGAAAGCATATTTATTTGTACTTATTTTATATTTAAAGAAAACTGAAAACTTAATAATATTTAAATTATAATAATTTAACATGAAGAGCATAGTTTTTTTTGCCTCTGACACGCTCAGTAAATAGAACATTGTTTGACCATTACTGAATCGAGAATCTGAGTACTGCAAACATTTTGAAGTTTTTAAGTTGCGAAGGACTCACGTCACTTCGGCTTATGCAAGTTACATGGCAAGTTATGTGAAACCAGGTCTCCCGTTCTAAATAGTATATATTTTACTTACGTATTGATTGCTACAGATAATCTCGAAGTTAAACCAGCGTATTCCGTAGTTTGCAGAAAAATGCGGAGAGGAGTACTACTAGAGAAAACTTTGTAGAATATTATTTTGCCAAGTAGAAATAAATGAAATTTAGTAGGCCTCGATATTTGATTGATTCATTATTTCGTGTTTACTAGCGCGTCGAACACTATGGCCACTAGAACCGCAAGCGTTGTGCACGATTTTTATCATTGGAGTTGGCGGTATTCTTCCGCCACAGAATACTGAGATTTGGCATTGACCTAGCCGGGTCACGCTCCCGACCGGTGGCCTAGTATTGATCGAAGAAACATTGCAAAACTACCGATCAGAGCAGCCGGGCGCTAGAATCTTACTCTAGCCCGAGATTTAACTCTGTCTAGCCTAGTAGCTATCGAAACCCTGCCACTGTTTTTATTTATTTATTTATTTACGTCAAAAACAGTTAAAAACTGCGTATGACGAGCTATGGGGAGAAGTGAATTTTGTGCACGTTTTCATAATTCTGTGGTCTCTATCCTAAACCATATTCTAGTCGAATTTTGAATACAGAAAAGAGAGTTTTTTTCGAGTTTTGTTGACAAAATATTCGCTCCTATATAATAAAATATATTTTCAAAGGTAAATTAGCTATAAATTTCTGCCCTGAACCCTCATGTTCTTCATGAAAGAATAATACTTTTTGCCGCGATAATATGAAAAACGATAATTTGAATAACTATATTTCCCACTGAAATCAGAAGACGTGCACAAATAATGAAGTTACATTTATGTCCAGAAGCAAAACAAGGGACCATCTCAGCATTTGCTCAAGGATCAGGAAACTGGACGAAAAACCTGATCGAGATGGGGGCCATCAACCCAGAAACTGTGGTACAATACTTGTTACAGGTTCTTTAGAATTATACAGTCCAAATGATAAATAATTACATTAACTATCATTGTTAAAATTAATTCTACTTTCCTTTTTGATGCTCGGTATAGTCTCGAATTGTATAGAAACAGTTATGCAGCAGAAAAGATTTTACTTGGGACTTAAACTTTTCTATGGAATTTAATCGTTTAATGTCTTCTGGCAAAGTGTTGTAGAGTAATGTACATGAATTGTATGTGAATTTTTTGTAGTGAGCTGTTGATACTGCCACCTGGTGAATATGATTACTACGTCGTGTGTTATACTTATAGACATCGGCGTTTGCTGAAAATATATTCCCGTCCTTAAGTAAGTCATTTTTGACAAAAACTACTGATTCGTAAATCAGGAGACAAGGTAATGGTAAAATTCCTAGATTAATAAAGAGTGACTTACAAGAATCACGTGGGTTGGATTTGCTTATTATTCGTACAATTCTTTTTTGTAATCTGAAAGTCTGTGAACTATAAGATGTGTTTCCCCAAAATATTATGCCATATCTCAGGCGGGAGTGAACATTGGCAAAATATACACAACGAGCTGTATGAAGGCTGACGGAATTTGAAAGAATTCTGAACGCGTAGCATAATGAGCTTAATTTTGTGTTCAATTCATTTAAGTGGGCATTCCATTTGAGGTTTGACTGAATTGATAGACCTAAAAATTTTGTTACATTAACATCAGTCAATGGCACACCGTTCATTTTCAATGGAGTACAGAATTTTTTATTTGATATGGAAAACTGCATTGAAACTGTTTTATTTTCATTTACTTTTAATTTGTTATTACGGAACCAATTTGAAACGTCTGATATTGTACTATTTACGGTTTCTTTGTTGCAAAGAATATTTGTATCATCCGCAAAGAGAACTGTTCTTCCGTTTCGAATCGCTAAGGGCATGTCATTTACGTATAATAGGAAGAGAATAGGGCCTAAAATCGATCCTTGCGGGACTCCACGTACAATTGGCAAAGAACCGGAAAGGTGTGTACATAAAGTTCCATCATTCCAGTAAGGTATTTCTACTCTCTGAGATCGTTGTTTAAGGTACGAACATAGCCAATCTAGAGCAATACCACGGATTCCATACGAAGGTAATTTTGAAAGTAAAATGTTATGATCAATGACGTCAAAAGCTTTTGAAAGATCTAAAAATATTCCAATAGTTGCTTCGTTTTGATCCAATGATGAGGCAACATCCTTAAGAAAAGAAAAAATGGCTGTTTCCGTAGATTTTGATTTCCGGAATCCATGTTGGCAATTTGAAAACGCGTCGTGTTTATTCAGAAAGGTTTCCATTCGCACATAAAAAAGTCTCTCTAATATTTTTGAAAAAACTGACAAAAGAGAAATTGGCCGATAATTTTGAACTTCATTTTTGTTGCCTTTTTTGAAGAGCGGCTTAATCTTAGCTGTTTTAAAAATATCTGGAAAAATTCCGGTGCATAAGGATGCATTAAATATGTGAGTTAACGGGTGTATAATGGCTGGCGCGCACGTCTTTAACAAACAATCCGGAAATTCATCTAAACCGGCCGAATATTTATTTTTTAATTTTCCGATTATTTTGAGAATTTCATAGGAAGAGGTTTCGGAAACGAACATAGTGTCTAAGACTTTTAGGGAAACGTCTTGGGACTCAACCAACTTTTAGGGAAACGTTGGGACTCAAACTCTAGGACCTGACAGTCAGACTCCACATTGACACTAGTTGATGCCCAGAGCCACCTCAGCTGGTGTATGGTTCTAGTAAAGCCAAGTAGTAGTGTAGATGTCCATCTTTCCATCTTTCGAGTCTGGGTGCTTGAGTTTTTATACTGGCCATTTATGATGGACAAAGCGAGTTCGCTACAGATTCTCTCGGGGTTCTCCAATTTTCTCTGCCAATCATTCCATCATTGACATGTCATCATTCATATCAACAGCTCGCCAACCAACCATTCTCCTTAGATGTGAACGAAAAGGCTTGGGTACTGAAGATAGATTTTACTCCTGTGTTTCAAGTTGAGAATGCTAAAAGACTATCTCTCAAAATCTACAAATTGTTGTGAAGTTTGAATTTGTGTAAACAATTACATCATAATGAACTATTCTAACAAAAATAGTTAAGGAATCTAATAAAATACTTCATATTTACATAAAAAAGAAAAAAACAAAACACAATACCACCACAAACATCCTAAATACGGAAAACAACTTCTTATATCAATACAAAGAAAACGTCAACGTATTTTCAATATTTGCGTAAGTGAAATTTAATTTCCCGTACCATATTTCAATAAAATGTTTCCAACCCATATATATACGGTGAAAATTCTACCTCTCTTGCGTGAAAATGGACTATGATATAGGAACTTGCTTTTTTATTGTACGATTCATGTTGAAAGCGACAATTCGAGTTTCAGAAACGTCATGAAACATGCCCTTCCAAACGTGTAAACTGTCACTTATTTCTCCTTCGTTTGGCCAACGAAATGTTAGGGAACTGCAGGAATTATCACAAAATGGAGGCAATAAAAACTCTCCAATGTTTCCATAGATAATGATTTTTGGTGCTGTATATAAATGGCCGAGAAAAATCTTTGCAAAAACGAAAAATACGATGAAAATAATACTGATCAACATTTTCACTCAATATTATAATTATCACTAATTCATTTTGTCAGTTGACTAAATTTAACTCCAAACCTTGTTTTCTACTTTGCGAATATGTCAGTTTCCTTACTGCATTTTCTTTAAACCTAAACTATCCAAGTACTATCCTAAACTGAAGTTGTTTTGCCATAGTGAGCCATATTGGCGAGAACGCGACTGCAGAAGACCTTCACAGATAATTGGGAAGGTCACACTCGTGTGAACGATGTTTTTAACCAAGTGCAGGAATATGGCGGTTTCTGTGCCGACTTGTTTTGTCTGTAAGTGCAGTGTGTTTCTCTGATATTACTTGCCGTTGAGTAGATTAAGAGGTATGAGGCTTGTCGTATCGCCGTACGTCATGTTAATGTTGAAAAAGGCACGACGGCTTTCCGTCTTGTATTGGTTTTCAAAACTCACAACCAGGAAGTGATAGTAAACATGCATATATTATCAAGTATTAAGTTACACGCAAACATTTCTAGAGCGTTATATTACAAATTATTGAAGTGAAACTGAAGAATTAAGTTTTAGATCGAACTTTCGGGAGTAGCTATTAATTCAAATCAGACGTCATTCACAATGATTCTCCAAAATAGTTAATAAAATCTAAAATGTATTATGTAATTTTATTAATTGACGAATATAACGTCATTTTGAGGTACAAGAGAAACATTAAAAACTTAATTATTTGAATTTGCTTCATAAAATAGTCAATTAGGTTTATTTTAATTTTTGTTTCATCTTTCACTGTGCATCATCCAAGTGAAGGTAAACAAAAGTGATACCTTCATTTTCTAATAATAGTAATTTAAGTAAAAATTGTAAACGTAAATATATATTAAGAACTATTGATTTAAAATAATAAATGCTGCAAAATATTGTTTTAATGATCCCCAAATTATTAAATAATATTTATACAAAATATAATAAACAATGCTTGATGTGCAATAGAAACAATTTATTAATAATGAAAATGAACTATTGTCCTGGACTACTAACGTTGCCTCTCATTAAAGCATGAATTAATCCTCTATTTAGCCAGTCACATAATTCTTCCACAGGCTACTTCGCCCAACTTATAAAAAATTGATATATTTGAAACAATGTTTTCAAAATCCGATATGTATCATTCGAAAATTATTGCTTTATATTTTAAGAGACCGTACGTACACACTTATTGGTACGTTTCGTCCTAATCTTGAACAGGACCACAAATATTCTCAAATTAAGAATTGCAATGTTGAACAAAGCAGGGCGCAAGTTAATGGGTGAATGTCGAGGATTGCCCAGTCACAGAGAGTCTGCTAGGAATGTATTTATTGGTCCCTACTTCGCCATATTTCAGTGTCTCATTTACAATTTACACACATTATAACATTTAAATGAAGAAAATTATACAAGAAAACTATTCGAGGAGCATTATTAGGATTTATTCACACCCTGCTTCATCAACAAATATGGGTTTATTTCACACGTATATTAGTCTCTTAGCTAACATTCCCGGAATTGTGAACATCCCCACATTGGAAACGATGCCAATGCGTAGCCTGAAGCAAAGCTGATCGAGGGTTGCCTCCGCAATGAAAATCGATAGATGATCATCCCAAGAGCATAATGGGCTGGCGAAGATGCCACCCGTTACGGCAGGGGTGAGGGCGCAAGGTTGGGTGAGGGACCAGGGTAGGATTAATAAATGAAGGGGCCCTAGACATGTCCAAATTAGGAAGTCCCCTAATAACATTCAAATATTGACTAAAAGTAAAAAATTGGAACAAAAGTAAACCTATTAAATGTGACGTTTACAAAATTAACACAAATTGAATAAAAATTATTTTAAATGTAATTATATTTTTGTGTATATGTTTTTTGTAAACAAAGGTTTCATTAACGTAATTTTCATTTTTCAATCAGAATTTAATTGTTTTATGTATCGTTAATATGACTCATTAAACTTATTGGTATACATGTTTTTATACCAAATTTTCTTTAAAAAAATATTAGAGGATTCTACACAGCGGGGACCCTAAGTATGTATTTAATATGCTTGAGAATTATTCCACCCCGTGAGCTTGTCGGACAGTGCGACACTCAGCATGGCCCAACGACAACCAGCGGCACTATACGTCGCCCACCGTCGCCCAACGTCGCCCAGCGATGCCCAGCGATGCCCAGCATCGCCCAACGTCGTTTAGCGTTACCCAGCGTTATCCGGCGTCTCCCAGCGTCTCCCAGCGTCGCCCAGTGTCGCCCAGCGATTCCCAGCGCCGCCCAGCGCCGCCCAGCGTCGCCCGCGCAGCCGGCGTCCGGGTGCTCCCGGCGACGTCTTACCTTCAGGACGCGGCGCTCCTCCGCCTGCAGCGTCGACTCCGGAACCAGCGCCGACGCCGCTTCTACAACGTTTGTACTCTTCAGTGCAACAGAAAAAATCTTCTCTGCGTCTACGATGCAGCTAGAGAGAGAGACGTCAACTACGTATACACGCTATTCAGGAATTCACACGCACGGATAAGCCGTACGCCGAGGAGCGGTGGTTCACTAACACAGCGACATGCTCGTTACTCAGGTCATACACAGTGATCGGGGACTTGTATTCTAACACGGAGCACATTTTAAGCTAGTTTTCAGTAAGCACGAAACATTGAAGTTGACACGCACGGATATTGCTTTTTTTTTTTTGAGGCGATGACACAACCTAAGGGTGAGTGGTGACACTGGGGGCGTTGCGGGTGATCGCAGATGTCGGCGCGCATCTGGCGCAGTCTTCGTGGGACCCGCAGAATCCAGCGGCAGCTGCTGTGGTGACGGCGGTGGATCTTGTCGAGAATAGTACCTGCGACGAGATCGTTGACCGTTTGTGTTATTGTCGATAAGAAGTTCGGCTTCGTTTGCTCGTACACGAATTAGCTCCTTTCAGAAGTTCGCCTGTTAAGTTTCCCGCCGAAAGACGTATCAGATACAACTGATTTCGGTGTAGGACCAGAATTCACTTTTCAACAAGTCAGGGATTTTGTAGTTTTCGTAAGAATTGTTTGTAATTTCTGACACCTAGTTTCTGCAACTTTTTCCCCGTAACACCAAATAAAAAAAACACACATGTAATATTTTTTCGCTGGTCGAAAACAATAATCCACGTCAAACACCACGATTCAACTAATCTGTGAAGAACGCTAAACTTCTACGAATACCGTTAAAACCACATGTAACATTCAATAAGTAGACGCTTCACCAACACTGAATTGACACCAAGAATGCGACAGTGCGTGCTCGGGCGCCGGGTCGACCTCCGAGGCGTTTTGCAATTTTTTTGGGGAAGGGTGGCAGCGACGGGCGCCGGCGCGCACGGCGGCGGCGGCGGAGCGAGGGAGTTGAAATTGGCGGGCGGGTGGTGGCGGAGCGGCGGCGGCGGCGGCGGCGGGGAGAGCGGCGGTGGTGGCGGCGGCGAGCGGGCAGCGGCGCGGAGCGGCCCGGCCGTCGAGCCGCCTGAGCTGCAGCTGCTGCCTGCCTGTGAAGCCAGCCAGCTACTGGCGCGGCGGCGCGGCGCGGGGTCCTGCGCGGCGAGCGCGACGCCGCCGCCGCCGCCAACGCCCCCACCTCGCCACCGCCGCCGCCGCCGCCGCCGCCGCCGCCGCCGCGGCCGCCGCGCTAGCGCCGTGCGGCGGACGAGCGCAGCTGCGGTGCGGTGCGGTGGGCGGCCGGCCGGCCCCCGCGCCGCCGCCCCGCCCCCGCCCCCCGGCCTCACGCAGACCGCACGGCCCCCGGCGGCCGCCCCGGGGCAGCCCCAAAGCCACCGGCAGACGCGGGACGACTGGTGACAAGAACTGTACTTTCCTTGCAAATCCCAATAATAATAATAATAATAATAATAATAATAATAATAATAATGTAGGAGATCGCTACGACAGCAGTTGGGTATAAAAATGGAATCAGCAATAAAATGTTAATACCCCCCTGTAGTAAAAGTAACGTGCACCTACCCCGATAATCAAGTCTGCGCCGCGGTGGGATGCTCGTATCGCGTGGCCCCATGATGGACGATTGGAGAAACAAATATTTTTATTATTATTATTATTATTATTATTATTATTATTATTATTAAGTCCAAAAGTCTCCACGGTAGATTTCTCCATTCCTTGGAAACTGCTGATAAAGACCCTTCGATGCGTTGGATTTGGGATGGGTCTCTTTATAAAGAAACTGAGGAATTTATAAATGCCATTCAGGATCAGGTGATAGGTACCAACAACTACAAAAAATACATTTAAAAACAGATATCCGAGATAAATGCAGGGTATGCCATCAAGCAGTAAAAACAATAGACCACATAATAACGTCAACTACAAACTTAGCAAACACAGGATACCAAAGCCGGCACAATCTAACAGCAAACATCATCCATCGAGCCCTGCAGTGAAATATATATATATATATATATATATATATATATATATATATATATATATATATATCACCTAACACAATAAGCCAATACTATATGTATTAAGTCAAGGCAGTATTGGAAAACAAAAATTACAAGATGTTCTATGATAACCAAATACACACGGACAAAACCATTGCAGCTAATTGACCAGATATTGTTAAAGCCAAATGCAAAGGCGTGAGCCAAAGCTCGGCATAACTTCATGGGGTACAAAAGGTTTCAAACGTTTTCCAAAACACCCGCTTTCTGTCCTTGGGCAGCACAGAAAGCCATGTCGCTGGTTTCTTGCACTTCCCAAGCTGATGAGACGAATTGAAGTCTTAACAGAATCTGGAAAAGATGACATAGGCATATTCCAAAGAATATGTTTTCGAACTATTCGGTTCTTTTCGGTTATGTTTCGCCATTCGCTAAAATAACATTCTGTTATTTTAGGAATATTTTTGCCTAGTGTTGGGAGTGGACAGACGAGGAGGAGTTAGGCACTGGGAATAGGTAAAGGGAGATTGCAGTTACATCAATGGATAGTGAGATCACGTAGTATCGATTCTAGTAGTGAGTAAATCTGTTAAGAATAGTTTGTGTATATTCGGATGATTCTTATATTCAGCGATGTCTAGGAAATGTATTAATTAACCAAATTTTTTCTGTCGGTGTGCGTCGAGTGAACAACTAAAATCCAAAGGCATCCCATTTTTGGATTGCCAAAAAGGCGTACGAGTTGTGTTTTGAATCAACAGTAGATGTGGGTAAGTGAGCACCACGGACTATTCCTCATGTTGCTCCTTCTATTTACGCGAAATGGGACAAATAGCGGACCCTTCAGTTTTTGTCAGTGTGGCAGTAAACGTGTTAAGTGGCTGGTTGCATGGAACCTCCCCATGTATGCCATTTTGCTGGAAGTTGTGAAGAGAACCTAGAGACCACATTACAGATTGCTACTTTTAACGAAAGTAACAGGAATCTCAAGTAAATCAACTCAGTTTCTTATCTAAATTTGGAATCTGCAATGAGCCCAGTTCCGCTCCCTGATTCCCAGTTCCAAAGGCAACAATGGAATGGACACAGGAAGATGCAACAGACGATGGTAGTGACAAACCAACAGATCACGAAGATCATGAAAAGCTTGATTACATGCCATATGCAGGACAGTTAAATCCCTACATATCGCACTGGTTACACAAACTTTAGCTGTTTCTGGTGTCACTGGAATAGAGCAAGGAACCACCATTATGTAGTCAATGAACGCAATCAGCTTTCGCAATCAGAGTATGTTATTTAGTAAAGACCACATATTTTCATCTCGCAGCAAGACACAAAGTTCAAATATGTTGCACTGTGTCATTATTTAATGAAGTAATATTGATAAATGGTCGGAGGCGGCGTTGTGCCTCCCCTGATGAATGGGAGATTGGCTGAATGGGAAATGGGAGAGTCTCCGCCGATGTACCCGACATGTGCTGCCGACATGTGTGGTAATGTACTGTCTGCATTTCTAAGTGTGTGCGAAAAATAACATAAAAGTACAAGGGAAAGAAAGAAAAGATCGCATGCGGTCTATGACCCGTTTGTTAGGTTACTGCCCTGGCATTCACCTGATATTCATCGGAGAAACCACAGAAAACTACCGATCAGGGCAGCCGACCGCCAGAAGTCTCCTCCAGATAGCGGCTAAATTCCACATAGAAACATATCTAAAGTTGACAATCCGTCACTGTGGGGACTCGAACCCTAAACCCTCCCGGTCAGAGTCGCTGCAGAGTCATCTGCAACGCTGACTCCGAGATAAAATCAGCCATTATTTCTAGTCAAAATCGACAATTTTTTCCGGCAGCAAAAAATAAGATGGATTTCTTTTGAAAAAGTCGCTGAGCAGTAATGGAGGTTGTCTTAGCTCTGCATGAAAAAATAATAATTCTATCTCTGACCGACAGCCGCGCAGCCTGTCTGCCAGAATCGATGATTTCCATGCGCTAGCTGGCGTGGATTGTAACTGTGTGTAACTGGCCACCTTGTCAAAGTAATATCGATCGCTTAAAATGTCTTTCATATCCTCATTTTGTATCTAGTACATTATTGTAAATCTTGATAAACATCTCGGGAAATTTCGGCGCATTAATTCTTTCTCTTTGTCTTGAACATATGATGTTTCAAACAGAAATAATTCAAAATCTCCCTTGATGCTTTGTTGTCATTGTCAATTAAAAATGAAATCTCTTCATTTTATCTTATATTTTGTTAGAAGTTTCATAATTCCAAGAGTGGGTATTATTTGTGTATGTCATTCTATTTCTCGTTTCAAAGACTTCATTGGCAACTTGAGTTTAGTGTTTCTGTAATTTTGCCCAAAGACCATAAAGGTTCGTTCTGATCGTAAAGGAAAGTATTTAACTGTTTATCCTTTCTGTTATGACTTATGAATACTACACTCATCTTGTAAGGTTATTTCCAAAGTATTATTTGACATTTGTTTTTAAAAAGAAATAATTTTGAGAACTCGGTAAAGCTAAATTTGTCATAACAGTGAACTGTTTACAAGATGTATCACATTATTTCTTCACTTAGGCACACTGTAGTTCACTAAATTGAAGAGTTTGGGTTGAGAAAAATACGTGGATTCCAGAATACGTGCATCTGTAGAGATCTTTTAGTCCGTAAAATAGGTCTTTGTTATTTTAAAAGTAGAAAAGAATATTCGCTTTGGCCCGTTTTTATTAATAATTATTTTCCCTGTAACTTCCTGAAACAGTTTGTTGCCAAATCAGTCATTAAAAATCTTCAGTGGAAACAAAGTAATTAATTCTGTGAATGTGCTTCATTGACTATTGAAGTTGCTCATAAAATTCTTCTCATTCCCTTTTTCTTCTCTCTTCTGACGGTATTAATAAAATTCAGCCGTTGAGATAACCGCTGACCGTAGAACTAGCATTCTTTCGTTTAAATGTGTGTAAGAAACGTATAGTTTTAGTACGCTTTCATCGTAATAACAATCCATTCTGGGCTTATTGTAGTAATATTCGCTGAACTGAAAAGCAGTACACAATCTTTTAATTCCATCTGGGTCCTTTTGTGTTTTTTCTTGCATTTACATACAACATTAATGTCTACCTTGAGAGTCATTATTTCTCTCTCTCTTTCTGGAAACATACTCGAAAATTCCACCTCTCATTGTTATGTTCTTCAATCTGTTAGCGTGGGTGTTGGTCTTAAAAGAGCGTGTTAAATTGCTTATTGCATCGCTTTTCAGTATTACCATTGTCCTCAGAATACTTTATTAGGATGATTGCTAAAGGGAGTTGTGTCAGAATTGCCCAAACATAGACGTTCCCTGTTTTCAATCAGAGCGTTAGAGTATCTATCAAAACTGAGAAGGTCTATCAATTAATTTCGTACTTGTAAATAGTAAAGAAAGTATTGTAATATTACGAAAAACGGAGGTTTTTCGATAGAAAGTCATTACCGGCCGCGGCCGAAGAAACAAAAAAGTTGATAATTTTTTTCACCTGTATGTAGTACATTACTTCCTCTTATGCCTTCCGGGTGGAAAGATGATCGCACCATCCTGATACTAAAAGAGGGTAAGGATAATAAGTTGGTCAGTAACTATCGCACCATCACAATTAGTTCTCTGTTGTGCAGAATCTTTTGGAGCATTATGGACAAACGCGTTCGATCCGTGGTGAAGTTTACTCCACGACAGAAAGGCTTATCCCTGAACCTGGCTGTTTCGCTGGCGTTCAAATTTTTCACGAAGCAGTCTGTGACATGAAAAAAGCTGAGGATTGTTTCGGCGCTGTGCTAGATATATCCAAAGCTTTTGACACTGTTTCTCATTTATCACTGGCGATTGGGTGGGCTCTGCATGAAAAAATAATAATTCTATCTGTGAAGAATTCTGCTCTGTCCAGGAAAGGGATCCCTGTCGTCTTTACTAATTTGGTAATGGACTCTTACGCCGACGTTTCCACCATCATTCAGCACCCCTCAAAAGGAATTGAGGTGCCAATTCGTAGAGGAGTAAAACAGGGGGACCCCTTGACCACACTCCTTTTTAATCTCATTATGGAGTGCCTGCTTGAGAAATTGGAAAACATGTCAGGATACACCCAATTGGAAAGGCGTGGGTCCGTGTTAGCATTTGCTGACGATCTGGTGCTGTTAGCAAAAGATGTCCCAGGAGCTCAAGATTTGGTTGATGTTGTGGTAGAATATCTTGGTGCCCTCGGAATTACATTGTCGGTCTCGAAGTGTTCATCATTTTAAATTACAATTTTTGAAAAATCCTGGTTCATTGAGGACCCCTGTCTGGAAAGGTTGGGGGAGAGAATTCCTCTGGTCAGTAATGATCATACCCTAACATCCCTGGGAGTGAACTACTCTCTCTGGAATGGCTTTCTATGTAAAGCATCCATATTAAATTTTATGGAAGCAGTGATGTGGCTTCAGAAGGCGCATTTAAAGCCTACTCAGTAGTTGGCATTACTTTATACATATATAATGCCACATTACCTTTACCAATTGGAATTGTCGATGCCATCTATGTCGATGCTAAGGGAAGCGCAAGGTCAAATCAGAGTGACAGTCAAATAGTTCTTACATCTGCATATGAGTACTGCAGATGGCTTATTCTACCTGACTAAGGAAGATGGAGGATTGGGATTTCTGCGACTCGCCCAACACGTTCGTAGGGTAGCGCTGAACCTAGGATTACGATTAGAAAAATCTCCAGATCTATTTGCAGATGGCTGAGCTCCAGATGGCTGAGTTATTATCAACGGACCAGAACACTGAGACTCAACTGGACCTATACTGAATAAGATTTAAGAACTTATAAGAAGAAATGCGTAGTTGACGAGGTAGCCGCTTGGGAGAAGCTGAGATCCCAAGGGAGAGCGGTTAAGGCGCATATAAACAATCCGATTGGAAATGCCTTTTTGAAAGATTATAATCTTCTGAAACTTGGTCTTTTTATAACTGCATTCCAATTGAGATCAAATACCGTTGCCAATAACACTACTCTTAGTAGAAGAAGGCCCAAGGAGGATGCATACTGCAGGAAGTGCAATGCAGCGGTAGAAGCCATGAATCACATCATGGGTTAGTGCATTTTTACGAAGTAAGCAAGAATAAAGTGCCACGACCAGATAAAATTTTCATAGAGAGGAAGATGCTCCGAAAATCAGACACCGTTGTGTCCACGAAAGTCACATTCTTTTGTCGAAGGGGTTTAACTCAAACCTGACCTAATAATAAAAAGCCAGGAAGGTGTCCAAGTGGTCGATGTGATTGTCCGCCATGAGGATGGGTCTAGAATTCTAAAAGCAGGAGAGGGAACGGTGGTAAAATACCAACCAGTCATTCCTCTGGCAGTCCAACTTCAAGCAGTGCCCTACGCCAGAATACAGCCAGTGGTGGTTGGAACCTCACGGGCTGTGCCAAGATCCATAGTCAGTGCCCTCAAGTTCTTGGGGATCACGACTTGAGACGATCTATTGACTATATCGTTAACCCGGCAGTGGTAACGTGACTTTTTGAAACAAAAGTGGAAACGTGAGTTGTCTCCAGACCCCGAAACTTTTTTCCGTGTTATATGCTAAATTATTAAAAACTAAAAGAATATAATATTCTTCTTCTATTATTAACAATGTTTTTGCGTGTAATTACACTATTTCTTAAGAATTTAGTTGCTAAACAACTTTGAGAATTCATCAGGAAAGCATCTAATATTTTGAGTTAATTTTTCTACCGGTCTGTGCATGTTGTCACATCCAAGCCCATGTTTCGTAGCAGAAATTGAAATCTTGTCAAATTAAAAGTAGAATAGAAAATTTCAATACCCATATTATCCACTTTCCACAATTCAGCAAGATTTGGGTGCCCTGATTTCACAGACTCAGCCAAAATACATAGCACAATTACTGCCTTCATTTCCCCTATGTCAGTCTTATTGGTGTTGCGATCATTCTTATTTCCCTCTAAATCCATTTTTGATGTTGGTGGATTCTGTAATTGTCTCAATCATATCTAAATAAATAAACAAGAAAAACATTATCCCGGTCTTTTGGAATTGCGTGCAGACTGCTTTTTCCAGGGCGGTGAGTAACGATATTCTGTTCCTGCTTTCAGCAAAAGTTGGCGTATTCTTCCACTCCTTTCTTAACATATAAAGTGACCTATAATGTTCGTAGTACTTCAGTATTAATTTTCGAGGGGATTCCTAACGTAAAAATACAGAATGCAATACGATCCCAAACTAATAGAATGTACGAGACTCAAGACACTTTTGCTAACGTAGAAGGTAACGCGGGGGTCTCTGGGCACCCCAAACAAAACAATAGCTTGTTACACGGAGAAAACTCACTAAAATGGCAAACTGAGAGCACACTAAATATTATGACACAAAAAGAGAAAGGTATTAAAGCAATGGTTAGGGTAGCCAACATGGGAAATACAAGTGGGAAGAAAGGATCGCAGGAGTCCCACAGACCCCCGCGTTACCACTCCCGGGCTCTCAGAAAGTCTATTAAGCTCTACATACAATTTGCAAATTATGATGGAGCAATTTAGCCTTGCTGGTAGTAAATGCCGAAAAAATTCTGAAAATTGTATTATGTTTATATTCTTTACAACCTATTACTATTTGATTTTTATTTTCTTACTTAATTCTCCCTTATATCAATATTTTTGCTAAGTGACATGAATATGCTTGAATGCTGAGTTCTTTCCTTGTTTTGTTCTGAATTGTTATTAAATAATTCACTTATTTATTGTATTTAGCAATAGTGCGAAATAATTTAACACGTGTGTTTAAGTTAACAATTCTTGCTTACGGACGGACAGCGCTTTTAACGGACAAGTATACTGGCCTGCTAAACGTAATCTGAACGTAGTTCATGCTTTTATTTCACTCTGAAGTAAAGAGGATAACAGAATAAAGATACTTTTGATTCATTTTTTTTATTTTTACACTCAGTTGAGAATTTTAAATTGGAGTGATGTAGTATTTCATTTTAGTGGATCATTATTTTGCCTCAAAAAGAAAATGTATAGTTAAATTTGTAACAATAACTGGCAAGTAACGTCTCTCAAAGACTATCATGGGCCAGGTATCCAGTGACGTACCGCCATTCCAGAGAATTTGTACAACTCTTTCTTTTAAATCTCGCGCCAGTTTCTCTGGGCGCAGGGCCCGCGAGCTCTAATAAGCTTGTTGCCTTGCCCATGACCTTGACATGCCTGGTATAGAGCAAGCACCGTCTTGCGCGTGCGCCAACTTGAAAGCTAGCTGCGCACACAGCAACTGCCACCTCCTGGTTCTAATGCCTGTAGCCCTTGACGTACCCGAAACCAATAAGTTAACGAATCAACTAAATTTAAAGTTCTTGAGGGATTAAAATATACAAGTTATTAGAGAATGAGTTTTCATTCGTTTGAATTAAAAGATAATTCTGTGGTCACAGGGTGAAAGTTCTTAAGTCAATTTTTGGCAAAACTGAGTTAAGTACTGAAACTACAAGTTAATATCTACATTGTATTTGAGTAAAACGACCGAATTAAAATGTTGCTTCCTTAACGAGAAAAAAGTGTTGGAAAATAGCGTTGAGCATAGGGAGAAGCGTTGGCTCAATACTATTTAACCTTTGTTTTCCCCAAACTAAGATTTTTGACTTAAGAACTTTAACGCCGTGATCACAGAATTACATTTCTGGTCCAGTGTGTAACTCATTTTCAAGTGCGTGTAAAATAACTTAAAACTCAACATTAATAGTAAAATTAATAAAAATAAATAAACCATCTAATGTAATAACAGAAAAACGTCTGGGGATATAGTCCTGATGTAAATAGTGTGGTGTGAAACGTCAACTGGCAGATAAAGAAGTGTACATAAATTCTGAACATAGAAAATATAATTGCAAATAAATACCAGATATAGATACATATAAATAGCGTACAGGTTACCTGTATCTGTGAACTGTGTCTGGGAACATAGTCCTAATGTGAACAGTATGGTGTGAAAGTCAACTGACAGATAAAGAAGTCTACATAGACATTGGAAACAGAAAATATAATTGCAAATAATGACCAGATGTACATAAATACTCGTATAAATAGCGTACAGATTACCTATATCTATTTAAACATTCGTGAAGTAATATCGCAAAATAAGTGGAGCACAATACCACCATGACTCAATAATTCATTATAGAAATATTACACGCATTATTTTTAACTTGCGTTTTAATATTTTTCTGTGCTTGTACATCTATCTTCATAACAATAATGAAATTTGAAAAAAGAATTGTTGGGAGTAGCAACGTTACGTGTGGCTTAATAAATTTCATTACCTTGACATTCTGGCATGAAGACGAAGGGGAAACATGAGTTCATTTCCGCAAAACAGGTCCCCCACTAATTGAACGTAGTCAAATGTCTGCTGCTGAATTATGATACAGTCTTGTTGCACCTAAGCAGCACACAAACCAAGGCCACTTTCATGAAGGGGAAAGGATAGAATTACGAAGTTTCTTTTTCGCAAATCGATTAAAACGAAGTGCGGTACAATAAAGGAGAAACTGAAATGTATGTGATTACCATTCTTCAATTAATCATTGATATGTCAAATAGAATTGGAAAACTGGATCTGAATTACATTTTATAGAATACTTGCGTTTAATTAATCCAAAATAAGCATTTCTAATTTCATGTTTAAATAAGTACAATTATATTATCTCTTGAATCGTGTTATTTAAATTGGAGGTGCTAATTTGGAGGTGTTTTTAAATCGTATCGTGATTAACATGAAAATTAATAACAAAAATGTACCGATAGTGACTATTTCATTGCTAAGACTGCGTTTACTTTTTTAAAATGTAAATAAATAAAACACTAGAATTAAATATATTTTTTGGTTGTTTAAGGTCGCATCAACATCTAGGTCATTAGCGACCGCTCTAGGATTTAATGTAGCAACTGTAAAGATGAAATGCCATAGTGATGTTAGGGGGTGAAAGGATAAACACAAATATAACCACATATAACCACAACCGAGGTGGGACACGAACCCTTTCGGTCCGAGATCGCTACAGCTGTACTGTCTTAGCGATCTCGGCCACCGGATCAGCTTAAATTGTTTTATGTTGATATGTAAAAGGGCCTTCCTGAGACAACTTCCTGTAAGTTTTCAATGCCGCATGCACGATTTCCAACTTAGACAGCATTACTGCAGGTGTATCAGAATCATTGGTAGTATTCCTCATCCTTTTTCACATTTTTAGTTGTAGGTTAAATGATATTGACTTCAAAATAGCAAAATATATTGAAAATGTTTGAAACGAGTTCATTATTTGGATCCAAAAATGCATATAGAGAACTATATTGGCAAACTTGATCACTAAGCGCCTGTTTCTTCTGTTTTTATTTCGCCACGAGTCTTGCGAGTGCATAAACGTTGTAACAATGGTGGAGGAAAGTCATGTGTCGCTAAATTTGCACTTTGATGGTTACAACGCTTTTGCCGGCAGGTATTCAAATGTCGACTTTTATTTCACAAGATGTCCTTTCCTCTATATCACGCATGTCATGTTTGGAGTGGCGCTGCTCTCTGACAATCTCCATCACAACTGGTAGTGGTCAACAGCATATACTTTCTCGACTTATTCCTAACTTTTACAATTTTAGAAAATTCGGAAATTTCAATGAAAACGGGATAGCCGCTATTTTTACTTTCATGAATTTTGTGACATTTATAGAATCCGGGGACAAAGTACAATAAAACATTGGATCAATTTTTGAGTAAATTTTGAAAATGTTGGTAGGGCTTCATGTAAAGTACCTCCAAAATCCGAATTTCCGTTTCAAAGTCACCGGGTCGTAGGTTCGCTAAAACCGATCGGAGAATATCAATTCTGGGGAAAATCGTTTCAATATTTCAGACGCTAGCGTTGACCACATACGGACTGTCAGATAGGTTTTTTTGCCAATCAATGTTTCGGTATCAAGAACTCACAAAACGTGAATTCTGACCACAAAATATGACTCTTGAAGTAATGTTCTGTACACAGGAACAAAATTTATCCACGTGTTTGATACCAGGGCGTCAGAAGGTGAGTTTTTGTCAAAAAATCTCCGATTTTTGCCGCAGCAATACAGTACTTACTCATTACAACGGGAGTGCATAATAAGGCGAGAAAGTAAAAATTAATCGGCTAATTTTCGAATTAGCCAAAATAGGATATTGACCGTAATACGCATGCACTGAATTGAATATTAAAATTATTGATTGAAATTAAAATACGTTTCTACTGGTTTCGATGTTTTGAGTGTGCCGTACTTCGCATGACCCTCTTTTACGTCGTATGACAATACTCGTCTGTTTTCGCTCACCGTCTCCCGTGTTTTCCACAAGGCGTCCTTGGAATAGCCGTCTGCGAGCACCACCTTCAGTGTGGATGCGACTGGGGGCAAGGCGGAGGGAGCATTGGCGAACGTGCAGCTGCCATCGCCGCTGGCATCTGGCGGCAGGACGTGTCCTCCTCCGACTCTACTATTCTCCTCCTCCCGCTCCGCCCCGCCCCTGCAGACCCACCCCTCAATCCCTCCCACTCCACCCAGCTCATCTACAGAATCCCATCCCTGCCGACTCCTCGGCTCCTTCCTGTTTCACCCAGCCAGCTCTAATCGCCCCATCTACTCTGCTCCACAATTCCCGACTCTCCACTCCACTCACTGCATCTCCTCTGCTTCCCCCGTCCCTCTACTTGCCTCTTCTACCCCAACCCACTGCTTCAAATCTTTCCACTTCACTCTCTCCGACCCTTCCAGTTCTCCCCTTTCGCTTGTCCCTCCCTCTCTTTTCCGACCCTCCCACTCTGCTCCACCCATCTGGTTCTGCTGCGCTCCTCCCGTTCCGAACACCCCACTCTATCCCACCCACTCTACTCGCTCCTTCTACCATCCCGATCCCCCCCCCATTTACTGCGACTCCCGCACTCTTCCTCTCCTCTCCGCTCTCCCATTCCCCACCCCGTTCCCCTTTCCGCTCAGCCCCGTCCTCCAGCTCCGCTTCGTTCGTTCCTCCTCCTCCGACTAATAAATGGCTCCACATTGTTTTTCAAACTTTTCGAACGGGTAATGCTAATTGCACTCTTTAATATGACGTAAAATTCTTTTGGGCAGCGATAGATGCGTCTGGCAAGAATATATGGCACCTCCGAATATCTACCCGAGACCAAAGAAAGCAGAAAACTAATACGGAACAATCTGTGCCATTCTGTAGCACCACTAGTTTGTTATCAGGGCCCGGTATTGAATTTTTTTCTTCCGAAAATCCGACGTTTTTTCGCGCAGCATTACATAACTTTCCCTCTACTACGTATATTATTCCGTATACACGCACGTATACGGGAAAGTAAAAAGAGTTTGATATGCTGGATAGCCTAATTGAACAACGGTATTGCGATGCCTGCCCTACAAATGCAGGTGACACATTAAACGCGATATGGCGATTTCGAAATTCGCGGTACGGCTGACGGTCGGACATTTGGACCCGGGTTAACGTTCCGTGATAATGCACAGAAGGTTCAACAGTCAGAAGTGGAAACCGTCGTAGAAGGAGGTCTGGGAGAATTGTGGTCGTACCCGGCGGTGCATGACACCATATTGGTAGAACTGTGTCTTTCAAATATTAACAGCACGAGCATTGGACTAAAGGCAACAAAGATTGTGAATGGAGGTAAGGGCATACAGAAATTATACCGTAAAAAGAATATTATGTACCTGTTGCTGAAATTACTAGTCATTAAATTCATATGAACAGCTTAGATTATTTTCAGCATTAAATATTTGAATTCGCGTTGCTTATACATTGTTGTATTAAATTCACGACTCGCGTAGCGAGGAGTGAATTTACCGGGTAGCACAGCACTTCGAGTGATATTTAGTGTGACTATTTCACGAATAAACACATTACATGATTTGAAAGAATAATTTAAATCACAGGAATTACAAAAAAGGGAAATATTACTCAAAATTACAACCGAAAAATGAAAACCTTTCTTTCAGCTCCGACTTATCACTGCCTCCTGGAATAACTTATAATCAAGTAACATTTGAATAACAGTTTAATGCAGAAAATGATTTCAAATATGCTTCAATTTTATGGTCATAAAACTTTCGAAAACAATCATAACAAGGCTACTTAAAAGAACATTTATTAAAAGCACGATCATTAAAGTTGTAGGAAGTTGTTTTCCAAGTCTTGGTCTTCCGTGGAAGTATTTGAAATGGAAGATGTACAAGATGAATTAGCAGCGGAATTTGTCGATTTCGAATGGATTGAATACACTTGTGCACTCATTAAAGAATGTTCCTGAATAAATTTTGTTGTAACGTTCCAAATAGGTTTGGTAGCATATTCTTTGTACTCTTTACCATCTAATCTTCGTATATTAATTACCTAAAATATTTGTAAATTCCTCATTTGTAGTTTGTGCTGTCCATTTGTATTTTCTTTCTTCACAAAATTCTTGAAATTGTTTCCACACGCTTTCTTTGTTCCTTTTGCTGTTTTTCGGCACTGAATTTTTAATAATATATTTCAGAGTTTTAAACATAACCAAAACGACACATTTTTAAATTATATTGATGCACACAAGCTATTTTGGAGGTGAAACAATTGCTATCGTTATCTTAAAAAGGTAAACAAAGGTTTTACAGCGATAAAAAAAGGTAAACAAGCTGATAGCGATAAACATCTGGAATTGGTTTAATTTGAATATATCCTTACTTAGCATTGGCTACTTACGACGCGGACAGACATGAGTGAAATAGTCATGTAAAATTCATCAGAATGTTAAGAGAAGTACTCGGAGTAATGAAATGAAAATATTACAAATTGAAAATGTTCTGTTGTGGAGATTCGTAGCATGTGCTCTTTCAATGGATACATCTTTTCAAGAGTCTAAAAGAGAATAATTACTTCTGCGACGTTTGAAATGACTGTGAAGCAAGACTTACACCAAATGTTTCTCTTTTAGAAATTCATAACATGAGACTTAACGAATGATGTTTGGAAAATGTTGTGCGACAATAAGCTTGTGAATCAGAGGTGCTAAGGTCGCAGTCTAAAAGTACTTATAACATATTTGGAAAGTTTTGTTCAAGAATAAGTTTATATTTCAGAGGTGTTAAGTGCTGAGTCTAAAGGTTCTTATAACTTGAGGTCGGATGTACAGAGGCTCACAAAATTTTGTAACGAAGGGATGTTACAGAATAAAATACACTTTTTTTAATCAAAAAAGAGTGAAAAAGAGCAGGTTTATTATAGAACATAAATTAAGTTTAAATTACAAAATTATATAAAACATTTTTCAATAAATAAAAAAATATAATTTGAATCCTGTAAAAACAAAAAAAGTAACATTGATAATATCACAAAAGTGGAACGATATACCAAAAAGAATCTTAACTTTCATAAAATTAGAAATGTGCTTTAAAATTAAATATAATTGTTTTATTAACAATTACACGACGACAAAAAGTCGTAACATTTGTTACGACTTTCGACGATAGACGCAGGTCAACTCCTTTCCCTCTCAAGGTACTATATTATTCGCGGGCAACCGTCCATTCCAATATATTTGTTGAACCAAAATTCGAATGATAATTAGTAAAAATTTAATTTCGTCTTCATTGACTGTCATTATGATTTTATTCGCAGCATGTTCAAATTGTATGAACTTCATTTCTAAGATGGTAATAATTTGATTTGACGGTTTCCTTTCGTCAAGCTACAATGCTGCAAATATACTCAGTTTACTGTCTGTTCCAACATTATTGTTAGCCTCTGTAGGTTCCCGGCGACTTTTCTCGTAGTCTGTTTGTTTAGTATGAGAAAAGAGGGAGTTTTGGTGTTTCACTTGTGAAAGTTAGTAGCAATTTTTAATTGTTAATAAAGTTAATAACAATAAGGGTCCGTTAATAAAGACAGTCAAATTTTCAATATTTGTTACATGAAATGAACACACATTACATTAGTGTGATGTAATGTAATGAAAATATTATGAATTTGAAATTTGACATGAAATTAGTACTTATGAAAAATATATCACAAGATAATTGAATAATTCCAATTAAATAAAATGTAACTTTGTACACCTAGACGAAATGGCTTTGAATTTGAAATTCACCGGCACATTTAGTTGCTCGGGAACTAGCCTCTAGGAAGGTTTCCAAGCAACAAAATGTGCTGGTGAACTTTAAATTCAAGGCTGTTTCGTCAAGGTGTACAAAGTTACATTTTATTTACCTGGAATTATTCAATTATCTTGTAATATATTTTTCATTAGTATTAATTTTTCACTTAAATTAACGATTTTTGTGCAAGTTAGAGACTGTACAAAGAAGACTGTTACTAACTGTAGGTAGTACATCCAATTTTCCAATTTTATCATTACTAGAAATGTAGCTGGCTAAATGTAAATGCGTTTGTATGTTTTTATGTGTTATTATATAATAGTGTCCACTGAGCTGATGTTGAGAAAATACCGTACGTGTTAGAAGATTTTAAACCAATTAGAAAGTGAATCTGTTATTTATGGTATCGGCCGTGTGGAGTTAATACTTTTCGTAATACCACATTCTTGTAAAGAAAATATTATTTAAACATGAAATATCTTTGTTTTGAGCTGATGAGCTCATGCACTACATTTTGTTTCTCTTTTGTTTTTCGTTCGCTTGTGTACATTAAAATTGCATTTAGTATTATATTACGCTTGTCAGTTTTAATTTCTTTTCTTATTCGTAATTTTATTCGTGGAATATTTACAATAAATCGGATTGTAATTTCACTTTGATTCTATTCGACTAGCGCAATATTCCCTTGCAGGCGGACAGATATTCAAAGCCACCTGCGGCAGGGCAGGGCAGGGCAGGGTAGGATAGGGTGACTGCTTGGTGGCCTTGGCTGAAACCTGCATGTCAATAGCCACGAAACGATTCAATGTAAAAGTTTAACTTATGAAAGCTATATTTAGTAGAAAAAGTACCGTAAGAAACTCCATGTAATGGGTATTAATACACTCGTGTAAAGTTTACGATACTAGCTCGTTCCTCGCTCGTATCGTAACATCACACTCGTGTATTAATACCGTCATTACATCATCGTCTCAAAATGTGAATTTCTGCGTCTCAACTGCGTCAGTGTAAATAATAACTAACAAGACAAACATTTTTAATGACATAAAGTACTGTAAATCATCCTTTCATTCGATATGGAAAGTTGGTGGAAATAGTTTGTAAGAAAAATATAGTTACAAAGAGAGTGTGATAAATTGGTTTCCCTGAATGTTGCGCTTCTTTATCGGGCGTTTCTAGGTTTAAAGGGTCATTTAATCTTCTTGTCTTTATTATACGTATCATAGAAATTACTTGCTCCAGTGCACGCAGAATTCCGAGTTTGAGGAGACTCCTGTGGAGGACTTGGACCGGGTTCAGACATATTTTTAAGTATTATCCAGAAACAAACCAAAGACAAGTTTTCGTGTTCGATTTTATTGATTTCAACTAGCTTGAGTTTCGCGCCAAAGAAGTTTCTATGTTTGGAATGTTCTCATCAGTGCTCACTGCGAGCTTTTGTTTTGAACTCTTTATTGCTCCAGAGGGGAAGATAGGCCATTGGTCAAGTAAAGTTTTGCGGTCATTAGTTCTCAATTAAGTCATTTTTACATGAAATAAAATAAAACGAATGTCAGTAAGGGCGTCTAAAAATAGTGAATGATACACGTGATACAAGTGATTTAATTTTGCTCGCAGAATTTTGTCACTCGGCTTATCAGTCATTTGTCCCAATCTTTCCTACTTGCAAAACAAAGTCTCTTTACAACTCGTATCATGAATATTACAGGAGTGTGTGCCACATTTAGTGCACATTGCATTACTTACATTTTTACTCAACTTCCTCATTGATTTATTCTTATTAGTAGGGTAAAATAAAATAGGAAAAGCAAAAGAAGAATGTAAAAATAGTAATATTTACCTTTAATTTTTTAAAATGAACGGGAACTGAACTAGGCTTGGCGACCTGACCAAAACGTCGAAAATAATTCTGGCTGTGCAACAAGCCTGCATTGGAATGGGAAGAATGATACTTTAAATCTTCTGTACGGTGATTAATTTCAGTGCATTTGGCCCATTTCCCAATGAGTAGCTTACATGATGAGCTTACGTGACGAACCGGAATTTCTCTCCTCTCTATTGTGTTGGTGCCAAGAGCAAAGCACCTGTTATTTGAAATTGCAAACGGCTGTACGTAGTAAAGATTTGATGTATGACGGAAGATAAGAAATGGATAATTCAAAGGCCAGTGAAATTAAAATATACAAATTATATAATAATTACGCGTGTTAGAAGTTCTCTAAGATAGAAAAGGTCTACGTCAGAAAGATAGTTTTCAAGGTGTAGCGATAGTGAGGCAAATTGTTAACAGATCGATTTATTCAATGGAAGTCATAAATCAAAAATCTACACAATTGTTTCTACTGACTCCAACCAAATCCAATGAACTACTACGTTCGTCATTACAACATGGTCGTGAATTCTATAAGTAAAAATTAATTGTGAAATTAAAGCAATTGGTAATATTTATTATCGAGGTACTTGACTCTTGATTTCACCCTATCTACATTACATCCCTACCTACATTACCTCCATCACATTTACTTCTACTAGAATCCATATTTGTAAACCAAGCTGGGCGCCTTAATCTTACAGAACGGTCACAGAACACTCAATGTTCTCTGACCCTAACAACTACAAACTCGCATAGTGTTTCGAGGTTCACCGTGGCAGCGCGCGCAGAGTTCCTGCCTTCTGCAGACGACTGCGAGAATAATATTCCCGCCCGGCTTGTGGAATCTTCATCCTTACTGTATCACATAACCCGCAGAAATACATTTTGCAGAAATACACGCATACATTTTGAATTAGTCGTAGATAAAACTTTAATCATTATTGTTGCTTGCATAGCAAAGCCGTATATTTTATGATTGTCTACGCGGCAAATGTGTTTTGTTTAGTTGGTGCCATGACAAGGTTGCTGGTTTCTTAGAAGTATTAACCTCGACGCTTATTTCTGAAAAAATAATTTTGAACACATTTGTCGGATTATTTCTGAAACTTATTAAGTGATAATATATAATATTTTGTAGGACATCAATTAATCCTTAACTGGTCTGGTGGGGTCCCTGGGAGCCCAGGCCATCATAAACGCAAGTTAGTAACTAAAAGCACCGATGTATCAGCCTGTGATTCTGTGTATTTCCAACACCATCTAGACACAAGGCCTGCGCAGTATAGTCTTTCAAAGCCAATATGGCGGCTAGACAAGGCTGACTTGTTCAAGTTGAGGCGATCCAGTTATATACGTTGAATAGCACGGGAAGCTTTTGAATTGTGTATATGTGGTTGTAGTCTGTTGTTGATAATAGTGAGAATCATGGTAAATAAGAGCTGTGTCCCCGGGTGAGGGAATTAAGATAAAAAGTGAAAATAGTAAGTTGCTAAGTTCAGTGTTTACTTTCAATTTTGTGAATTGCATTTGAGAACGTGGAAAATTGAGAAGAATTCAGTGTTTTATTGCGATAATGGACTAAAAAATCAGTGTTCCTTTAAAATATACACGACTGTCTCGTGGAGCTATGTCTTCTTTGTTACCTAATTGTCCTGCTTACTTGAAACGTCCAATTACTTCATACGGAGAAAGTCCTCAAGAAAAGAAATTGCATTTAGAAAACGAGTATCAGTTTGTCGCTATTGAAGAAAGTGCAAAAAAAATTGCAAAATTAAATGAAATATCTTTCAGTACATTTGATGTACTAAAAAGCAAACTGGAATCGCTTATTGTGGACGATTATTGGTCGATTATTAATAAGGAAAGCATTATTCTTTTTCAACATGTTGATTGTAATTATGCCCCTTAAAGTATCAATAGAGTTTTGGTATTAAAAAAATTGGAGGCACTACAATATCAGATGGTGAATGTAATACAAATTAAATTAGTAATGTTTTAGAAAAGGTTAGGTTAAGTTATATTTTAATACAAGTAGTAGTAACAGTCTTTATGATGGTTTTGCTTCAATTTCAGACCTCTTACTTCAAATCAATACCACAAATTAACAATTTGAGAAGTCTGTTGCTTTTATGCTGAAACAAATAAAACTTCTTATTAAGAAAGAAGTTGATATCAGTACAGTTCATGGTTTTTCATTTTGTCTTGTATGCTATTTACCATATAGCAATATTCTTATAAATATTTCAAACATTTTTGGTTAATGTTTCCTCAACCTACTGAAATTAAGAGATGGTGTTCTTTATTTTGTTTAGAACCTCAAATAAAACAAATTGATATTTTTAAAGCATGCAAGAAACAAATACTTGTGTAAATTAAGTGATAGTGATGATAAATTAGTGACTCTCATGATGAAGGAGATACATTTAAAATCAAGATTTTAAAAATATTTTTAAAAAGAAGGATATTGGGATTAGAACAGATATGATTTTATGTACTGGGCGTAGTAAGTGATAATAATAGCATTAATTGAAAATGTACGCAACTTTCTTCGACTGAAAAATAACTTATATTGATGTAAAATCTTCCAGCTGAAGAAAGTAGACCCTTTTTTCTCCTTATTCGGTTGTGTATTTTATGATATATATTCGTCTGTTAATCACAATTTTACATAGCATTTCAGTTTGTATGGCCTTCTTCGGCGGCCATTTTGAATGACTGCTCAGGCCTTGTAAGTCTAGGTGGTGTTGGTATTTCTCGTTCAAGGTTCCCAGCAGATGACCGTGTGTGCTTTTGTCTCAAATAACAACGTAATTTTATTTTATTGTTCATTATGTCTGTGTGGACCCCATCAGACAAGAACTGACGTTCTCTCTAGATTTTTTTTCTGTGAATTGGCCTGTTGTTCTCTTATCGACAATATATAATGGCCACAAGTTGATCCACAAAATAGAAAGCATGGGCGCATCATATGATCAATTATTACAACAATATCAAAGCGGGCTTAGATGCACTTGACGAACTTTCTACCAACTGCTTTGTGGCTCGGCGAACTCGGTAGCGGTGGCGATGACTGTCGGTGGGCAATGGTGAGATTTTATGCAATTCTTAACATAGCAGTTGTAAACACTAGCATTTCCAAGTACTGCAACAAAAATTTCGGGAAAAAATCGAAAGGAAAGCCATTGATGGAAGTTGTGCGTTCACTTATACATCCACACAATTCACGTCGTGGTGTTCGTCTTTTGCCACGTGAAATGCAAGAAATTATAATGAAATTCGGAGCAAAAATCTTGAAAAGAATGTTTGGGGACTTACTCAAACATGACAACACTAGATCTGAAGTGTGCCCGAGAACACCAAATACGAAAACAAAAATTGTATGAATCAACTGCGCCAAGAATATTTCTACCAGTCACGCAAAATTTATTTGTGAAAATTTTATTTAAATGTAGCAAATATTACTCATTAAACTGTAAACAATCATGTATGTAATATTTTATGAAATAAAATATTAAGTTTTTAATGAAATTTCGTTTTATAAAATGGGGTCTGCTAAACCCCACCATACAAGTAATGTAACTATTTTTCATCAGACCAGTTAAGGGTTAAGTAATAATGAATATATGGTAGAAAAATGGGTACTGTGAGTTTCATACGTCATGAATTCTGCTCATAAAAGTACAGAAAAAAAATTTGACTCTTAGTTCAAATTTGCAATAAATTACAAAAACTATTCAAAAGATGTAAATCTGCTTGAATTTTCTTAAAACATAAAGTAATAATGATTTAAGTAATAAGTAACAGGTAATTAAGTAATAATGATACAGGGCCGTATGAACAACCATTTTAACATGGGAGGTTCATTTTAACATGGCTTTACGACTCGCCTCAATCTTGCGAACGCCATTTCAAAATGTTGACATTTTTAATTTCAAGATTGTCGCTTTGAAAAATTTATTTATTGCGATCATTATTCCCATTTTTAACGTTTTTTGCCATACATGATTTTGTTGCCAGCTAATTGCTTACATATCCGGAAATTTCATTGCAAGGGTATAAAATTATATTTTTGTGTTGGTCGATATTCTATAGTTACCGGAAGCTGCAGGCAATGTTCCTGTGTTTGTAATCGGGACTCACATTGTACAAAAAGACATACATATTTATTAAAAATATGAATGTTTAAGGAAATATCGATTTAAATGAGTGATAAGTGACAATGAAAGAATGAAGTTTCTGGTTCTCTTTTAGTGTACTATAAAACAAAATATTTTATAAATAATTAGACTCCCACACATTTCTGTATACTATATAACAATTTTCTGCATCCCAAAGATTGTATCATTACGTTCCAGAAATTGGAGCAAGATAGTAATTGTTTTTTGTGCATTACTTATGGTTTAATCATATGTTGCCAGAATAAATTGCCGATACTTAGACGTTGCCATAAACAATCTATTAAACTCTGCGGTTTTACTTTGGAAATAAATTAGGGCATTCTATTAAATCAAATTTCGTAATTTTTTTCTTAGAAAGAAAATCCTTAAATAAAATGGTCCTTAGATGTGATGTCACCGGCTCTCATCAATTGCCTTTATAGATAAAATTTTATTAATATAATTACAAACTAAATTTTATTAATATATAAAAATTAATAGAATGAACACTAATTATCCATCATTTGTTCATTTTCAAGGCCAATTAATACAATTATAATACAATACAGGCCTAGTATCTTCAAATCATGAGGTTATAGTTGGCAAAAGGAAAATGATGAGCATTTTATGTGAACAGATTGACTACTTTTAAATTCAAATTTTAGTAAGTATTTATTATGAAACGCGATATCTAGCAATTGTCTGACACATGTATCTCTTTACAAAAACGGTTCATTGTTATAATTACAAGTGGTGCATTAAGTGTTTCAACTAAGGTGGATAGCGGGATCTATTACAATAGTTCATTGCAACTTACATGTATACATCAAGGTAAATAATATTATACCGATCTCACTGGTAATATTGACTAATAAAAACAAATCCAAAGTTTATGTAACAGTTAACTGGTGAGGTGCCTTCAAACTTCTGTTACGGGTGACGTGCGGTCTGTGAGACCCCACAAGTTTTAGGCAGATAATTTTCGGTATTCCATTTCATGTTGACAAGTTTTTCACGTTAACAATGCTATAATAAACAAGAAAATAAAAGGATTTGTTGTTAATCTGTAAATTTAAAATAATATAATTATTTATAACACCCGAGTAAATTTCTGACTATAATTTGTTCCATTCTGTTTCTTCACTATTAATTATCTCAAGAACACGTAGAAAGGTTTGAAATAGTATTCACTACACTAAAAAAACCTTAATTTAAATATGATAATGGATTGTCACACGAAAGTTATCCATTAATAAAAAAATTGCAAAGTGCATTCACTGTGGGAAGAAAAGTCTCACTGCAGGTGATGTGAGGTCTGCGAGACAACTCTGAAATTTCAACTGGCCCTCAAAGGCGAACGGCTCTCACCGGATCCGCTGCCACGTGTGTGAGTATAGTTTGGAAAGAGAGATGAAGGTACTGCAAAGAAAAACTTACTACGGCATACCAGAAAGGGGGACTATGCGTTTATTTTTCTTCAGTGGTCTCAGAGACCGCATGTCTCCAGTTAAGGGTTAAGCAAATAATAATTCATTAACATAAATAACAGATTAAATTAAACAAATTACTAACATCTACAATCTTCTTATCTGATAGTTAAATAAAATGGAATATTAAAAATCGAATAAAGTGAATTGTATGAAAAGTTTTTGTCATAGTTGTAATAAAAAAGTATAAGAAGAAATAAGATATTTGCCAAAAGATAAACTTCAAAAAGTTCCCTGAAGGTATTTCTTTTTTTATCGAAAATACCTGTTCGTAGCTCCTCAATATCTTGCGTTCCATTGACTTCACGTTAAATCTTTCCGTTTATTTCTAAAACTTTCAATTTCCTTTTATTATTTTAAATCTCACCCATCATACTTTTATAATGTCTTTCAGAATGAGAGCGTTCCAACATAATCAACGTTTGCTCTCAAAGACGCTCAGATTCTTCCTCGTTTATGTTCTATCTCCAAAAATAATTCCTTTCTCATGTCCGGTCACAACGACATTCTGACTACTGCTGGCTGTTGATTTCCTCTATGAACATGTTACCCCCGTTGTCATGACTTCATTCATATCTTTCGATATTCATCACTAGAGACCGGATTCTTATGTAACTACATGTTTTTTGTCTTTCTACTTACAGTACCCAAAACTCGTATCTTGGCGAAACGCCGCCGTCCTAACAAAATATCAATTTTTTTCATTACATATTGTGACATACCAACATGTTACATATTTTTATGCACTAATATCCGTCGTAAATCGTGAATTACAAGGGTAAACAAATAGGAATATGGCGCCCTAGCAACGGCAGTCGAGTGGTTGTCAAGGTCAATAAACTTCATTCGGGCCTTGAACCTGAGGGGTGCGGCTACCTGATAGTGTAAGCGGTGAAGAGATTGGTTGAAAAAGCAATGACAGTCTAGGGCGTAGCTAGTCGATTTGGTAATCAATTAAGGGATTGGCCACGGGGAGAGTGACAGTCTATTCATGACGGAAGTGCGTCGTTTTTTTGCTGGTAAAAAGCAGTAGAGGAGATAGGCCGAGTTTTGAAGGGCTGAAGAGAAAGATTTTTTTACATTCACACATATGCCGTGGTACTGTGCGGGTCGCTCGTGGATAATTAATGTTATGAGATTGGGACTTGTAAATTTCTCTTTAGAGTGAATAGTTCTCGGACTCTGAATTTTTGTGATGTGGGGAAATTAGAACTTGTAAGACATTGAGAATTTTTGAGTACGACGAATGCAATTTAAACTTTGAACTCATACGAATTTGTTTGCAACAGGACTCGGAATATTTGTTAATAAGCAATAATTTGTTGAACTTTAATATTTTGCGTCACGTAGTCGGGAAGAACTGGGAACTTTCGTAGTAAATTGAACTAGAACGGTCAGATATTTGAGGCGGTGAGGATTGGTGAATCGACGGCAGTTGTGAAGAGTAGAAGAAAAGAAGCTGGTATTTGGACTTCGAATTCTCGTCACCGAATGAAGAGACACTGGTTCTGCGGGCGTCATCGAACAAGCGTGCGCGAAGACGGGTACTGCTGTACGAGGTTCAGAAAGGTCATGAACAAAAGAACATCCTGTAATATTATTATTATTATTATTAAGTAATAATTTTTGCTTGGCAAATTGAATAAACTGTTAAGTTCCTTTTGAAATAGAAAAGATGATTTTCATTTGGTCAATTCCAGTTAATAAGTAGCTAAATATAATTTTTCAGGTTCCTCGCCACTCTTTATAGATGGCAGATCGAATAATCGGATGTCAGTAGGTAATAGCGATTATTTCTTACGAAACCCATCGGCCCAACTAGCCGGATATTTATTCTATTTTAGACAGCAGTTGAAGTGATAATTTCAATAATAATAAACGTAACTTTTTCTTGGCGCCCATATTTAACATAAATTCGGAACGGGTTATGTTGAAACAATTGTCCAATAATGTTTATATAAGCAGTTTGTGTGCAAGGGCAGGACATTTTAAAATTGAAATTTTTTCAACATTTTTACATATTTAGTACCATATTACATATTTTGTTTTTTTCCAAAATATTTTTTATTTGATCAATTTTCTTTTGTGTTATACATACTTTTTATGAAAAGAAGTATTTAAAAAATAGAGATTTTCCCTACATTATTTCTTAGTACTGTAAAATCGATATGCGCTACGTTAAGACGCAATCAAAAGTTGTTTACAGTCCGTCGCGCTTGCTTCGGTAATCTCACTGACGGGAAGTGAGCGTCAACTGAGCGTCGACTGAAATCATTTTCACCTTTAGGTGTGGAAAGTAACACTGACGCCGATTTTCGTGATCTTTAACCTTAATTTCCGAGAAACTTCAGCGATCGCCGACGTATAACACTTCGATGAGAATGCTGCACGCTTCTGTGATTGTTAGCTGGTCGTAGATTTCGCCAGTTTGAACGAAGGCTTCTGTTTCTATTAAGGACGGTAGTTTAGCAGCAATAGATGATCTATTACTGAAGGGAAAGGTATATGGTGGAAAATATGAATCAATTTATGCTCTCAAAAGGATTTTTTAAATTTGTTTAGGAAATTTAGAAAATTCGGAAATTAAAAACATTCTGGAAAATTAATGTCGAATTAGGTAAATGTGTTTTATAATTAGTATATTTTAATATTAAATATTATATTATATTTTACATATTTATTACATATTCTCACTGTTTTTATTACATATTTATGTACATATTTTGACGTTTGATACAAATTTTTCCGTTCTCTATTCATCACTACTAACTCCTCTGTGGCTTACTTGCACAGTGGTCTCTTCTTATTTAACAGGCTTTGCATTTGACTACGGATTCATTACAACATACATTTCAATTACAAAATTTACATTACATTACAAAATACAATTCAATTTTAGCCAAGGGGAAATGATGTGATTCTCTTCAAGGGATATGTATCTTTTCCAAAAGCCAACCTGGCCTTCTCGTGGTGAACCCTGTTTTAAACTGAAGAGACTCTGGTGACCGAGTGGCTACCGGTCCCACTCTGTGGAGTACCAAAGGCTTCCTCTGAAGGCGGATGAGAGGTTAAGGGTACCCTAATACCCTTTGAGCAAGAAATAGCTCCTAAAACGTATGAGTCACTGTGTGGCCAACGACGTAAGATGCAGAAGGCAAAGGAAAACCATTGCATTAAAGATCCACATGGATATACCCTGATATCCCCTGATGATATCCCCTGATGTGCTAACATGACATGGCAGATGAAATAGATTTCGATGTTACTGGTCATGGGATGTGGATACCAAAATCCAGCAGTATGGTGAGGCTTCTCAGGTCGTAAACATGAGAAGTACTTGCCATAAAACTGAAAAGTCAAAGAAAGGAATAACAAAGATTGGGACATGATATGTAAGAACACGTCTAAAAATAGGGAAATTAGAGGAAAATTAAACTACGCTGAAAGAGAAACATATTGACATTTTAGGTGTGTCAGAAATTAGTTGGTATGGGAAAAGATATTTCAACAATCAAGAATTTAAAATGACACACAGTGGAGAT
This sequence comes from Acheta domesticus, assembly GCA_031308135.1. Classification (NCBI taxonomy): domain Eukaryota; kingdom Metazoa; phylum Arthropoda; class Insecta; order Orthoptera; family Gryllidae; genus Acheta; species Acheta domesticus. Next base: position 159,075,568 of record JAHLJT010004567.1, read on the forward strand.
GCAAAAACAGGAAACAATGGTGTTGCAATGTTATTAAAAGGAGAATGGACCTGAAATGTCACCAACATCTTCCATGTAAACAGCAGATTAATGATGGTAAGAACTGCAACAAAACCGGTTGACCTGATACTGATTTAAGTGTATTTCCCAGTAACTAGTTCAAAAGAAGATTTAGAATTGATTTATGAACCAATTGAAGAATTACTGACTACGACAAATCCCAAGGACAACATCAATTAAGGGGAGACTTCAATGCCACAGTAGGAAGTCAAGTAAATAAAAAGAGTACAGGCAGGTACGGTTTACGAAACATGAACAAAAGGGAAGACAACTTTTCGTGTTCTGCGAACAATATAATTTGACGATTATTAATTCCATGTTATAAGTTCCATTCCGACGTAGGTATGCTTGGAAAGCACCAGGGGATACAAGGTGAGTGCAAAATGACTACATACTAATGATATAAAGATCTTAATCTACGTGTAATATTGCATTTTCTGGTTTTGTTTGGTCGATTACTTGACGACCGCTTTGTGTCCAAAGAGAGGACGGATGTTGGGATGCCCAACGTCATTTCAGCGGGATATTATCTGACACTAAGTGTGAGCGATTCTAAGAACGTCGCCTTCGTAGACAATGTTGTTGCGTGTTAGTTTGTATCGAGTGAGTAAAGGTCAGGTGAGTGAGTTTTTGAAGTCATATGCGGATCAGGTTTTGCCAAAAAACTACAGTGACAGGTATGTTGCTAACCGTTACTGAATGTTCATAAATATGATCGTACGATTATTTATTGTTGATATTGCAATGGTTTTGGTTCCTACAGAAAATGTGAGGAGACCGTCAAACAGGATTGAATAACGCGCCTGTCAATTTCACTGGTCAATCATACACGTTGTCGGGGAAGAAGAAGCTTCCACAACTCAGAAAATTTATAACAATGCCAAAAACGATATCATTTGTGTCTTTGGAATTGAAGTAGTAAACAAAGAGATGAAGCATCAGTTCAAACGTGAAAATACACAATTTTACGTGAAAAATAGGCAGATAAACGAAATGTGAAAAATAGACTAGGCAATTTAACAAGACATTCCAAAAACGGCAGAACGTTTTCTTTAGGTTTTTTCCATCGACGCTTAAAAAATGTTACCGGTGTCATTTTAGTTCATCTCTCGGAAGTTTTGAACATTGGAAAAACTAGAAATATTGCAGTTGTGGTTGTGTTGGAAGAGGAAGAGGAGAAGAAATTGGTAGCGGTGATGGTGGTGGTGCTGGTAATGGTTTTGGTGGAGGAGGCGGTGGCAATGGCGATGGTGGTGGTTGTGGTGGTGATGGCGGTAATGACAATGGTGGCGGTGGCGATGGTGGTGACGGCCGGCAGTAGCGGCGGCAGTTGTGATAGTGGAGATGCGGTGGCACTGGCGGTGATAGATATTTACATAGTCAGTTCGCCATTCTACTTAAAATCAATATTAATATACCTAAATTCTTCATTACGCCACCAGTTGATACAGTTTCTTCTCAACTCCCGTATATTATTTGGTATGGTTATAGGGTGGGAGGATATGAAATGGCTTCAGACGTTCATGTTGTGCTTCTTCCTGCATCTAGAGACACCAACTCCCACTGACATTTTCTCACAAGTTTTTCGCGCAGAAGTGACGTCTTGGGGGAACTTGAAACTTCTCACTCGAGAAGGTATGTCGAGAGGATGACAATGCACATTCATTTTCCTTCCTCGCATACGCGCCGGTCAACGTGTTATTAGTGGAACCATAATTTATCTCGCAATTCTTTGCAGTTATTGAATCAGATGCCTTTCAGCGAAACGGAGATTTTTGAAAGACGAATGAGTAACAAAGAAAATAATTGACAAGAAAAACAAAAATCGAACAAACATACAAAAGTCGATGATGTTTGCAAAATGCAAAAGTAATTGCTTTTTATAGAAAGCAATTTTGTTATGATTGTCAAAATGTTAATATGCCTATTAAGATGACAAAAATCCCTTTCATTCTCTACTGCAAAGGTACGAAGAGAAAATACATTATTGTTATAAAAGAATAAGTACCTTTTTGTCACAGCTTTGTTTACATAATCGGTCATTGGTGGAAAGATACCTCTTCCCAAATCAGGAGGTCTGGTTGTTCTATTAATTCACTGACTCTCTAGGACGCAACATACCTTTAGCATACACTCTCCAGAACGCAACAGTCTCTTTCTCGTCTATCATCTTTTTGCGTCAATAATATTCTTCTTGTACGCAAGAAATACTGCAATTATTAACAAAAGTACGTTGTTTAATTCCAGCCTGTCATGCGTTTTTCGATTTTATGCGCGCAAAATAAATTTAATTAAAATAAAATATTTATCAAGCTATCTACAATCAATGTATTCTCATAAAATATTAGTTATATATTATCTAGAGTGTTAAGTATATGTATTTGTCCGAGGGCATCTTTCAAACTCCAAGGCCTCTAGTCTGACAGGTTTGAAGTCGCATGAATGGCAAAAACATCAAGTAAAGCTCATGGTACATGACCAGTCGTACGGGTTACTAGTTCATTGCTGAATCAATCAAGAATTCAAAACCTTTTTGAAATTTGTCTTGCATCAAAATGTAAAAGTAGGCATAGTAATCGTCAGCTGTCAATGAGGCATCAGAGTGCCTATATAATTACAATTGGATATTCAGAGTTGAACCTACACAGTTTCTATCAGAATTATCAGTTCAAAATCAAAGCATATTGTGAAATTGCTGCGGAAATTCTCAATCGTGCCAACAAAACTACGAGCAGTGAGTTTGAAAAAATTTAAAATGGGTATGGTCTATTTGAGAGGTGGATGGAAAATAAAAGTATGTATTTCGTATTTGAAACGGTACTTTTAGATTATTTGCTTTCTTTGCTGAAAGCCATTTAGAAGATCCCATTACATCAAAATACAACATTGCGAAGATGTTGGCGATGTGCTTTCTACTTCTATTAATACTACTCAAGAAGCATGTGAAACTCTAAATGAAAATATATTACGTAACAGTGAAATAAGACTGATGGGGATTTTTAATTCACGGGAACAAGGCAGAATACAAAAAAATTAACGTCAATTCAGAGTTTATTTCCTTATTTGAAAATTGTGCTATTTATTCTTTTATTGTATTTTCCTGCTTCTTGAGTTAAATGAATTAAATTGATGAAAATTGAGTGTTATTTGTTCTGTTGTTAGTGGGGAGGCAGAAAGTATTTAACAGGCCTGCGCTGGGATAAGGAATCCGAAGAGCTCACAGGGGTATTAAAGAATATAACTACTTTTTGCATAATCATATGCAGTTACAAACTAGTAAACCAAATAATTTATTTACTTGATTTTGCTAGAGGAATTGAAAAAATTAAAGGATGCAACCGGTTCCAATTGAGATTACGGTTTCCTAACTTGGATTCATCCTTTCCTCCGTTTGATCACCAACTCATTGCGCAAGTGATCATAAACAAATTGGGAGAGCACATGTGTTTTTAGTTTCCCGTATACGTACGTATATACGGAGTAATATACGTAATATAAGGAAAGTTATGTAATACTGAGAAAAATCAATTTCAAGATTTTAACGGAAATACATGATTTGTAACACCTGATTCCGAAGTGTTTTTTGTCCATCCGTTGTCTGTCCATACGTATGTCTGTGAACAACACTAGCCCCTAAAACATAAGTAAGATTCAATTGATATTCCCCTGTCTCTCTGGTTCGACCAGAGGTGCCGCTACCTTAAAAATCTTTCTTCAAAATTTGGGGGTACTTTACATGAAGACCCCACATTTTTAAAATTTTCTCAAAAATGGTTCCAATTTTTTTAACTTCTCTTGTAAGAATAGAGTGAAATACACTTATAAAGGTGGCATAGGTCCTATTTCCATGGTCAACTCCGAATTTTCAAAAATTGCAAAAGTTTCAATTGTTTTTCACATCTTCCTACAACTACAAAATGGAAGATAGAGATTTTTCGTCCAAAATAAAATTCTTTCTTAATAGTAGGCTCTTTCACTAAGGTCAAGTACATTTTTTGAAAATTTTAGTAGTTTTCGCGTAATATTACGTGCAATATATGCAATTTTTTAAAAAATATCAAAACAAGATTTTTTCAAAACAGCTTCAATTTTTTTCTTTAAACTTTTGGTAGGGATAACATAATGAGATGATATAAACGCTATATTGCTCTATACTTTTGTTTTTTCAAAAATTACAAAAATTTAATTGTTTTGATTTCTCTCACGTCGTTAATATTTACATTAGCGGAAATTTGTTTACACTTATATTTATAAGTACATGTGCTTTAAATAATGACAAACTTTCTCGAGAACACAATGGTTTTTCTGTGAAAAGTAGCTCTAAATTCCGCATTTTCAGAAACGCTTAAATGCCATTTTCTCATAATTGGCACTAAATTTTTTCTTCAAAATTTTTGAACATTAAAGAGTGCTAATTGCACTCGTAAAGTTCAATTTGGTGCACTTTTTTATTTTTCAAAAATTACTCAAATAATTTTTTTGAAAGATCTCTCACACCGTATATGAACATTACCAGCAATTTGGAAATACTATTGCATTTGTGAGTTAATCCACATAGCCCGGAATGATTTTGTTCGCATAGCTCTCTATCGTTGAAAACTTCGCTGCATAAGCCCCGTCAACTTCGATGCGGACCAACCACCGTTTGTTATACATCGGCCTCTCCCTCCAACTTAACCACGGGCTTAGAGCAACCCAAGCCATGTGTATACCATGGCCAGGAATGTACAATGATTTAGCGATCACGGCTAAACCAACATCTGGCATTCAAAAATGAAAAAACCTGTCTACATCTACTGAAGAAATAAATTTCACAGAGTATTGCAAAAGAAGCAAATTTAAGTTGACCAGAAGTCTGCGTATGATATATCATACGATGGGCTGTAATCGGTTAATGTGTTTCAGATGACGTCTAATGAAGTTTTTCGAAAACACAAAACTTTTCTCTGAAAAGTAGCTTCAAATTTCGCATTTTCTGTAGCACTTAAACCCCATTTTCTTAAAGACGGTTCCAAATTTTTCAAAGAAAATTGCCATTTAGGACGGGGTTTGTGTTCTTTAATATTTTAAAATTAATGTTTATGTTCTGACATTAAGAACTCGAAAAATTTAGAAAATGTAAAAAACGTGTACTGTGGGCGGCGATAGATGGCATCTGGCAAGAGTATGTGGCAATTCCGAATAGCTAGCCCAGACTCAAGGATATACAAAACTAATATGAGAAAGTGTGTGCCATTTTGTTGCACCACTAGTTTGAACATATCATTAATACATTACATCTTTACAAAGAAAATATCACGCAATAGAATTCATTGAATTACTTTACAACTTTCTGGAGAAAATATCAAAAACATACTAATGTATTCTTAAACTTCCGGCGGGCAAGTGGCAGCACTCCCTGCTGTCTTCGAGTTTTTATTGTTCTCAAAGAGAGTACGGCTATTTGACATTTCAGGGGGCTTCCGTATTCTCACTTGGCAAAATTCTAAACGAAACACAGGAATCTCCGTTCCTTTGCCTGCTTCAAATGAGTCGTAAAGAGGATTTAAAGGTAAAAGTGTTCTGACTGTAGCACTAATGATATGATGACAGTATTGAAGTGATGACTGTACCACTGACTATTTTTAGTATTCCAAACGGACATTTTACTGATTCAAATTATTCATTTTAATGAATTGTCGATCCGTGTAAGCAAAATCAAAGATATTAAAATTGTGCGCCAAATGAAAATGAAGATTTTAATATTTTGGATGAATTTTATTCAAAACTGGATGGGGTAATCAGTGAATGTGGGGTAAATAGAGATCTAATTTTATTGGGAGATTTTAATGCAAAAGTGGGAAAATCTCAGAACCCCAAAAGTCGTTGGACAATATGGAAAAGAAGTGGAAAATTCGAATGAAAGAAGATTGATTCAACTGTGTGAACAACATGAACTTATAATTAGAAACGGCCACTTCCAACGTAAAGATAAGCATATGTTCACTTGGGAAGATAAGGAGAGGAAGGTAATCACTAGACAGTATTTAACTGAAAAAGGAATGGACGTCAGGGTACACAGAGGTCCGGAATGTAGATCCAACCATTATCTAGTGAAGGCCAAAATTATGTTTCCACCCATAAGACAAAAAGAAATGGAGATCAGAGAACATAAGGGTGACAAAAATTAAAATAGTAATGCTAGGAAATATAATATAGAGGGTCTATCACAACCAAGTATAAAATATTCATTTCAAAATAGATTGGATAATTTACTCAATGAAAACATAGTTGGATCAAATAAGGAGATATATGAACACCTCAAAGATAGTCTGCATCAAGCGGCTAAAGAAGCACTTGGAGAAATACCTTTAAATAAGAAAAGGAGGAGGAGGAGCTATTGGATAACTCAAGACCTGGAGCGGGAAATAAAGGAGAAGAAGAGACTATATGAAAAATGGTTGAATACCAAAAAAGTGGAAAATAATGAAGAATATAACATCCAACGAAATAGAGTTAGAAACATGATAAGAAAAGAAAAACAACAATAATGGGAGCATAAATGCCAAGAAGTAGAAATGTACATAGGTGGACAAAAACCAGCGAGATTTGGAAGTTCATAAAACAGGTCAAATCTCCCCAAATGGAAAAAGTCCGCATACAAAGTATATCTGTAAGTAAGTGGGAAGACTATTTTAGAACATTATTGAATGAAGGAAGATCAGATTTTCTTGGAACTACAGAAAGGGAAAAGATATCTCCGGCCAGAGAAATTACAGTAACAGAAGAGAGGGTCAAGAGATGTATCAAAGAAATGAAAGGTGCTAAGGCTCCAGGCCCAGGAGAAATCCCAAGCGAATTGATAAAGAATGGAACACCAAAGCTAGTACGGATGATGACGAAGCTAATTAATAGCTGTATCAATAAAGGCGATATACCCGAAGACTGGAAAATGGCTTATACAACACCAATATATAAGAAAGGAAGGAAAGATGTATGTGAAAATTATAGAGGGATAGCAGTGACAAACACGTTCAGTACGGTATATGGAAGAATGTTAAGAGAATTAATAGAAGAGGGATATAAGGAGTACGGAGAAGAAGAACAAAGTGGTTTTAGAGCAGGTCGTTCTTGCAAAGATAACCTGTTTTGTTTGTCCCAGGTGATGCAAAAGAAATGGCAAACAGGGAGAGAACTTCATATGGCCTTCCTTGATTTAGCAAAGACCTATGATAGTGTGCCAGTCATAAAGTTATGTGAAGTTATGAATGAAAGTAATGTAAATAAAATTTTAATAAATGCCGTGAAGGAATTGTACATAGATCAAAAAGGAACGGTGAAAGTTGGAAAACAGATGACCAAAGCATTTCCTATATCAAAAGGACTACGGCAAGAATGTTGTCTGTCACCTACCCTCTTTAAAATATGTTAATGCGGTGTTACAGGTATGGAAAAGAAAATGTGCTGGGATGGGAATACCAATTGATGATAATATAACACTTTATAGCCGACAATTCGCTGATGATCAGGTACTGATGGCGCAAGACCAGGAAGATATTGAATATATGACTAGGAAGATAAAACAAGATTATGAGAAATGGGGACTAAGCCTCAATCTAGAGAAAACAGTGTACTGGACACTAGGCAGTACACATGATGTATTGACTATGGAAACTGGAGAAATAATAACAGCAGAGGACATAAAGTACTTGGGAACAACAATAGGGAAACAAGGTTTTTATGAAATGGAATGTGAAACTCGAATAATTAAAGGGAGGAAAATTTGAGGAGCCCTGAATCCAGTGATCTGGGATCCAAATATAAGCAGAAAAACGAAATTTAGAATATATAAAAGTATGATTGAAAGTGTTGCATTATACGGAGCAGAAATATGGCAACTTCCAGAACAACAGAAAAGAAAATTGAGAGCCCTGGAAATGGATTTCCTCAGACGAGCTGCAGCAATACCTAGAATGGAAAAAATTAGAAATGAAAGAGTTAAGGAAATAATGAATTTACATCATGATATTATAGAGGAAATTGAAAAGACACAACTCACTTGGTTTGGAAATGTACAGCGAATGGAAGAGAAAAGACTCCCCAAAAGATCATTAGAATGGCAACCAAATGAAAGGAGGAAAACGAGGAAGAACAAGACTAGGGTGGAACGACCAGATCAGAAAGACAATCGAGAAGTGGAAATTACCTCCTGATGCCTGGAAGAACAGAGAAGACTGGAGAAGAAGATTAGGCGCCGTAAGACCGAAGTAGCGGTTAAGAAAACGGCAAGAAGAAGAGAAGAAATTGTTTTTGTTGATTTTTTTCTATTACATGCAGTTTTATTTTTGTTTCCCTTTGCTGAAACTTGTTTAACAAAAGAAGAAATCGGGTATTTTCTTGAGTAACTAGAAACGGTTAGTTGAAAACCAATTAATGCTTTTCTAAAGTTTAAAGGAAGTAGACTGTTTCCTTTACTTAATTCGTCTATTTAATAGCTATTTTCTAATTACTTTTATTTTTATTTCTCATATTATATTTTGTTTCCGGTTTTTGGAAAAAATGTTATTTATTATTCTATACTTAATACTAGCTACATTTCTGTGATTTATAAAATGTATTAACATTAAAAACGTAATTAATAGTTGTGAGTTTTTATACTTCCTTCTTTCAATAAATAGTAGAAGTTTTAGGGGTGCAAAAGACTGTTTACTCGAGGCAGCATACAGTGCTCCTACGCTCCCGCTTATGTGACTCAAATAGGCGCGTCCACCGGAAGGTTAATAATTTTCTCACCTTATTCTAATGATCAGGATAATATAAACAAAAAGTAATTTCAATATTTTAAAGTGAACGAATCTACGAGTGTTCTTCTAAGAAATCTTCTAAGTTAAACACTCTGTAGGTCCGCTTAATTCAAGCATTAAGTTCTGCAATTTTTAATCATTTCAAAACACTTCGAGAATAATTTTTTCAAGAATAATTTCTGAAAAAACTGAGTAACCAACATATTATCTACTAACATTAAAATTATTCATGATCACAAAATTCTAATTTTCTTACAGAGAGGGTGGACATTTATTCTGCAACCCCGACACTATAATATTGTCTTACCACATATTATACAGAAGCTGCTTCAGTGTTCATCATCCGGATATTCCTTTTGATCTTTTGAACAGTTAGTATTGATCGTCTTTTGACGCACGTCGTTTGCATTTTTGGTTGTTCTAGTTGTTTGATAAAACTGTCACATGTTTATGTTTTTCCGCTTCTTTCAATAGATGACATTTTGGACGCCTTAGAAAAAGTCGTCAACCGTCTAGTTAAACCCTTGTTTCTTTCATTGTTCTATTGTTTCAGTCTGTTCATAAATAAATTTATCTGGGGAGGATTTTCTATTCCGATTTTGTTCAAAATTGCTATACGTAGGTTTAGTTGTTGTCTGTTCTAACTGGGAAGGCATCAGATGGCGCACGATATCACGATGTATTTACATCCATACCATTGCTTTTTGATGACACGAATGAAAAATATAATATTTTTATATGAAAGACAGACTTGAAGGTCATCATTGGGGTCCTATAGCTGTCGCCGCTTCCCGTACCTTCGATGCCACACGCCTCGATCTCGCCTTGGTTCTTTCTTCTCTACACCTCTTGGCGCGCATGGCTTCTTGTATTCCTACCAAACGCGATGTTCTAGGTCTTCCTCTCTATTTCTTCCTGTACGATGATACAGGATGGTCCTTTTTTGCTACATGCTTCCTCCCATTCCTAAATTATGACCAAGCTGCCATACATGAGTGATATCAATCATGACCAAGCCGTCAAATCCGCCTTTTTTCAATTATGTCCACTGTATCATGCTGAGACTGTCATTCTCCTATTAGTTTCACCGCATTTATGATCTAGGTGGGAAATTCTAGAAGATATTAGAGAATTATTCCCTTCTACTAACATCAGTTTTTGATAATAATTTTGCTTCAGTTCCCTAATTTCATTTTCACATCTTATTAAGGGATCCTCTTAAAGATTTGTAGAACATTTCATTTAAGTTTCTATTTCATTTTAGTGGACCACAGTAGCGAGTTTAAATCTCAAAATTTCTGCCCTTCCTTTAACTGTTAAATTTGTACGAGTATTATTCAGTCACGTTTTCCATGTGTTAACATGCTGCCCAGTTGTATGGGTAGGTCTTGATTTCATGGCCCATAATATTGAGATTTGCTGTATTTTCTCCGCAGCAGATGTATTTCGCGTTTTAATTGTATTTTTAAACCCCATTTGGTACATTCTTCAAATTTTGGTCAAAACAAAAAGGTAAGAGGGTCATTTCAGTCATCATGGCAACTCAAATTTTGTATCAGTCAATAAAACGGCGCGACCGACCGCACAAGTTGTGCAAGGGGGAGGGGTTGGTCCTCTCGTGCCGCGCAGGGGCGGATGGACCCCTGAGGTCTCTCGAGGGCCTCTCCGTTGGGGGCGTGTCTGAGAAGGCGGCTGTCCGTTCGCACAAGTGATGTGTGACGACAGAAATCGTCTGCAGGTGGATGGCAGGCTCCATCTGCAGCCAGCCCAAATCTCGAGCGGAAATGACGCTTTGGGCGTGGGAGGTCGGTCACGTGATGCCTCGCAAGGGAGGAGGGAGGAATAAACTTCCATGGCATTCGAGTTTGACCGTAGCGATGTGCGGAGGTGATCGCGAGCAGCGTCTTGCGAGGCGTGGCTTTTCGCCACGGGACAAAAGACCAGGGCCGGCGCTAGTGTAGCGAGCTGGGATTCTCTTGGCAAATACTGAGGCGGCTCGTCTCAGGAGTCGGAGTGCTGTGGAGAGCAGCGTTCCTTAGGAGTGTTCCTTAGGAGTGCACATAGTGTAATAAACGATTGTAAATAAATATGTACAGTAAACTCCGTGTCTGTGTTATTCCTCATCTCATGACGACGTCACACTAGTAATAAATTGGGCATTTTATATCATTCTCTCCAAGTAATCTCTCCATAAGTAGTACGCAAGAAAGTAAAAGAGTATAGAATCACATGAATGTTTGTTTGTGACTATTTCACTCATGTGATTTCAACCAATCACATCCAAGGATTCGTAGCTTAGAAGCCAATCGCTGCTGTAATCCTACTCGCGTTTTATAGCTTTTGTCTTATCGCCACCTCGTTGCTGGACAGGCATAATGATAGAGGAGTACTTACGTCACATACGTCACATCGGCATCCAGCTGAATGACAGAACAGTCTCTTGATGATTTCAACAATTTGTATAAACGAATAGTGATTTTGAAATAAATATTGTATTCGTGACATCTATTTATTCCGTAGTTGTCTTGTTCTGTTTTCCCAAAGAACTCCTATAACTATGTAGGTAAAGAAAACAATCGTACTATCCCGTTGTTGTGACTTTGACTGGTGCGTTTGAAATGAAAAAAAACATAATTAACTTTATTCATGCATCGCTTTTTGTTAGTTAGGCATTTTATTCGTGAAAATGTCTTCCTAAATACCACGAAAAACGTGAAAAACTAAACCTAAAATACTCGCCGATTCGCCGCTCATCAATTTATCGGTTAACTCAGAACCTCTCGTGGTATTTCTATTGATAAGCCGTGAGTTGCCCAGTATAATAAATATCGTATTGTAAAAAGATGTTTTATGGTACCCACGACACTTATTCTGGAAGTAACTTTTAAATAGCAAAGCTTTTCAGTAGCGCCAAACTGCTATGTCACGATCCGCCTTTGGTCAACAGATCTTCCGCTGGGGGCGGGCAAGTGCACCAACGACGCGCGTCGCAGCGCCCGTAATCCAGACGGGCAGCTAACGAAGTCGCGTGTCGAATCCGTCATGTCCACGCTCTTCCCGCGGGACGTGCCGCTGTCGCTGTCGACGCTGAGTTCGGCGTCGTGTCGGACTCATGGGCCTGCCCCAGCGCCACCTCTCTTGCCTGTCAGAAAGCGAAGTGCAGTGCATCAAGGGGAATACCGGCAGCCATTGAAATGGTATGTATGCATCTGTGTATGTATGTGCGAGACTCTCTCTCACTTTCTCTCTCTCCCTAAAACAAAATCAGGATGACGTTGTCATTCTGATTCATTTGTTTGATTTTATTATTTTTTTGCAAGTCGATTAAGAGGTATTTTCGCGAATCGATTGATTAAACGATCGATAATTTAGATTCTGAGTACGTCAACGATGTGCCCATTCCAACGCCGTCATCCTCATCGGTCCCAGACTGTGTATCTCCGCCTGCTGGGGCAAGAGCTATGTTCCCGTCTGGTCTTCAGATAAGTGTGGTAATTTATTGATTGATTACTGATTCCAGTCGCGTCAACTGCCAAGGTCCTTCGTACCGTAAGTGTAGTGTACGTTTCCCGCCGGGAGATGGTAGTGTTCTTTGCACGCTTCACTGTGAGATCCGGCGCCGACCTACCGTCAGCCAGGGGGTTTTCCCCAAACCTTCATCTCCCAACAACGCAGTACCCTAACAAACGGGCCACGGGCCGCGCGCGATCTTTCCTCCCTCTTCCTTGTCCTATCCTCACCCGTTCTTACACACACACTTACACTAACATGCACTACACTACCACACATGCCGGGAGACCGGTCGGGAGCTTACAGCTTGTCCCGGTTGGGGCGGTGCCCCACTGGTGGGAGATACCTGGTTGAGGGCAAAACCTCGCTAGTCGACGGTAGATCGGCGCCAGATCTCGCCATCCAGCGGGGAAAAGATCATCGCCACCTCCCGAGAAAAACACGCACTACATTTACAGGACTAATGACTTGAGTAGTTGACGCGCTCGGAAACATGAATCAACCAACCAACCAACCCAACCACGCGCCCCGTGCAACGTCTCCCGCAACGTGCATCCCGTGCGGCGCCGCGCAGCTCCGGGTGTCATTGCAGGCTGCGTTTCGTAAGCAGCGAGCAGCCACGCCCCGGGAGTCCCCGCTTCCGGCTGGCGATCACCGACCTCGAGCAGCTTCCGCTGCCAGGGCCGCCGGTGGGCGAATTCCCATGTTTTGTACCACCGGGAATCTTTTTTTACGGTTGGAACATGAAACGTGGTGGCGTAATACCTTTTTCCTGCGGACTCGAGTTAATTGAAAGTTTTGTCAGTGTACGTTTGCAAACGACGGTTTCCATCCGGAACCAGTGTCCTCGTGTGGTATTCGTTGCCTGCTAGCAAAAGACGTTAAAAGAAAACTTTAATATGTGAGAACTTGAAGCGTTAATTTTGTGCATCGTTTGATAAATGGGAAAAACCAGCCAGATAACACCAATTAGGGTCTATGACCGAACACAACAAATCGCATAATAATTTAAGGGAAAATTAATATATTTAATAACTAATGCTACAGTAATTAGCAATATTTGCAAAACATTTATAAAAGTTTCTGTAAAAATATATTGCTTATATATTGTTAATATATAGCTAGATGCTGTAGCATTTGATATACTAATTTTTCATAAATTATTTTGCAATTGCTTCTGTGTTCCATCGCCAGAGCCCCGTTGGTGTACTCGGCTTATCGAAGTGACATTGATAGGCTAATGTTAATGAAATTTATTGTATTTCAACTAGCTCAACATTCAACATATTGCCTGAATTTCAAGAGTGACAGATACTAAAGCGATATATTTATGGGCAGCCCTGCCTGTAAGAAAGCGAGTGTGTATGCACACATTTTCGAATGTTTTGTAAACATTCGGTAACAGGCGCAAGACGAAACTATCAATTAGTAATAAAAGTCCTAAACTACAGAGCAGTAACCACTTACCTACACAGATTAAAACGCTGCATTGGGAACGGGTATGGGCATTAGTATGGGATGGGCATGTGAATAACCTTTGAGAAAAGCATTCACTTTATATAAATTATGTAATGTAAGAAAGAAAATATCAGAGCAGTACCACAAAATTCAACAAAACGTTCATTGAATGCTCACGTCGAATACCAAGTGGGGTAACACAGTTACCCCAGGGAAAATTCAACATAGTCGTAATATTTTAACCGTAAATGTACTATTGTTTTAGTTATGTAGATTAAACATTATTTTGATATATTAATAAAGTATTTAGTGATTTTAACAATATATTTTACATGCAATGCTTCGTCCACGACGAAGAGGTCTCATGCCAAATCATGCGACTTTTAGAATACATTTTACTATTCGTATTGTAGCGATTCCGCTCAAATACCAAAAGTTGGCGAGATCAGCCGCGCGATTGCGCTGCCCTACGAGCTCCCCCCCCCTGTTCCCTTATCAACTGTCGCTGGCGGGGAGGTGAGGGGAGGGGTAGCTGTGGCTCTTACGAGGAGAAAAAAAGAAGGCAGTCTAACGGAGTCAACGGTCGGAGTCGGACGCGAATAGTGCGAAACTTTGATGTGCCTGTTACAATGGGACGAGAGATTATCGGACCATTACGTCGCGCGATTGAGAGTAAATGTTTCTCAGTGCTAGTGATTGAATAGGCAACGGAGATAAACTATTCGTGCAAAACACCAATAGGTAACTTGTGAACAGTTACGTGGCGCATGTAAGAGACTCTATGCAGAACATTGTTCGAGTTTACACCAGCATTCTTCGGAGAAAGTAGAGCTACTTGGCCCGATATCTCTACGCAACCCGTAGTTGACCGCGTGACCACTATCTTGGTTTTGCAATCAAGAGACGTTCCGCAGGAGCGCCGTAGGCCGGCGGAGGCCACATAACCACAGGCCGCTGCAAGGTCTTGACAGCGGGCAGCGCTGCGCTTCCTGTACGCCACATGTGTTCCCGGCAGGGACGAGATTAACGGTGCTGTACCGAAGGACCACCACAGGCTGGCGGAGGTCACGAGCGTTTGCTGTGCTGCAGTTGCACCGCGCCGCGCTACTCTGCCGATAATCCACATGCATTCCCGGGAGGAATGGAGTAACCTTGCCATACCGAAGGAGCATCGCAGGCGGGCGGAAGTCTAGCGCACCCGCTGCGCTACCGTTATACGGGATTTCAGCTTGCTTTGGTCCCAAGATTTTTCAATATGGCGGCCATTCAGCCCTGCCAACTTTGAAAATGTACATGAAGCTAGACATCGGCGCTACATTCAAACACGCAATTCGAGGAAATTGCCATCAGGAACTTCTCTCATTATAATGTTAATTTTAATCAAATGAATGTTTTGAAACATTGAAATAATTATCATTTGGATCGATTATTTTGATAGTTTTCGACTGAAACTCATAATGTTGAAATATGAGAAGTTTAATGTTTTACTTCATTTTAAAATGCAAATATAATTAGAAAGCTTTAGAGGAGTAAATTACATTCTTACAAAGATTGTTAATGATTGATATAATATAGAATTAATGGAAGGAAATTTTAAAAAATTGAAATCAGAGTATATCTTAAATATTATTTGTCTCCATTTCATTATTACAATAATATATTTAATCTCAACATTCAACAGTGAAAACTAAGGAAGAAGAGTTAAAACTATTTATTTTTTTACCAAGTAAATTTATTTCACAATAGTTGCAAACAAGTGTTTTTACAGTTAAGTTTTTTGTGAAATCTTCATCTACACTGCTCCTGATCAGATGCACAATTTGTTTGCACAATATACCCCATCCTTCTCTCTATACACAACCATAATTTTCTCCGCATTTTTCCAATACTCCACTGCATTTTTCCAATTTGTCCAAAGTTGACACCTTAAAAATTTAAATAATGTATTCATAACACTATTAAATTTAAGATATTGAATCTCATTTTCCTTGTGTTAAATATGTCAATGAATTTAGATAATTAAGATTCCTGTTTCAAAACCTGCTTCCAAAGGTTTCTGGTCTTTTCCATTCTGTAGCAAGGTTTTCTAAGGACATTCTTATTGAAGAATCACTTGACTGAGATCACATATTTTCAGTTGAAACTGCATTAGGGAGTAAGCCTTGAATCAGTCTGCCCTTCAGTTCGCTGCAATTTATCAACTATACCCTGTTGTTAATTACTTTTAACATTTGAAAAAAATATTTATATGATAACTGCTTGAATCATTTTAATAGAATATATGAAGGTGAATATGAAAAGATGAAAATTAAAATGCAAGAATAATAATATACAGCATTTACCATGTATCCTGACAATAAATATTTTTAAAATGTTCACCTTTTGCACAGAATGTTAGCAGTATTGGTCTTATTTTACGTATGATATCTACATTACAGATCTGCTCATGGGCTTTCTGGCCTGGCTTCATAAATCTTTGGTCTCATTGTGTACTACATACACTCCTTTCTTTGGGTCAGCCATGACTATAAAATATCAAAAAATTTTAATAAATATAATAGTTATATAATTACATTAATACTATACAAAAGTATTGCATAGTGTAATGTATAATATAATATAGGTTTACATAGTAAATACTGTCCCACATTTAAAATACTAAATATATTTCCATGAGAGTGTGAAAGTATCAAAGTATGTAATCAGTAATTGTATCTTCAAAGCAATGTAAATATGTATATGATTTATTGAATATGAATTGCTAGAGCAAAGTACCTTGTCATACATTGTTTGAAGCAATTCTCTTTGACAGATATCATTGTTATTATTTTTACTATTGATATTATTATTATTACTACTAATAAGGCTGACAAAAATAATTCTCCTGGATAATTTACATCATCTTTACCTCTATGAACAATATACTTGCTTTGATTTTCCAAACAAAATTCTTTTAAGAATTCTGAACAAAGAAGTTTAAGGTCCTTGGAAAAAGAATGTATCATAATTGCCTCTGATATTCTCCCAAATTTCTTTTTCTGAAAGAACTTTCCCTGTAAAGAGTGTTTCCTATTATTTCTTCTTTGCAAACTATACCCAATACAAAGTATAAAAATATACACTCATATGTTGAATGTTACCATCATGAGTTTTTTTATAGATGAATCTTGCAATTGCTTTCTTCACAACCATCTAAGTGATCTGTTTGAGTACTGACTTCACAATACTGAAAGAATATTGTTAAGTCGATATGAACTGCATTTTAGAGATACACATACATTTGTAATGTTAATTTTTTCACATGTGGCTTTATTTTTAGACCAAACACCATGAATTAAAATATGTTCAATCACCGTGTGTGCTACAATTCCCAATTTATAGATATAACCAAAGATATACAAAATACCTGCATGTGGTAATGCACAAATAATCTATTCCATAACATAGAGCAATAACATTGTATCTTGCTGCACTATTTAATATTCATTGCTTAACTTTAACACGATTTGCATGCGTCATTTTAACTCACTTACGTGCATTGTTTCCACTGTCTCGTTTAAAAATTCAAAAACAAATAATGCGATGAGAATATCAAATCAAAACGACAAATTCAATTTAAAAATTGTAAATATGCTTCTACGCCAGCTTCTAAGCGTGCAAGAGTGCAGTTTTGAACATGTTGGTAGAAAATAAAACAAATGAAAAGATGCCAACCCCAGCTAAATAAAGTCTCTTTCGGCGTGTATGTGCCAACACATGGGGAGTTTCATTGACGGTTGACTCCTCTGAAATGGACCTGTACTAAACTTAAAGTGAAACGAAAAGTCCCTAAGACAATGCCGTTAGTATAACGGGTGATATTCATGAAGTTGGTATGATCCACTTTCTCTGGGACCATTTGAGCCTGCAAACGGCTATACACCGCGCCGCTCAGCCTGGACGCTGCAAGCATCAACGGGAGGGACGAGGTCTTTCTTGGAGGCCAACTGAGAAGGCATCAAGGGATCCCGTCGCGAGTGCATGGTCTTCAAATAAAGGGGAGTACTACCTACAAATAAACTGAGAATATTTTTTTTTAATCTGAGAGAAAATAACGATGAACTTTATAACATTAAATATTGACTAGTAAAATTAAAAGTAAATATGAGTAAAGGTACCAAAAGTGAAGATAAACTTTATAAAATTGAATATTGAGTACTAAATTTAAATATAGAATTGATAGAGGGTACTAGAAGCATTTGCGCAAATTGCTCACTAATCAATTTTTTTTGTCATTGATTTATTTTTGCTTGTGTGTTGTTTTGTGGTAAGAGTCAATGGTATTGGCAACTTTATTTTTTTGTATTTTTGTTTAACAAGTGCATAATTATATGGTTGAATGGTTTTTCCACTTGATGTTGTCGTGTTTTTCTTCAAAAATTCACAGAAAGCCCAAAACCCTCGATATATCCCTCGAGAAGACCAGAAAGAACGGTCACATAATTGGCGCCTAACGTGGTGGGCTCGAAATTTTGAAGAAATTTACGCAATTGATGAAATTAACTTTGTCTACAGCAGTGTTTCTTGCAACTTTGATATTGGGCAAGATTGTATAGTGATGGTTAATGGTATTCCTGTATGTAAATAGTGTAGGATGAAAGACTTACTCATAGTATTCAACGGAATATTGTTACAGAATTGTTTGTTAAATTCAAAAGAAACAATCATTGGTCAATAATAGGGTGAAGTGTATTATAGAGTTCATAAATTGTTTAGTTTGTCACTTACAAAAGGTTTAGAAAAAAAAATGGCAGATTCAGATAGGACGGAGATGTTTAATCGGCAAAGAAATATAGAAACTGTAGGGGAAAGTAGTGAGGAATCAGATAGGAGTGAGGATAGAGAAGTGTTACTAGAGGGTAGTGGAGGTTTCTCAACAGTAACAACTAGGGAAGGTGAAGAAGAAACAAGATCTACTGACACTCCAATTGGAAGAGAATCAACGCCTACGACATCTCAAGATCAAGAGGGAGAAATAGAGAGAGCAAATAGAATGATGGCTAGGTTGATGCAACAATTTATGCAACAAATCGACATCAAAATGCATTCTCAAACAGAATCAATAACTAGTCAGATGATAGAAAATAATAACAAATTAGAGGAAAAGATGGTAGAAAATAATAGTAAATTAGAAGAAAAAATTAAAGGGAACAATGCTAAATTAGAAGGGCGATTTGGAGAATTAGAGAATAAATTCAAAGGGTTATCAGAGCAATGGAAGGTTATAGTGAAGGAAGAAATTCAGACAGAATTAGCTAGCATTACTGATCAACTAGAAGAAAGAATGCAGAATCTTAGGCAACAAATTCAACTTCAATGTGACACTAAAGTAAATGGCATTGAAGAAAAGGTTGATACACAGATAGCAATAGTTGCAACTATTTCTGATAAGCAGTCATCTTTAGAGAAAGAAGTAAATAAATTTCAGAAAGAATTGTCAGATGTAGCACAGGCTCAAGCAACTAAATTAAATAATGCTATTAAAGATTTGACTGAATATGACCACCAGTTAGAAAAACAAATTAAAGAATGCAAGAATGAGGTAGAAGAGTTGAGTACCAAAGGAGGACATACTTGTCTAGGGCCAGGTAGTATAACTCCTTTGTTATTGACTTTGCCTCCCCACTTGACTTTTAGCGGATTGAACACTGAGAATCCATGCACCTTTTTGAAAGCGGTGGAAAATTATTTCTCATTACATATGGTGAAAGAAGATAAAAAGGTCAGGATTATTTATCAGATGTTAAAATCCAATGCAAAAACTTGGGCAGATACTCTAGAACCTTTGCCCCCAACATATCTGGAATTTAAGCAGAAATTCTTTTCCAGATATTGGAATCATGAAATACAAACGGACTATAAGATAGAACTTTTATGTGGATCATGGAAGAGAGGTGGCTGCAATATGCAAGAGTATGCTACAGAAAAATTGGCAGGACTCAAATTATGCACTCCAACAATACCAGAAGAAGAAATGGTTATCCGACACTTTCCCAGCCAAATTCAAAACCTATTGAAGAACTTGTTACCTCTAACGGCTGAAAAACTTATTACTCAATTAGGTTCTTATGATGCTACTTATCAAAGAATAGAGAAGCAAAGCAAACCGAAGACAGGCACCACAGTTTCATCTACAATAGTTGAAACAAAACAAAATTATTCCAAGAATCAAAATCAGAAAAACCGGAACGAAGAGGAAAACAAGAAGGAAATTCACAGAAGCCGATCAAGAGATAAGAAGAATCCATCAGATGGAAGGGCATGTGGAGAATGGAAACCTACGCCGAGTACATCGAAAGGAACAAACTTCTGAGGTTTGGGGCGATTAGTCATCCCGCGTCGAACCTAGCAAACAACAACAGGAACGAGGTGACTATCTTGTCGTGGGAATTAGCAGATTTTGAGGAAATAACAGGAAGGGAAGAGATTCTTCAAACAAATGTAAATAAACGACGTTGTCCGATGATCCAAGTCAAATGTAATGAAATTATCTTGTCAGCTCTGGTAGACACCGGTTGTATAGCTTCAATTATCACAGAAGACACAGTGCAGTATCTATTAGACAATGGTGTAGACATTCCAATGCTGCCACTAAGTCATATATTATTGGGGTGAATAAGAAAAAGTCATGTCCAATAAATAAGCAAGTAATGCTTGATTTAGTTATAGGTACTACCAAATGTGAAGTAGTATGTATAGTAGCAAAGGATCTGCTCTATCCATTGATACTAGGAATGGATTTCATGTCACAGTATTCAGTAATAATTGATGTTCAACAATACAAGTTGATTATTCCACCGAAGGATTTGGTAGACCTAGAATGCAATGATCCTGGGGAAAAAATTTATACATCACAATGTGTCGAACTACAGAATCTGGAAGATTTAATAAAATCTACAGTACAAGATAATTCAAATTTACTATCTGATCAAAAAGAACAATTAGAAGCAATGCTGCTTAAGTATAAGAAGGTGTTTGAAAAATCTACAAAACCTGTTAGAAGTTTCCAATTTGAAATGGAATTGACCACTCAAGAACCTTTGTAGGCCATCAATATAGAATACCTGAAGCTTATAAACAAGAAGTAGAGTCTTTAATTGATAAAATGTTAGCAGAGGGTGTAATCAAAAAGCAAAGGACACCATACATTAATCCGATAGTTACTGTCAGAAAAGCATCAGGTGAAATACGACTATGCTTAGATGCAAGAAAATTAAATTCAGTAACTGTACCATATCGGGATCGACCCATTTGTATGGAGGAAATTATGTGTAAATTGAAGAAACCTACGTGGCTATCAACTACGGATTTTACAGCTTCATATTGGCAGGTGGAGATCAACGAAGAATCAAGGCAGTACACAGGATTTCTGCACAAAGGCATTACCTACGTATTTTGCAGAATGCCTTTTGGGTTAAAAAACAGTGCATCCGCTTTGATTAGATGTCTGGAAAGAATAATTACCACCAATTTAAATGATTGCACAATTCTGTATATAGATGATGTGTTGGTGTATGCAGAAACGTTTGAACAACACCTAAAGAATTTACAAAATTTGTTTCAATTATTAATAGATAATAATCTGCAACTTAATTTTCAAAAGTCAAACTTTTGTACTCATAAAGTAAAATTTTAGGATATGATCTTACCAGAAATGGAATTTCAATGAATCTTGATAAAATAAAAGAACTTGATAAAATAATTCCACCTAGAAATAAGAAGCAATTAAGAAGTTTTATTGGATGCGTGAACTATTATAGTAGGTTTATCTATAACTATGCAATGTTCATCACACCATTTCTGCCCCTTTTAAAGAAAAATAGCAAATGGAATTGGACGGACCTACATGACAAAGCGTTCTACAAATTGCTTGCGGAATTTCATCAGTCATGCATGCTTACTTTCCCGGATTTTCAAAAGAAATTTATCCTACAAACAGATTGTAGCGATAGTGGAATGGGAGCGATCCTATATCAGGGGCGTCCTGGAGAAGAAAATGTGGTAGCATTGATAAGTCGTGTCCTTAAAGATCCTGAGAAGAAGTTTTCAGTGACTGAGAAAGAAGCTTGTGTGATTGTCTGGGCTTTACATCGTCTGAGAGAATACTTGGTAGGACGTCATTTTTTGATTGTAACTGATCATAAAGCTTTGACGTTTCTCCAACGATGTCACCCGAACAACGACCGTCTATATAGATGGATACTATGGCTACAACAATTTTCTTTCGCAATAGAACATTGTCCAGGTATAAAGAATTTTCTGCCAGATTTATTAAGTAGAAATCAAGTCCTTACCTCTACAATACAAACCAAGAATACCTTCTTCGCCACACCAATTGAACTCGGTATTATGCATATGCCAGGGTTAAGTTGGTCAAATGTAGCCAAATTTCAAGATGAAGACGAGCAAATGAAACCAATAAGAAGATTCCTGAAAGGCGAACTAGAAGAGAATGAGCCTACCGCTATCCAATATAGCCTCGATCGTGCACGATGGAAACTGATAGATGATGTCTTGTTAACCAGAGTTTCAAGAGATCCAGATGTTTATAGGATTTGGATACCACCTGTTTTAACAACAGGCATCATCTGGCTAACGCATACGACCTTGGCGCATTTTGGACCGGACAAGATTGACAAGACCATTAGAGAAGTATGTTTCTGGAAGGGTAGAAGAAAACAAATAATAACGGAACTGCGAAAATGTGTGGCTTGTCAGAAAACAAAATACCCTAACAGGCATTTTGCAGGAGCTCCGCAACCTATTATTCCCAGTAAACCCCAAGAATTGGCAGCCATCGACATTTATGGCCCTTTACCTAAGACCAAGTATGGGTATCGATATATTTTTGTATGTGTGGACGTGTTTACAAAATTCGTCCCAGGTGTATCCGCTAAATAGGGCGAATACAAGAAATTGCCTACATAAATTAAATAAGTTTTTTCATTGGCAGGCAATTATGAACGCATACTCTCAGATCATGGGCCACAGTTTACTAGCGAACAATGGATGGAAGCCATGAACCAGTTAGAGATAGTTCATGTGCTCACTAGTATTCGACACCCGCAGAGTAATCCATCTGAACGTCTTATGAAAGAACTCTCTAGAATCATCAGGTTGTACGCTCATCAGCAACACCAAGATTGGTATCTAATACTTCCGATCATTAATCGAGTTCTTAACCAAATCTATCATGACTCCTCCGGATTATCCCCTCATGAAGCCCATTTTAATGAGAAGCCACCACACCCACTTCAAATTTTAATAAGAGAAGACATAAGTCAGAATCGGAGAACCCAAGAAGAAATCTTAAGCCAGTTACAAGAAGCTGCAGAAAGGAGGCGAAGGAAATGGAAATGTAAACCGTATACCTTCAGGACAGGAGACAAAGTATTGTTAAGAGTTCCTAAGCCATCTGACTTAGAACATAAACAATATACAAAATTCTTTCAACTGTTCCAAGGACCATATAATATAAACAGGATCATCGAACCCAATGTAGCCGAATTAACTAATAATGAGCAAATAATAGGAAAATTTAATTTCTATAGCCTAAAGCCATTCCATGAATAAAAAAAAAATCTTAACGTTCTCAAAAGAAGAACAGATTTTTTTTCTTTGAGAAGGGGACTATGTAGCGATTCCGCTCAAATACCAAAAGTTGGCGAGATCAGCCGCGCGATTGCGCTGCCCTACGAGCTCCCCCCCCTGTTCCCTTATCAACTGTCGCTGGCGGGGAGGTGAGGGGAGGGGTAGCTGTGGCTCTTACGAGGAGAAAAAAAGAAGGCAGTCTAACGGAGTCAACGGTCGGAGTCGGACGCGAATAGTGCGAAACTTTGATGTGCCTGTTACAATGGGACGAGAGATTATCGGACCATTACGTCGCGCGATTGAGAGTAAATGTTTCTCAGTGCTAGTGATTGAATAGGCAACGGAGATAAACTATTCGTGCAAAACACCAATAGGTAACTTGTGAACAGTTACGTGGCGCATGTAAGAGACTCTATGCAGAACATTGTTCGAGTTTACACCAGCATTCTTCGGAGAAAGTAGAGCTACTTGGCCCGATATCTCTACGCAACCCGTAGTTGACCGCGTGACCACTATCTTGGTTTTGCAATCAAGAGACGTTCCGCAGGAGCGCCGTAGGCCGGCGGAGGCCACATAACCACAGGCCGCTGCAAGGTCTTGACAGCGGGCAGCGCTGCGCTTCCTGTACGCCACATGTGTTCCCGGCAGGGACGAGATTAACGGTGCTGTACCGAAGGACCACCACAGGCTGGCGGAGGTCACGAGCGTTTGCTGTGCTGCAGTTGCACCGCGCCGCGCTACTCTGCCGATAATCCACATGCATTCCCGGGAGGAATGGAGTAACCTTGCCATACCGAAGGAGCATCGCAGGCGGGCGGAAGTCTAGCGCACCCGCTGCGCTACCGTTACACCGCGCCGCTCAGCCTGGACGCTGCAAGCATCAACGGGAGGGACGAGGTCTTTCTTGGAGGCCAACTGAGAAGGCATCAAGGGATCCCGTCGCGAGTGCATGGTCTTCAAATAAAGGGGAGTACTACCTACAAATAAACTGAGAATATTTTTTTTTTAATCTGAGAGAAAATAACGATGAACTTTATAACATTGAATATTGACTAGTAAAATTAAAAGTAAATATGAGTAAAGGTACCAAAAGTGAAGATAAACTTTATAAAATTGAATATTGAGTACTAAATTTAAATATAGAATTGATAGAGGGTACTAGAAGCATTTGCGCAAATTGCTCACTAATCAATTTTTTTTTGTCATTGATTTATTTTTGCTTGTGTGTTGTTTTGTGGTAAGAGTCAATGGTATTGGCAACTTTATTTTTTTGTATTTTTGTTTAACAAGTGCATAATTATATGGTTGAATGGTTTTTCCACTTGATGTTGTCGTGTTTTTCTTCAAAAATTCACAGAAAGCCCAAAACCCTCGATATATCCCTCGAGAAGACCAGAAAGAACGGTCACAGTATTGTCTCTTTCACACGATACTTTTCAACAGTTTCTGAACTGATGTACATGTCATTATTCACGTTTTCAGCACAAATAATATCAACTTTATCTATAACCTCTACACGAAGGCGTTATTTTAATAGTGTTACAACTCAATTTACACCCCCTTTTGAGATATTGAGTAGTAAAGATAAACGATTATGAAAAACTCTGGAACTGTAATAGAAAAAAATTCCTTTTACTCACAATATATGAACTTTTTTGTGTGCAAATTTGATGAATAAAAATACTGCCTGTATCTCAAAATATAGAGCAGTAAAGGAAGTATACCAATAAAAAAATTAGTTTGTCGTGCCAAACGGTTGAATATGGGAGGTGGCATTTTAAAGAAAAACTATAAATGAAAAAATCGATTTCTTCAAGCAAAGTAAATATGAATTTTAATGTCTCTATTTTGCATACACTCCTGTCTCATCAGACACACATCTCATCTTCATCTTCAAGTTATTCTGATCCTTCTCTGAACCTCAGCTTTTCTGAGATGAAGTTCCGTTTCCATGATTAAGTTGCCTTTCTGTTTATGATCAGAGGCAGATTTAATTTTGAAATAAACTTTATCGCAGGAACTGCAAATATCTTTACGTGGTGAATAAAAGGAGAGATCAAAATCATCGTTAAAGATTTTACGATAAATCTTTATCCCCACAGAGATTTTATTTTCACTCTGACAATTATATAAATGTAAACTAAACATTTTTGTCGAATTATCCTCCCTACCATAATGACTTTCACATGTCGGAAAACTTTTGATGTGCTCTTTGACATTATCAATCAGTGCTTCTGGCACACACTTTCTTGATTCATGTTTCCCCGTTCGATCAAGATGAACTGACATAAATGACTGAATTCACTGAAATTTCTTCTCCGCATTTTGATCTCGTAACTCTGACAAGTCTTCCATTAGAAATTTTGAAAGTATGGAGAAAGGTTTTGCAAACTTTTAAACTTGTGTTACCAGTCTCCAGTCGATATTCATAAATGCACCCTTTCCTATTTCCAGAGCCGTTCATTAATCGACGACGTTTAACAGAATGGTGTGTACGTAATCCATTTGAGTAGCGATTTTGTAGATCAAAATTTTCTAATGCCCAAACATTTTCTTTCCTCTCGGATTTCGTAATCTTACTTAAACATTTGCGAGTACAGGAGCAGTGGAGATTTTCGAATGTTTTCTTCAAATAATTTTGCTTGTTTTTGTCAAGTACTCTTTCCCACAGTTTCTTTTGCGTTTTCGAATGCTTTGTTCGTACATATCTTATTTTCTTTGGCCCTTTTTCTTCGAACGCGTTTTACTTTACCACTAACTGCACTATACCCCCCTCATTTAAAGAACATGCAATAGGATCGAGATCACAAATTCGTGATGAGATAATAGTGTTTTCTGAATCAGAATTGCCATCTAAAATTAAGATATCTCAGTCAATGTAAAAGTAAGATATCTCAGTCAATGCTGTTGTGTGTTAGTTTGGACTATACGCATGAATAACAATATTCGAGTTGTACATAAATACACATATATATACACACACGTCCATCCTACAAGGGCTGCCGGCAATTTTTTTTTATTCACACAATACGCTAGTTACAATTAATAAATAGCCACTATAGAATGTAATCATGCTTTCGTTATTTCATATTAACAATAAATGCGAAATCCGTAAAAACAAATGTTTAATAATACTACGTTCCCCGCAGCACCTACATGCATACGTTTTTTTCACTGAAGAAGACTAAACATTTGAAAAACAGTGATCTTATTTTAACCCGCGGATGTAAACTTGGAGTCAATCCGACCCCAGCATATGTTTTTCTGGTTGTGTCGTCTAGAATGGTTTCCTCCGCGATCAGATCCTTCGTGACATCTTTATTACAGTCTTATTTATTGTTAAAATTAATATTTTTTAACTTTACTTTGTCTTGACACTCTTACTTTGTCCATCTATTTATTTCATTACGTATATATAATTATTTTTGTAGTTCGTATTAATTCCCTTTTGTTAGGATGGAATGTGGTATCACTACAAAATGACTTGTCTATCATGATTTTTGTTTAGTATGTGTCCAGAACTATTTGAATATGTACGTTTAGGATTAGTTGCGTTTGAGTTTGATTCTTTCACATCGCATTGTTTAGATGGATCTGTGTTACACTATCACAATGTCAATAATCGCATGGAAACCGCTTAGCGAACAGGAAATAGAAAATGTCTTGATAAATACGCCTCTATTTCAAATGAATGATAAGAATCAGACAGTGACGCGGAAAATCTCTAGGACCCTGGTGATTTTTCCAAATCCCAAGATTTTCCAAATCGCCTTGAAGTTCTAGTGAGGAAACTGAGGAAGAGAAAACTGATTTTGATGAAGAAGAGAATCACAAAGCATCAAAACTAATAGATAAGATTGGCAGTTCGTGGTCCCTCCATTCTTCTCCTCCTTGTCAGACACAATATCTTGCACACGTTGAGTGGACCAGATCATGGCATTATGACAGTACACCCAACAAATGCTTTCGAATAATTTGCAAACCTATTTAAATTTGCACAATTATAATAGAATGAATGTTTTGTATGATGCTAATACAGTAAATTTCCACTAAATCTGCTGAATAATTCACTCCAGAATCAGCATCATACTAATGATAGTGCTCTCTTAATTGGGGATACATTTTTTTATTTCTAAAAAAGTGTTTTTAAACGTCAATAAAGGTCATTAAAGGATGATTTCTTATTGTGTAAATCATTAAATGATTAAATTCCATAATAATATTGTGAGAAAGAAACCTATAACTGTAATTTAGAAAGCTGGGGTCAATCTGACCCTACCTTTGTAATGGAGTAGGTAAATTCTTGATTCCATACGAGGGTTAATTTATCTGAATCTATTAGAATATCTGGATTAAGATCTTCATCATCAATATCGGTCTTGTCGCCAGAAACCTCTCGAAATGCACTCATCACGAGACACGTAGCACTCAATGGAGTTTCACCACTATCAAAATAAACTTAATGCGATCTCCAGTAATTTGCTTGGATTGTGATGCGCTTTGTTGGCCACAGAAAAAACCTGGGTTTGCACCACTTCGTGAATAAGTGTAACCCCTTTTTCGTGGATCCGAAAATGGAGTTAATGGACCTGAAACAAACCACGTAATGGAATACCTAATACCCATGCGAGCTTTTCTGATACTTTATGCCCTCGGGCCTTTTGAATACTTTATGGCCCGCACTAATACCAACACAACACATACAACACATATTTATGAAGTCGATTTTTTAAGTTAAGATGCAAGCGAATACAATAAATAAGTGGTATAATGCTCAAATAAGTAAAATAACTCGTTATAAACCTTATTTTGCTTAATTTGAAAATTGCAATTTTGGAATGTTCCCTTGTATTGATAATTGCCATCAGTCACCCGACATTTCACTGTAACATATCAAGGTATCTAGAATAAGTATCTCCTTTGTTAGATACATAATAATATTCTTCTTGAGTAGCAGTACTAGTAATAATAATAAGATATATAAGACACATCGGCTAATATCCTTGAAATGCTATTTTTTGGTTTTATGACATATTCTAAATAACTTTTGGCAATAGAGGTTAACAACCAAAAAGTACCGTTTCATCGGCGCAATTCACACTGGATACTCTCAACTACACCATAAACAGAACCATATATTTCTCGAGATTTTAATGCAAACCACTGTCCGCAGGAACTTCACAGTATTCTTTCATTTCGTACGAACAAATCAGTCATTATGCAATAGTAACATTATGTAACAGTCATAATCATTATGCAATAGTAACTAGATATACACTCTGTTTTGTTTATCTGACGTCATATTGACAAATGACTGTTACAATGCGTCTTTTCACTTTAGACACAAGAAATATTATAAAATGTTTCGAATTCCTTATTCAGCAACGAACTAGTAAACCATAAAGTTTTGTGTGCACCAAGGACTTACTAGATGTTTTTGCCCCGAGGGCGACTTCCAACCTCTGTAAGAAGGCCCGAGGCCCTCGGGGTTGGAAGTCGCCCTCGGGGCAAAAACTTCTATTAATAAATAAATATTCATATCCTTCAAGACTGTAATTCTTCAACATGTTCACATACTAACGTTCAAATACTATAAAAACACTATAGGCATGTCCACAACACATCTCTCATCTCCCGCTGATAACATAACCTCAAACCACGTTATTAAATCCAATGCCAACTGAGGTAAGGTAGTTACCCCAGGTATAAATTCAAGCTCTGAAATGACTCTACTACAAAAATCCTATTGTTTTTCAACAAGATATTTTAGATTTAAAAGTAAGAAACAACTACACAAGATATCAAAATTGTAAAAAAACTTAAGTTGATAAAAAATAATAAAAAAATTCATTGGGTCAACTCAGTTACCCACATCGATACCAGAAGACTTAAGTAAACATTAAATTAATTTCTGGGTTTGGGAGTATTTGGTTCATTATTTTGCAGAGCTACCATAGGCTTATTCGTTACCAGTGGAAAGCATTTATCATAGATTTAGTAGTCTGTTATAATTCCGATGCTAGTCGTATTTATCACAAGTCGTTTTAATAATAGGGAATAAATTACTGCAAGTTTTATGCTACAGATTACGAATATGTTTGAATACCTTCCGAATGCTCATAGTAAAAGTAATGATTCACTTCAAGCACTTGTATCTGTTTCTTATATTTGGTCGAGTTTCTAAACTTTGTCCACAGAAGGTTGCTCTGATTAAACTGGTTCATATTAGAAGGCAGATATGCATTATTTTATACCAGTTAATGTTCCCGACGTTAACTGAAGTTTATTAGTTTTTTTATAGAAGTCATTATATGACTTTTTAAGGGTGCCCCCCCCGATAAGATGGTAAAAAGTTCCCCTCAACCAAATTACATATGAGTAATTACACTATAATTCTAACATAAAAATAATATTTTTGATAGGTTTCTTAGCCCCCGTCACACCACCCACACCCCTATACAGCCAAAAAACGTGTATTTTTAATTTGAATTTTTTCAACAACTTAACAATATTTTATCAGACTGAAAAAATAAGATAAATAAGAACACAATTTGAACTATCAGAAAAACAGTTTTCAATATTTTCACAGGTACAAATTCAAACACAAAAAAATATTTTCGAAAAAAATATAGAGATTTTACTGTGTCTTAGAAGCCTGGAACTGGCTCGAAAAAAATGTCAAAGATTCCTCTTAAAACACAAATTGTTGTGAATTTTTTTCAGAGTTTTTTCGATCGCTGGGTTGCAGTTAAAAAATAAAAACCATTTTCCCGCCTTTAAAACACCTGGACTTTCAATATACTTTGAAAATGACTGCAACGGTTCTGTGCATTTATTTTAGTGTTTATTATACATTTGTATACATTGTTGTAGCACCCAATTAAGTTTTGATTTTGGAATATATTTACAAAGTATCATTTTTTAAAGCTTTCTAATCGTTTGCATAAGTAATCGTACGCTAGGGAAAGACGATAGTTTTGGCAATTTATAAGAAACAATCGACACAAGACCTTGTAAGTGTGATACTGGTAGATAAAGAATTACACCCCATCCTACATCAAACAGATTTTAGAAGAAAAAATAGAAGTTTGCAGATTAGAACATACAAAAAATATTATTGCAACTCAGATTATAATGGCATATAACTCAGAAGCGATGCTTCCTAGGCCTTTTAAACCAGGTTTGCTTGTCTCATGGGGACAAGACCTTTTTTTTAGAACAAGTAAATTCTAACAGACGACATGTTTTGGGGGACGGGTAGATGACAAATGGGGAAATAAGGGAATTTCGGGTGCAGGTGAAGAATGATGGGGGAAAGTGGGGAAGTGAAGGGGAAAAGATTAGGTCCCGAATATGTTGTTGGGATGTATTTTTCAAAATACCACTTTTATGATCATCCTATTTTACAATTTTGCATATTAGATCTTTTGGGTGAACTTTCCGTAGCACAGGTGGACAGGGAAGAGAAGCCGATATCAATGTAAAATTAAATTGAAGGAAAATACTGAAATTATCTTTCACGATAAAATTAAGGGGACTATTTTATTTTCTGCGATTTTTTATCTCAACGCTCAGCAATATTGGAATGAATTCTCTCGCACAGTACCGGGTCTATGATGCCGTAAACTACTTTTCGTGGGATGGGAGTTTGCAGGTGGGTGCTACGTTTAATCAATTTTTAATTTTCGTGCAATTATTATTTACAAAGTGTAGAGTTTTCGCACGTGTACAAATTGTACGAGTGTCTCCATATTTATACGTATTCAAGAACAAATACGTAGGTAAAGACAAGTTTTTCCCTAGTCTGAAAAATCTACAGGCATGAGACCACAGGCTTCTGCAGCCAATGCGTTATTATTTATCTGTCCGGGAGACGCCGCGTTCTAGGCTCAGTTGTCAACATTTCAGCTGCTATTGTGTGGCCTTCCTCCTCAAGCAAGGTCGCACGTGCCTAGAACGCGGGAACTGCCGAACAGCCAATTGGTTGACTACAAATGTCTTAGTATATTTTTAAAACTATGACCCAGCTATTAAAAAAAATATGAAAAAATTCACAAGCATTCTAAGATGAAGTTTTAAGATTATTTTCGTGCCAGGGTCTGTGTCCTAAGACAAGTAAAACAGTTCTTGTAAATATGGGTCTAATCTCTTTCCCTTCATTTTTCCACATGTCTCCAAATTATCCCTCAAATATGACCGATTTATCATTTAATAAACTGCCAAACACTATTATCTTTTCTTACCGTATGATATTCTCATAAAAAGGATTAGAAAGCTTTAAAAATGATAGCTTTTAAGTATATTCTAAAATCAAAACTTTATTGGGTGCTACAACAATGTATACAAATGTATAATAAACACTAAAATAAATGCACAGAACCGTTGCAGTCATTTCCAAAGTATATTGAAAGTCCAGGTGTGTAAAGGTTGGAAAATGGTTTTTTATTTTTTTAACTGCAGCTCAGCGATCGAAAAAATCTGAAAAAATGCACAACAATTTGTTTTTTAAGAGTAACCTTCGATATTTTTTTCGAGCCTGTTCCAGGCTTCTAAGACATTGTAAAAAATATTTCTTGATATTTTTTTTCGAAAATATTTTTTGAGTTTGAATTTGAATCTGAGAAAATATTGAAAAATGTTTCTCTGATAGTTCAAATTGTGTTCTTATTTATCATATTTTTTCAGTCTGATAAAAATGTGTTAAGTTGTCGAAATAAATTGAAATTAAAAAAACACGTTTTTGGCTGTATAGGGATGTGGATGGTGGGACGGGGGCTAAGAAACCTTTAAAAAAGATTATTTTTATGTTAGAATTATTGTGTAACCACTCATCTGTAATTTGGTTGAGGGGAACTTTTTACCATCTTATCCGGGGGGACCCTTTCAGAAGAATTTTATAATCGCATTACTAAATATCCACCTTTCCCCCTTATAAATACCTTTAATACTTTTTCCATTATTGTCTACAATGAGTGAAGAAACTAAATGAAAACTTCACACTGATGTTAAAATATATTAATTAGTGGAAGATAATGTGTTCATGTAATTCGAATTCTCCCGCACTTTTCTAGTATGAATTTAGCACTGATTATGAACAATAGGTTTTAATCTACAAATCTTCATAATGAGATCAAATACACCAGCAGCAACCATTTAAATATCAAATACTTTTGCATTATCAATATGCACTTAGTTTTTTCTGACTTATAAATAAACAAATTATTCCAACCAGACACTTTGGAACGGGCGTCATAGTATGCAAGAAAATCTCTACATTTCATTACCTCTGAATCATGAATCTATTGAATTATGTGATACATTTACAAATCTTATAGATTCAATACGGATTCAATTAGAAAATGTGTTTGCTTCCACCTCATAAAGTTGTGTTGTGGCAATTTTATGCACTAAAACATTCTAGTTTACACTAACTCACGATATGACACTTTCTGCACGCTAACGTACAGTACAAACACGAAATCAAATGCTTCTATCTTCACGCTATTAACTTCTATTGTCAGAGGGACATTCATAGGCTGTGTTGAAAACAGGTCTCTGCTTTAGGGGAGGTCATGCATGAAAAGCACACGAACACAGTGTGCGACTGGACGAAAATATTTTTCTCATTCATCCTTCACGTTTTCACACGTAAATTACATAATATTTACTTTCTTTGTTCTAGAAATAATACTGATATTAGCTTTCACTAGAGTACACTGTAGTCATCTAGTAATTCACATAGAGTGATCATCAATATCTTATTGCATCAATCAAACGTGTCTCAATTTACTTCCCAATGATAATTAAAGAAGGCTATAAATAATGTTTTTGATCATAGGAGTAGATTTAAGACATTTTGGCATGAAATATAGGCAATTTAAAGAAAGGATCTCTCAAAAAGATTCTAAATATTTCTCTTTAAAATTTTCAAAGCTCACTTGCAAAAATGGCACATTGCTGTTTGCATGTATCCTGAATCTTAACAATCTGCTTTATGGTATTTAAGTTTCAAAACACTTTAGTGTATTTAAAAGTTTCTTGTAGAACTATTATCACCGAATTGCAGTGAAGCTTTCAGAAATTGGAAAAAATAAACCAGAAATTCATAATGATTAGTAGTAGTAGTAGTGATTAGATGTCTGAAAATAAACTTTATGCGCGATAAACTGAAGAAATAAATCCAACCTTCAAACATTATCTTTAGAGCCATGTAAAAATTTCAGTCATTAATAGCACCCAGTAACAATTAAAGTTATTTAGTATAAATCTTTAAAAACATTGAGATACATATTCAAAATATTTGTTTGAAAAACATTTAATTTTTATGCACGTAGCTTTCTATGTTTCTTGGTCTATATTATGTTTAAACTTCGCACAATTTATTATATTATGCTCGTACATGCACACTAGAAATTTGATTTTTGTATATATAAAAATACAGAAGTTTAAAAACTCAGTGGAAGACCCATTAAATCGTAGGGAATTTTTTGGTGGAGTAGGTTAATTTTCCAGGTAGTAATGTTGGTGTGGTGGTGTCAAGACTTCCGTGGTAAACCTAAGTACCTGAGTTGGATTTGCAGCATGAAAAAATATTTGTTGGTTGAAAATACTTTCAAGGTTTCAATGTTATTGTAATATTATGGATCCTTTACAAATGACGCGAGAGAGTATACTCTGTTGTAGCAAAAGTAATTTCAATGAGAAATCCAACCTTGCAAAATATTATTACGCATAGTTTGAAAGATATAATTACATTATTATCGACTATGGTGTCATATTGGTTATTTTTAAAATTTTCATTAATCTCTGATGCTATTTATTGTAGAAATGGGGCAGTAGGGTTTGTTAAATGAAAACAAATCTTCAAGCGAATCTACGAATCGTTATAAATGTTACCTTAGTTGATGGCGAATACCTATTCATCACGTCTCTTCATAGCAAAAATAAGTTTGATTAATGTCGTGAAAATTATTGAACGAAACTGAGGGACCATTTTATTTTGTCACTATCGCTTACGCACAAGAGAGAAAGTTATGTACTGATTCGAGGAAAATTGCAAATTTTCGGGAGAAAACTCTCATTACATGGCCCTGGTAACAAAAAGTGGATAAATCTAGTTGATAAACTTAGAAAATATAATTCTCTAACACGTTGTGTTATGTTTTGTGGATCCGTGATATCGAAAAATCGAATGACGACAAAACGTCCGTCAAATTTTATAGAATGTTTTTTCAAAATCTCAAAGCTACGATTCAAGCCAGATCGACCAGGGAATGTCTATTTTGAGAAACAATTCTACCTCTGGTTTATGCGCTAGTTGTGTTCACAAGCGGACAGACACACGGACAGAAGACTGGCGGACGGACGATAAGAAAACACTTTCTGGGTGTCAGGGAACCCCAAAACGTGTATTTCCGTTTCTCGAAATCGATTTTTCCCAGCATTACATAACTTTCTCTACACTACGTATTTTACGCTGTATATACGTATGTACATGAGAAAGTATTTAGTGGTGCTACAGAGTGGCACAAACTTTTTCATATTACTTTCTTTGGTTTGGCGTAGCTTTTCTAACTTGTCACATACTTTTGCCAGCTTCAATCTATCGCAGCTCAATTTACTTTTTTTTCAATATACTCAATTTTTAGGTTTACTAATAGTAGAACAGAAATGTTACATTAAGAATGTTATAGGAACGTAAAACTACGCTCTAAATGCCAAATTTCATTGAAACATTTCTAGCCGTTTCTAGCAAAATATCGTTGAAGCATGTCTGTAACAAATAAAATTCATGTGAAAAAGAACAAATGGCTTACTTTTTTATTTAGACGTAACAATCCTTACAAAATCAGCCAATAAAGTTCTCTAAAGAAAATATGAAAATAATCTTGTAAAACTGTGTAATTTATCAAGCTTTGTATTTTAATTTTAATACGAATAATGTGTACATTATCCACTTCTCAAAAACACCATTGCACTATATTTTTCGTTTAAATTTGGTTATTGATATGTGAAATGTAAGAGACTGATTAATAGTACTTTATTTGAGGTATTGATTTATTACAATAGACACTCTTTTTAAATATTACTAGTGAGATGATTTCATTTTCATAAGTTTGCTTTTAGATAGAAAAGTGGAATGTTAAAAAAATGGTTATAGTTGTTAACGAATACAAAACTCTCATGCGCATTCTCATTATATGCTTAGTTCTCCTTTTGTATTTCACTCATGTTGTATAATTCCGTTATTTTATGGTTGCAACTTGATGTAATTATAATTCTAGCAATTATCATTTAGCTTCATTAATGTGGCCGACTAATTCCAGCAATGTTTGTAAACCAAGCATTGACACGTAATTAAACTAGGATCGGCATCAAAATAGCACACTCTTTCTATACGGAGATAACCAGAGTAGAGATGTCCGTTTTGCAACGAAAGATAAACATTCAGAACTGATGACATAAATAACACTACCGGATGAGCGGGAAAAAGCAGAAAAAATTACACTGGGTTCAAATTTCTTCATTTTTCATTTGTCATAGAAAATGCATGAAACTGGATGTGACGGGTGTAATATACACTCTAAGGGGTCGAGGAGTCGAGATTGTAGAGAAGATAAGAAAGAAATGAACCAAACAACAAGGCGTGGATTTTACTTTTCAGAGCGCGGACTAATCTGTACCCTTTTATATATATGTGGACCAATTTGCACTCTTAGTAATTTATGAACCAAGGGCGTTATCAGGGTTTTAATGATCTAGCGACGATAAAACGCCCGAGAGTCTTTAACTCAAGGGCGTTTTATCTCGCGAAGTCATTAGAACAAGTTAAGGCCCGCGGTACATATATGATTTTATTTTTCACTTAATTTTAATGATTCAGATTGACTTATTTGCTAATTATCTTGTTGTTGACTTCACTAGGCTTGTCTTTTCATATCTTCTTCCCAAAATTCTCTCTAATATTTCCCTCCGTAATAGAACATATCACTCACGTGATAACAATGCGTTCTGACGCATATTAAGAATTTGAACTGCGCGGCAGCGGCCGGCACACCACGGAGTCGGGTGCGAGGAACCGGAGTCGGTTCGGGGCGAGAAACCGAAGGCCACGAGGCGCGGGACAGTAGCGGAGAAAATGTCATGAGAGAAGAACGTGCGGAGTGGTGCGGACTGTTAAACGGAGAGTGTAGTGAAAGTAAACGTGGTGCCGTGGAACTGGAAAGGCGTGGTGTCAAGGAAAGTGAGTTACGAGAGTAGAAGAGCTTGTTGGGAAACGAAACGAGACGAGACGGACATGCGATCGTGGTGGAGCGTCATCAGCAATGAATGATCTCCACGTGGAGTGGACGGAACTGGGCGGAGTGGTGGAACGGTGTACGCCAGCGTTCGTCTTCATTGGGGGGCAAACTGGGTTAAAGGTCGACGACTATTGCTGCCTGGCTTGAAGCCCACATGCGGATGCAGTTGAAACGTTGTGGGAACGTTTAGAAGCACCACAGCGGCCACGAGTGGGATGGGGAGCGGCCAACGGCGACGGAGCGTCCTCCGGGCTTCCGAGCGCAGCCGAACACAACGAACATACCCGAAGGGCGAGACGGCGGACCAGACACGTCGGCAGGCCGCGCGTGAAATAA
This sequence comes from Acheta domesticus, assembly GCA_031308135.1. NCBI lineage: Eukaryota > Metazoa > Arthropoda > Insecta > Orthoptera > Gryllidae > Acheta > Acheta domesticus. The sequence continues at coordinate 159,112,646 of JAHLJT010004567.1, forward strand.
GCGACCGGGGCGGCATCGCAAGACCCCCTTCCCCGCGCCGGCCCACCGCGGCACGAAGAGGCCCAGACGCGGACGGTGCGGCGCTCGGCGCCGGCTCGACGGTGGAGGAGCGAGCAGGCAGTAACGCAAGTCAGGTTGGAGTATAACTAGCAAAAGCGTCTGGAAGGTTGGGGAGGAAGTATAAGTAGCCCGTGGAGAACAGTGATTTCGCGTTGAGGCCCTCCCAAATATTGGAGTCATTATAGGAAGTGAAGCCCCGGGAGGGCGGAGAATAGCGAAAGGGCTTATAGTTCAACACAAGGGAAAGAACAGAATGAATGCTAGTATAAGCGCCAAAGGCAACCAAATTTGTAAAACAATTATTTCTGTAATAAAAAGTTCTTGTTAACCACCATTTCCAGTGTGCGCGTGATTTGCCGGAGCCCATTCCCGGACAAGAATCACTGTCCCCTTTCTTTCTTTCATTCTTTTTAATTTTTACAAATCTTATGCAGAGTCAATCAACAGCTCGTTTCAATATATATATATATATATATATATATATATATATATATATATTGTGACCGTACTTACCTTTATCGGTCTCTCGGGATGCACATATCCTAAAATTTTGATTCATTAGGGTACAGGAAGTCTTTTAGGGGGGATACTTTAACCAGCATGTCTGAATTCGATGAATCTATTATTACACAGACAAGATTTATTAAGAATAACAATTTACATTAATAGCACAATTTACATTACTGAAATGATCGCAGATCATTAATGAATACTAATTAAACGATTTACATTATATGTCTCTGATTGTCCTATTGTTTTACATTTCTTCTTCCCGTTCATGATACTTCCATCTCTCTGAAACTACATGCCTTCCGCTCTCATCACAGACACTGTTGCTTTTCTTTATTACTTCGATGAGCATCCTGAACCGGCATATCCCATATCCCACCCCCATCCATTCTTATTCATAACTATCGTTACTTATCTGAGCATTCCACTATTGCTGCCTTCCGTGCGATGCGACGCCACGTGCCGTCACCCGAAGCCGCTGCCGCGAGGTGGCCTTGGCGCCGCCGTCGCTCTGCACACGTGTCGCTACCGGTCCGTCCTCGCACACCGGCGTGGTATCGCCGCCAACTTCTCTTCCCACACGTCGAAATTCCAGTTTCGGCTCGCAGGTCCTCCACAACTCGATCCCGCACCCGCACAGCTACACCGATTTGTACAATTGCAGTATCGCCCACGTGTCTATTCAATGTTGCACTTCTCTAGCCAAATTTCGTGATTATGTCTTTTCGAACACACTTCTCCTTCCTTTGACCCCAAATTGCCTGGATTACTCCCGATTTCTTGCATAACATCATCACATCACTCCTCTGTCGCCATCTCCCCCTCGTTACCTGTCCGCCATTCCTCTCCACTCTCCCGCTCGATGTGACCGACCAATCCCTCGTTCCAGGCGCTCGTTCACGGCTCCAGTTTGATTTCCCCCACGACGATTCATTGACTGCGCGCCACTTTCGAATGTTGTGATTTGCCTAATGCTGGTGTTTTGACCATACGGTCAAAAAATATATATGTATGTATGTATATATATTGTGACGCATCCGCCCGCGTCAGGTTCCGATTCTTTGGAACGAAATCAGAGGGGGTCACACCACAGAATGGAAGCGCCGACACACTGACGGTATGACGGCCGTTCCCAGATAGCAGGTGGGACACGCGTTAAATTTATTTAAAGGGGCGCCATGTGCACGCCCACTTACCTGCTATTTTACTGCCGGCGTTGAGCGTCTCAGGGGTGAGTGCCCTGGGTCGACGCTGGAGCGTTGGAACGCAGGCCTCACAATTGTCCCCCGGGATGAATGTTCCGGCGCTTGGGATGTCGGCGGTGGGTGTCAGCGCAGTATTGACGTAGCGCTGGCGCGAGTCTCAGGCCGTCACACGTCACCTGGACCGCGTATGACGTTGTAAGCCAAAATCTGGCTGTGTGGAATAAATTCCGCGGCTGGACGAAGGCCGGGCAGGTTTCGTGGTGGTCGGCACAATGCTCGCCTCTCGCAAACCGCTATTGTCGTCTTTCACCGTTGCTCTCCCTAGTAATTTCGCTAAGAGCCGATATTCGGCCGCTCTCTAACTGTAACTTTTTTATGTTGTGGATAATTTCGACCGTCCTCCGCTATCTCTGCCCGTTCTCTCTGCTCGACCACCCTCTCTCGTGTTTTTCACCCGTCTGTAATTGAAGCCTCTCGCTGTGTTTCTCCCCCCTTCTTTCTTTCGCACAATGCAAGGGTTATCACGTCCTTCCTGCCCAGCGTTTTCTTAGGTCGGTTTGTTGAGTTCTAGAATTTTCTATGTCATTTGTAAGCTGGTTGGATAAATGATCATCGCTATGTCGGGTCCGATGCCTCCTGGCTTTCCATTGGATGGCATTGTTTAGAACAGAGAAGCGCGCGCGTGGCTCTTCTGCTGTGACTTGTGATATGTTTATTGGACTTAAGGGATTACCGTGATGCTTGCTAGCACCAAGTCTCTAACGCAGTTGTTCCGAAAGTCAGTCATTTTGTTGTAGGGACAAAAAAGGTTGGATTTATGGTTGAGGGTTTCGGGAAGGCCTGTGCAGCTGTGCGGAACTAATTCAAGCGATGAGAGGGACGCGTTGTCCTTCCGAGCTTCTGTTAATGTGGCGTGACACTGGGGTGGCGACGTACGGTGGTCATACACGACACATCGCAATATGTATTCTATTACGGGAGGAAACGTCAAAATTTCGAAAATAAGCTCTTAAGACAATTGGAAACATATTTTGTCTAATAAACTGCGTGGATATTCCGAATGGTTGAGCCGCAATAAGCGCTCAAAAGTTAGTTTGAAAAAAAGATTTCTAGGCAAAACTTTGCATTATACAAGCATAGAAACACTCCAGAAACATGTAAATTGTTTATTATTTTCAAAAGAAATTGATGCATTTGCTCAGATAGAAAAATTAAGCGAGAAATAAAAAAGGAGTCGAATTGTGTAAATTGAGTGCTTTTTTTATTTCTAGCTTAATTTTTCTTTCTGAACAAATATACTCATTTCTCATTTCTTCAATAATTCAAATAGTCAGGAAGAACGGTCTCTGTAGTCACATATTTGAATCAAAATTATTGTGGAATGGGTCAATTACTAGGCACGGGAACGTAAATTGTTGAACGACTTCCTCTGTGAAATTGTGTTCTAAAAATGTCAATGTGACCCCCTTGGACTCTTTTATATATATTTTTGAATAGATATTAAGTCAAAATGTCCAGAAGTTGAACACAACTCATTTTTATAAAATGCTATCTCAAAGTACTTTGTCACCAGTGGATTTAAACTACACATCTGCTGGCCTTTTATATAGTTTTGTGGGTTCTATGACTTTTTCGATATCAAATGTCGAGATAGATTCTATCTAGACATCTGATGCCCACAAATTTTGTATCAATCATCGATGAGTAATTGCGACGTTCCCATTGTTGTTTACCATTATATTGAGGACTCGGATTCGTCCTTCGCATTCGTCGTAATAACATATCTTGTTTAATTCCCATCTATTTTTCATTCACATTGCTTTCACTAATGTGAATGTAATGTGATTATTAGTATTTTATCTCATTAAAATTGCCACACTGTCTAGTGATATATGGTATCCTAACTGTCTTTACTCTCGAGATTTGCTCATGGTTTAGCGAACGAGAGTTATGCCGAGAACGTTGTGCGTTGTGGTAGTGTTTGATGTCACTTTCGGATGTTTCAACTTTTCGGGTCCTTAAATGTTGATTCACGCTATCTCTACTAATTCATGTAGCACCTTTTTGAATATGCATTATAGTTTAATAGCTGCTAGTTATGCTATGTTCAAATTATTATAAATAAGGAAGGTGTCCCCACTGGGATCCTCTTCAGCCGTCTAGCTCTGCGGAATTGGATTCACTTTTTAGTTATTTTGTAGAATTTTATTATACATAAATTAGAATAGGAATATAAGAGTAATGAGATTGATTTAAGATGGGCGAAATTTGTCCTTGGGAAGTCTGGAGGGGATTCTTGTACGTAGAGGTTCAGCCGTTTTGCCTAGATGAAAAACGTTCTAAGATCATAACGTGCACTTTTGAATAGAATAGTCCTCAGTTACAAACGAACACGCTACAAACGAAAACCTTTTCCTGTATTTAGTGACGTTAATGTAATTACCAACAAGTCATAAATGTTATTTATATGCAAAATTACTTGCAAATATTTACATTATTTAAAATATATAATGTGTTATGGGGTCGTTGGGGAATATTTAATGATTTTCTAAAAACTTGTTACCACAACCATTTCACACAGTTTTACAGTTCGTGACAAATACGTTATTACATCGTTTTTTAACGCTTTTGTTTTGAATAAACAATCACAGTGCAATGAAAACATTATATCACGCAACTGAAGCTTGATGTTTGTCTAACCTCTAGCTTTGCGAGGCCGTTGAACCGGAATATAAGTCTCTTGATGGTCTTAAGTGCCTAAATAAGGAAATATGTTCATACCTACGTCATTTTTGTTCTCCACACACTCTACATAATTGTGCCTTGACACAAGTGCTGCGCATTTAACAAGATAATTAGCTTGCAAATGACGGTCGAGTACACCATCCTATATTTGTGAATGCAGAAGGGAAGCGGTAACTGTTCTTGCGTTCTTTATTATATTTAATGTATATACTGAGATATATAGCGCATTCATGTAAAATACTAATTTTTCCTGGCCGAAAAACTAAAATACAAATTTATTTCTATCAGTTATATTTCATTCTGATCTTGGGATAACTACTATCTGCAGTGCATTCAGGAGATTTGCTGTTACACATGAATCAAGCTGCATGATTATGTCAAAGCAAAAAGTATTGAACGTTAGAAAAACAAAAACCAGCTCAAAGGAACGATAGGAGATTAATCTTTTGAATCGTGAATTGAATTATAGCATTGTGTTAAAATGTGCCATAACACAAAGTAAATAGTACCTAATTAAGAAAACCTGTATTGCAATTTATGTAAAGTATCCCCAAAACTGCAGTACATTAACAAACGGGCTCTGGACTGCTTGCTATCCAAATCTTTCACCTTTATCTTTTTACTCTCCTCTCTAAGTACAAACACATACGCACTACTATTATCCGTGTCGTGAAACCCGTCTGGAGGGTACAGCCAGAGTAGCACCCCGCCTGCAAGGAGTGACGTATTCAGGGGGGAGCATGGGAGCCATGGACTCCGACACCGTTGGACCGCTCTCCTTGAAAGTTGGCACTTCTATGTTTTTTTTCACCCAGGAGATTTATGTGCTGTTAATTCTAATGTAACTCCACTACATGGCGCTGTAGAACAAATCTAAATATTCACGTCAAATGCAACCTGCAACACATTCGGCAGTATTTTGCATCTGTATCGTTAAATAACTCCTAAACAAGGCATTCTAGGGCTTTAAGAACTACAATTTCGAGGCCATAGGCCTCAAAGAATCATTTCTCAGACCGTAATCTACAGAATGAACTCTTTCTGAACATTCTATTACATTTTTGCTGGTCCGGCGCTTCCCGATATTACCTCACTTGCTCAGAGACGTGCAGAATCTACAAGTAAATGTGGGACAGAGAGCGGCAGAGACACAGACAGACAGGGACAGGGTGAGGGAAGGAGGGAGTGACTGTGAAAAAGGGAGGGAAAAGGGTTTTCCTGGTATCATATATATATACGGTCTCGGATATCACCATCCAGGGAGGGGGCGACTGCGCCATCTCCCGCGATTACACTATCGCAACTACGTAATAACCATTGCAGTTGTTGCACCCAGAAACAAAATAATGAACAAATTAACAATGAATCAATCTGTAAAGTGTCATTGGAAAAATTAGAAGAAATACTGATTTTACGAGAGACTTAAGTATGCGAAAGAAAATTATTTTTTTTCTTCATGGGTCATTGGATATAACGTTTTGAAATCAAAAGAAAAAAAGTACAATGATGGATCAAAACTGTTTACAAAAAAGTGCCCAGTATGCTTCCCAGCCAAGCTCAATAATGACTAACCTTAAAGGATCTCACTAATGTGAATACATAATCTTCTTGTATGATGATCAATGACTGATGATTTCGGGCGATTCACCTGCTAAGTTCATTAGTCTCGTAAGTGCAGTGCATGCTTTTATCGCGGGAGGTGGCGGTGTTCTTCCCCAGCTAGATGGAGAGATACGGTGCCGATCAACACGTCAGCTTGCTGTTTTTTTCCCCCCACTTCCCACCAGCGGGGTACAGATCCTGCTAGGACATTCTCTGAGTTCGCGATTGGTGTACCGAAATGTGTGGTAGTATAGTGTACATACGTGTACGTGTAAGTAGTTAAATGGTGATGATAGTACAAGGAAGAAAAATGAAATAGAGCATTCGGTCCGAGACCTGTTTGTTAGGGTACTGCTCCAGCATTCGCCTGGGGGTGATCAGAGAAACCATAGAAACCTGCCGATAAGAGCAGCCGAATGCTAGAATTCTGCTCCAGACGGTTGCTGAATTCCACCTAGCTATATAGTTAGTGTCTAAATTGCTTCCATCATTGGGTCTCGAACCCTAGGACCTTACTGTCTGAGGCACTTCTGTGACATCAGTTGGTGGCCTAAGCCACGTAAGCTGGCATGATCAATGATCACCTCAGAGCGTAATCTTCTTGAATCGGCGCCTCTGCAATTACTCTCATCTGATTCTCGGAGTTTATTGGCTGACTCTAGAACTGATCCATTCATCTGTCTCAGTTGTAATGATTGGTCATATCAACGGCAAAATCGATATTTCGCTTGGATTTCGGAACGTAATTGTGGATGAATAGTTGCGCAAGGTATATCCTTTAATCCTCCCTTTTACTTTGATGCCTCATTGATACAGGTTCGCATGCATTGGTCATTAACTCAGAGAATGTGGGCAATATTATCGCCAATTCACCGATCTCGACATACGTGTATCAAGCCTGATCTCAACTGAACTGAATATGTTTTAACTGTCGTAAACATTCAATATATCAAGTAGGATGGATGAACACTATATTTCTTAACCGTCACAAATAGTGTGAGAAAGTGTGCTTTTGTAGCAAAAAGCTAATAATTACAATATTGCAACAGAGGTTTTTTACATTTTCTCACCTAATTTTTTTATGGTATACATGTATTGTTGAGATTAAATGAATAGTCCTCGTGTATTGTGTGACGTAAGTTAATTATTCCTGCCTTAAACGGAAAAGAAATTAAGAAAGGGATTACGTAGTTGCGTTACTAAGTCCGTGGTACACATGATTTCAACCCGTTTTGGATGTAATTTTTTAATGTTCTACTAAATTTTGGACATTTGTCACAGGCAAGTACATAGCCTCTTGCACACACTTGCACACTTTTTTGGGTTTGTCAATCTTTTTCTTCTGAACGTTGCCGAAACTCTACACAATGGTTAAACATTTACTATTTTGATGATTCTACAGAGACCAAAAATATTTCAAACTTAATGAAAACAGCGAAATACCTGGATTATTTATTGATACACACCAGATGGCAGTGACAGATCCGTCCATGCTATTGCTGAAACGTCACGGATATGCCGTTTAGAAATTTAACAAATGACGGACAGCACAGAACACACACGCGAGAACGAAAATATTTGTTCTGACGAAAGGTTATTCATTATATAAATCACTCTACGCAACCGAAAGGGGTTTTCATGCTTGCAAACGCTTGAAGAGAGTGATCGTGAATCTTTTTTTATTGCGATGTAATTTATCAACATTCGCTAATTCAATTAAACATGCAGTTTGGTTAATCATATAGCATAGGTATATTTTTCATTAAAACTTTTGAAATTTCGAAAATCGTAGAGGTTTAATTGTTACTTGAATGTGACGGAAGCGTTGGAATAATTAACAAATCTAGCGGTGTTTCGGATAAACTAATAGACAGCCGACCGAGCCTATGAGCTTAAGTTCAAATACCAGATCAGGGAAATAGTTTTTGAGAAAATTATATTTCCAATTTCAAATACAATTTTGTGATGCAGCTGTTACAAATAACCCAAAAGAGTATACGCTGTTGTGGCCCCACTAGTTTCGTTTTCCGATTGGTTCAACGTTCGGAATAAGGAAAACAAATTTAAGAAGTTCCAGAGGGGCACGTGTGAAGCCGTAGATGAGGGCAAGGCCGAGGCCGTGGGGGTTAAGTTTTGGCCTTAGAAAATTAAATTTTAAAGAAAGTGTTCTTTTGTGAGTGTAATTTTCCATTTTCATTCCAGACTGTTCGGCACCGGAACTTTGTTTCCATTCCCAATACTCTAGGGCTGTTGTAAACCCGGGAGGTCATATGTCATTTGCGGACTGCGTGTGCACTGCAGATGGGAGTGCCTGTTGGCAGGGTCAGGTGCGCATTCCATTAATTGCCATATGTACCCATTCCATTAATTTTCAAATTTATATGTTTCGTCGTTTATATTCAGGGAAGCCGAATTTTTCGACGACAGCACTTAAAATATTGCCAGCACCCTTACTTATGCATGACGTTCCGAACGTTATAGAATTACAGAAAAAGAAACGAATGGAAACGAAGGAACTACTAAAGAAAAACAAACCTTTTTCAGCAAAACTGTATAAAAACATATTTTGTATAATTGAGGATAATATATTGGTGTATTCTTTCCACCTCAAATGACCCAGAATGTCTATAGTCATCACAATGTTGCATGACTAAAAAATGCCTTTAAATCGTATATTTAAGCCCATGCGCGAGCCTGTTACCTGTTAGCCGATTACTATAACATGCACTAACTACCACACATGCCGAGAGACCGATCAGGGGCTTAGAGCTTGTGCCAGCTGGGGCGGTGCCCTGCCGGTGGAAGATATCTGGTTGCAGAAACCCCACCAGTCGGTGGTAGGCTGGTGCCGGATCTCGCCATCAAGGGTGGGAAAATCACTGCCTCATCTCGATAAAAAATGACGCACTACACTTATGGGACTAATGACCTCGGTGCACCTGGAATCACTAACAATCAGTCAATCCTCCAGACAGTGGTTGCAGTAGCTAAGTGGCTTGTGTCGCAACTCCGCTACCGCCGGGACTCGCACCCAACGACCTCCCGGTCAGAGCCTCCGAAGGCAAGCAAATTCCGCGAAGGGCTGCGCCGCGCCGGCGGGGGCGGCGGCTGCGCCTGTCGTCTGCGCGTTCGCCAGGGAGGAGGCGAAGGCCGCACAAGGGCCCGGCTGGGGCGCAGCGGAGCGGCGCAGCGCCGCCAGAGCAAACCCCAAGATGCAGCTTCCGCGATATGCCGTATTGATCTCCGCTATGTCAATACAACCTCCGTTGCGAATAAGAGTAAACACTCCCGCACCGCGCCGCGCACCGCCGCTTGTGGCGGGGCGCTTGTGGCGAAGGCGGCGGCGCCGGCGGAGAGGGTGCTGTGGATGCAAAGCAGAGCTGGGTGTGGAAGGGAAAACAGAGTAGAAGATAGAAGTGGAGATAAAGATGAAGATGGTGGTGGAAGAGATGGAAACAGAACGCAAGTGATGGATACAGAAGATAAGACGAATGAAGAAGAAAGCGAGGGCGGAGGCGGAAATGTAGGTAAAGGTGGAGGTGAAGGCAGCGTGGAAGCGCATGGAAAGGTAGAAGCAAAACAAAGCAAGGCGGATGAGGAGGAGTTAGTAATGGCAGTGGAAGAGGTTAAGGCCGAGGCAATGGAATCGGCGTCGATGACGTCGAAGGCGATAGTGACGACGTTGGCGTAAGTGGATGGAGATGTGCGAGTAGTGGTGGAAGTGGAAGCGGAGCCGGGAGGGAAAGACAAGGATGTCAAAATTGGAAGAATAGATAAAAGAGGAGGGAAGTATGAAGGTGGTGGCGTCGGTGGAGTGGCACAGAGGCGGAATGAGGAGAACAATGCGAAGAACGTTAGGGAAGCATATTGGAAGACGTAAGGATATGAGGAAGTTGACTCCGAGAGAATACATGTAAAATAGAGTTTTAAGAAGTGGGAATGATAATGATAAGAGGTGAGATATGAAACAGAAAATGTGATGAAGGGGAAAGGATGAGAGAGAAAAACTAGAAGAACAATGGAAAATGGAGGATATGGCGTTCGATGTGGTAATGGATTATGCTGGTGGCAGAAAATAAGGAGGAACAAGACGTGGCAAGAAGAGGAGGGGGAAGAGACGGAGGTATCACCATGGGATGTCCCAATCCAGACATTGGCGAAAACGTAGTTTCAGGAAGCGTCGTGGTTGCGTAATGAAGAAGTACAGTTACTCGATAACAATGAAGTGATGAAATTGTTTACAAAAGATGTGACAAGTTGGAATCAATTTCTAGGCGACAGCGTGAGTGAGCTCCTGAACGAGGGTGTGAACAAGAACGAGGGTGAGAGTGTGAGCAGGGCGTGAGCGAGGGCATGAGCGAGAGCGTGAGTGAGGGCGACGTTCAGGGAGAGAATGAGGACGAAAGCGAGGGCGAAGGAACGGGCGAGACTAACAAAGCAAACTTATGCAGTTCCATTAGATGGAATGGCATGAGCGAGGGCGTGAGCGAGGGCGTGAACGAGGGCGTGATCGAGGGTATGAGCGGGGGCGTGAGTGAGGGCGTGAGCGAGGGCATGAGCGAGGGCGTGAGTGAGGGCGACGTTCAGGGAGAGAATGAGGGCGAAAGCGAGGGCGAAGGAACGGGCGAGACTAACAAAGCAAAGCTACGCTGCTTCATTAGATGGAATGCAGCCGGGCAGATGCCGCTGGCAGCAATCCATTGCCCTGTCCCGTCTTCCAATCTCTCTCATCCCTGGCGAACTCGCAAACTTGTAGAACAATTACAGTGAATCTTTTGAGGTCGCTGAGTCAAACGTGGAAAACTAACCTAACTAGGGTGCACTGTCAAATATACGATTGTCGATACTTTTGGAACTATCTGTGTATACTAAAAGTGTGTATTTAATCATATATATATATATATATATATATATATATATATATATATATTAAAACAGTGAAAGTAAATAATTCTTTGTTTTTTTTATACTGCTGTTGAATAAAATTTACAAAATCGTCAAAATTCAAGCTCATGATTTTCGTGCACTTCTAGCAGGCGTGAAGGCCCAGAATTACATCTTTCGGTGTCCTTAATGGTTTTTATATTACTTAACACTGATATTAACACTCTGAAAAAATGCAGGACATTACATACAGATAAATGATAAATTCTATTGATCTTACGGGTGCGTTACTTCCAAGCGGTAAAGACAATGTTGTGTTTTAATTTGTCTAAGCTTCGGGGATTGCTAATTCATTTCAAGAAGATTTTGGAAATATTTTGAGATAGTAGTCTCTTCTGATTAACAACACTCATAGGGGTGAGCCTGAGGACGGCGCCTTGCGGTTCGAGAGTAGAAGTAACTGGGAGGTCACGGGTTTGGACTCGGATAGGTGCTATAAATTTACTTGTATTTATCGTCGGTGAGTGTATGGTACCTATCGGAATCGAATTTGAAAGACAGCTACCCTCATCACTTGTGTCATTTGTTTCCCGTAACACTTTCAGGCAAATGCAGAAGCAGCATCCTGTAGAACGAGCGACGAACTACGGGAAGTATTTCCTTCCCTTTCTCTCCATATCAACCTAAGCATGAACATCATCTCGCCATCTCCCGCATTCCTGTTTGGGATGAGGCAGGAGAGAGTGAAGGACTGTGTATATCTAGTCATTACCCACTACTTCATAACAGACATCGAAAATATGCTCTAGACTCGCAATGGAAATAAACATCAAAGGAAATAAGGATGCAAAAGTGCAGCTAATGACAGTATCTCCACAATTAATCCCATACGATAGATAAATAATAGATATACGCCGGCGGGGAGAGGGTTTGCAGACCATGTAATCGAGGGGTTCTATTAAGTCATAGAATCTTTCCTTATCAAACTTCGTCTTGCTGATCAGCGATCAGGAATGTAATATTGATGAACCTTTTTCAAACTGCAGAGATTATTAAACTGTATCCAATATTATGCAGGAATTTGCTCTTCCGAGTTCCTGAACTTGAAATATTGGCTTTGGAAACTATGAAATAGTTGGTGTCTCTGTGTTCAGAATTCAACCCTCTGGCCAAAACGGGAGTAAAAAGCTTAAATGATATTAGACTAAAAACCGTGCTCTATTTTTAATTGACGTCAGAGATGCTAGTAATTGTTTACCTAAAATATGTGCGCACTAGATACATTTATTGTCTAAATTATGTAAGAAAAGAGGAGACGAAGAATTGAAATACTCTACGTCACTGCCAAAGGGCAGGTAAAGAAAGTACGTAATTACTTTTTCTTTTAGAAACTAGTGGTGTAACAGAATGGCACAGACTTTCCCGTATTAGTTTTCTACTTCTTTACGTCTCCGCTAACTATTCGGAATTGCCACATACTCTTTCTTGCCAGCTGTCATCTATCACCGCCAAAAGTATATTTTTAGTCATTTTCTTAATTTTTCTGTTTCCTATTGGTAGAACGGAAATATTAATTTTAGAATATTAAGGAACACAAAATCCTAGTCATAAAAGGCAATTTTATTTTAAAAAATATGTACCGGTTAAAAGAAAATGGCGTTTTAGCGCTAGTAAAAATGCGAAATTTGAAGCTCATTTTCACAGAAAAGTTTTTGAGTTTTCAAAATACTTTATTTGAAGTTATTTGAAGCACGTACACTCACTCACAAACATAATAATCATTACAAATTGCTGGTAATGTGCATTTTAAAGATGTGAGAGATCTTTCAAAAAATTACATTTATATCATTTTTGAAAAACCAAAAAAAGTAACTCAAAATAAACTTTACGTAATATTAAAGAGTGTAATTAGCACTATCCGTTACAAAAATTTCAAGAAAAAATTTGCAGCCATATATCAGAAAATGGTCTTTGAGCGTTTCTGAAAATGCCGAAATTTTAGCTACTTTTTACAAACGGTTGTGTTTTCGAGAATCTTTACTTGACGTTATTTAAAGCCCATGTACTTGCAAATATAATAATGTGAAAAAATGGCCGCTAATGTAAATAATAACGACGTGAGAGACAAGTAAAAAAAATTACATTTTTCCAATTTTTGAAACAACAGAAGAATAAAGCAATATGGCGTTTTTGTCATCTCATAAAATACATTACGCACTATATCCATCAAACGTTTAAAGGAAAAAATTGGAGCCGATTTTGAGAAAATCTTGTTTTTGTAATTTTTTTAAAATTGCAAATATTGCACGCAATATTGCGCGAAAACTACACAAATTTTCAAAAAAATATACATGACCTTAATAAAAGAACTCACTATCAAGAAAAAAATTTATTTGGAGGAAAAATCTCTATCTTCAATTTTGAAGTTCCAGAAAGATGCCGAAAAAATTTTTAACTTTTGCAATTTTCGTAAATTCGGAGTTATCCGTGAAAATCGGACCTAAGACCCCTAAATAAGTGTATTTTTCTCTATTTTCTCAAGAAATTTAAAGAAAACATTTGGAGCCTTTTTTGAGAAAATTTTGAAAATCCTTGGGGGGCTTCATATAAAGTACCCCCAAATTTTGAAGAATCTTTTTCAAAATCTCAAAACTTTGACTAGAAGCAGATCGACTGGAGAATATCCAGTTTGGAAGAAATCGTAAGTATGGTTTAGGCGCTAGCAGTGTTCACAGACGGACAGACGGACGGACAGACAGACAGACAGACGGACGTTTTCCTTTCAATTGTTTTTTGGGTATCAAGGACCCACAAAACATAATTTCTGGCTACACCACGTTTTAGGGGATTTCTTTTCCTTAATTCAGCAACTGGTTTTATCCACTTTTTCGTTATCGCGACCCGGCAATGAATTTTTTTCGTCGAAAATTGGCCATTTTTTCGCGCAGCATTACATAACTTTCCCTATACTACGTATATCACTCCTTATATACGTACGTATACGGGAAAGTAAAAATTCCCCGAAGGACGAGGATGAAATTCGGGTAATGGAATTTCTGAAACCAAGAACTGGACTGCATTACGCATACTCCAAAAATGCATTTTAATTTTAATAAAACATACAGAATGTTGTAGATAAAAGAAGTACTTTGAATGGCTTGAATATTACAATAACCCCGCAGTCGGTCATTAAAGACATAAGCTTTATTGCTGTGGTAACTAGCCGTAACTATACATTGTAGACGCTCTTAGCTTAAACGTATCGAGGAATTCTTTCTCCCATTGTAAATCATAAGTACTCCATGCATCGTAAGTATTCCATCCATCGTAAGTAGCCCGCTAATTGGAGACTGTAAATATCTTTGACTTACGGTTTATGAAATAATGATGGTACGTTATCTAAAACTTTGAAAATTATAGTGAGCAGCTTGCAACCAGAAAATTATAATTGAAACATATTTTAAAAATACATAGTGTATGCCCTCATATTTGTATTTTATTGACACAACAAAATATTCGTTTGCATAAAAGTGCTCTTTCAGAATCTCATCTTCTTAATGAGAAACTAACATTCTTGGTTGTCTCGTTTCTCATTCTTGTCTGCCAAATAATGAAGAAAGAATAAAATTTTGATTACACATCCAAAATATAGTAAATTCAATTACAAGTTAATTAGGATTCTATCCAGGTAGTTAAATATAGTGAATATTATATTCCTCCAAGGAAACTTCAAAAACGAAAAATGCAGGTACTTAAGTAATACATTAACCCTTTTATAACCTGTAGGTGATAGATAAACTAACATAAACTATATTTTCTTCATTTGGAAATTCTTGGGTAATTAAAATATATTATTACATGAAATTCATTGATTGGTATAATTTCAGAGGGTTTTACTTATTTTGATTTTCTATATTCAAGATTTAAAAATATTATTTAAAGTTGAAATATGGTGTCTTTGGTCTACAAAGCGCATTCATTGTTGTGAAGTAAGTTTAAGGGAAATTGATTGGATACTGATTTGATTTTATTTTGTCGGTTGCTGTTATTGCGCAATTTTTCGTATCAAGTGGGTATGATCAGCTACTGCATACCTACTGCAGTGGCATCTAAATGCAACAGGCAAGGGAACAGGCGCGGATCCAGACTTCTCTTTTGGGAGGGGTCATGTTAAGACTCAAGTGCATTTATTTCAGAAAGCGGGGAGGGTACAGATAGTAATAACATATTTTTAACGTATGTTATACATATATCAGATTGACTTTATTGTTCAATAAATATATTTAGAATTACTATTAAAATATTTAGAAATACAATACACCAATAATCACATATCAGCTTACTATTGTTACGCTCCTCACCTCTATCCCCTGGGGGAGTGGCGGGTATAACTTTGGAATTTTAAATTGTAACCCCCAATTTTTGTTGCAACTTTTCGAATTCTTTCCTACAAAAATATGTCAGTTTTATTCGGTACATTTGTTTAAAAAATGAAAATTTATAAAGTTATCAATAATAACTTTCAAATTAGCAAAAATAACTTTCATTTCATGCAATATGAAACAATTTGTGAAGAATCTTATATGAGAGAAACATGTAAATGTGTGTAATGAAAAAATGTATTTTTAATAAATTATTACAATTAAAAAATACATGAATATAATAAATAAATAAACCAAATTATACTTTTATTTTATCTTACAATTATTTTTCTCAATTTCATTTTTTCTTTTTTAAAATTTTTCATTTATAGTGATCATTCATATAATTAAAAATTTGCACCACATTGGAATCTTCTTCATTGGCGATTCTTCTATAACAATGTTGTAAACTTCATTATAATTTCGGGGACAACTACACCGAGACAAGCAAACATCTTATAAATTGAATTTAATGCAACATTTAATATATTGCTCATAACTGATCTGATTCCTTTTGTATAGCCAAGGTGCTTTGAATAATTCAAACCCAAATAAAGTAACATCATTGCAATACTGTTCATTAAGAATGAGAGCTGTCAAAAGATACTTTTGATACCGGATACTCAGCGACAACAAAACATTCAAGATATTTTAAGCGTCAGACTCTATCCTCGCTCATCAGCCGAACTAAAATTCTCTAACCGGATTCGGGCTCAGCGACAGCAAAATAGTATTCAATAAGGTCATTTAGCAGTGGTGAAGCTGAAGGGTAATCGGGGAGACTTATACTACTCAAATTATTTTTCAATAAAATCTGCCGTTGTGTCATTTTCAATATTTTTGTTACTGAATCGTCGAAAATAAATGTGTTGGACTCCTTTTCCCCGTTTACGCGCGAGGGAATTACCAGGGCTGGAGAAATATACTCTTTGGGGCCGGTATCTGAGCGAGGAGCCTGCCAGTGGATAGACACCGGCTGGCTCTGCCGCGCATGCCCACAAGAGAACGTGCACTATACTGCGATTTTTCTAACTGCGACCCTCGAGGCCACTCAAATCCCATCTTCGCGATGGAATATGTCACGGCATTTTGCGTCTTTCTCAGTCGTTTTGCTAGATTTCGCACGATCGCAACCGTATGAAGCAGTGCTTGCAATCATGCGACTTCTACCGGCAAGACCGAGAAAAGACGCGAAATGCCGTGACATATTCCATCGCGAAGGTGGAATTTGAGTGGCCTTGAGGGTCGCTCTTAGAAAAATCGCAGTATATCTCCCTTTCTTTTGCATTGACTGGGCAGCAAGCCCAGCAGGAGCCCACGCTCTCGGCAGGCACAGACTTGTACAGCGATGCACGCCCACGTCTCGGTCAGGCAAATTCACCTCATCACCTGACGTTGTGGGAAAGTAGAGTTGTTTGTGTGCCCGTTTGTGTGATTTTTGTTCGTTTTTTCTTTACGAAACAATTAATGAAGCTAAATATATAGTGTTGCAGTCTATGTCCCACTGAATATGCCTCAAAAGCTAAAGATATGGTGTTGCAGACAACGTTCCACTGACTGTGTCACATATCTTATAAACGGTTCACGATATCGAAATGCAGTTTTCGATACCTGAACTGCGGAATCACGAGTCAAGTAATATGCCGTAGAGATAGAAATAGTAGCAATACGTAGTAATATATCGTGTTAGATAGGAAGAGTAGAAAAAGTAGCCATGACAATGAATGAACTTTCAGGGTGAAAATTATTTTAAAGAAACAAAATTGTATCATTTAAAATTCTTGATACAATAGTGACTCAGATGGACTGAAGGTTTCAAGATTTCGAAAACTTTCATTTTATTGAATTTCTTGACGAAACGCAGTTTTCCACCTACAAAACGTCCTTTCGTTCAGAAAAGTTTTCTTTTCTAATAAAACAATATCCATTCCTTGGCAGTGAGCAGCCTCAAAATGAAATGACAAATGTATACATTAATAATGCAAAATATATGCCTGCAGTTTTTTTTTGCTGAAGTATTTGTTAGACAAATTGGTCTAGAAAAAAATATCAAGAGACGGTTTGGTGATACAACTCAGTCTAACTTTCCCTCTATAGAAAGCATTATGCGAAAGGAATATTATTACAGTTAAGACAATCCTGAGAGATTCCGTGGGAAATTAACTGTGTAGAAACGAAAGCTTTAAAGAACAAATTATCGACGTTTTTGTTGAACGATGAATGGAGCTAATTTACAAAAATATGTAAGATAAGATTTTCAGAATACTCAATTGCATGACTTTAGCTTCGCCACTGTATTTTAGGTGTCAGGCACTATCCTCGCTCATCAGCTAAACTAAAATTCTCTAACTCTAATTCTTTTTGACCAATCTGTGCCAATAACCCCTGTTGATAGCCTAAACTTGTGCTAAAATCGGCTTCTTACGTTCTTACAAAACCAGAACCGGCATCAGACTTCATTGATCAAATTAGGCTCGCCGTTACTGATTACGTTAAGCATTTTTAGATTAAATATACATTGAGTTCGATAGAAGTTCCGCTACTGAATTCTAACAAACTCCTGAAAGCAAGATTGATGCCAATTTTATATAGATACCATTATTATTACGTTTAGCTAGCTCTATTCCCTTTGAACAACAGTTGTGACTTTTAAGCTGAGTCCATGTATTGACGTCTATTTTTCCCACAGTTCTCTCGTTCAATTAGTGACAAAAATTCACATTAAGTTGGCAACACTAGTAACACGCAGTGTATTTGATTCCGACTTTAGATATGTTACTTGTTTAGATTAATTTCTTTGTACTAAAAATATTTTTAAAGTCATCTTATAAACACTTACGTTTTTATTCAAAGTAAATTCCAATTTCTATGTAAATTCATTAGTTTCAGCACTGCTAAATTTTTAGATATTTCTGGAATTGTCTGAAAATATCTGAAAATGTCTCGGGCAGTCCCGATTCTGAAGGGACACTGGAAAGGTTATTAGTTTCTCAGAGATGTTTTAGATATGGTACTTTCTCACACAATTGTGACGGTTCACCATTTGGGGGGGGTCATGACCCCTGTAACCCCCCTTGGATCCACGCCTGCAAGGGAACCACTGTACGCCATGATGGAAATGTACTATTTTAATATATTTCTCGCATAAAAAATATGGTCTTTAAAAATATTTGTATTTTCCATCTGAGAATATAAAATGAACACTTCAATAACATAGTACGAGCTTTACATTCCCAGCGTTTCATAAGGTAAACCCACACAATTAGTCTAGTTTTCTCTCTTCCTCATGTTTGGGTTACAACGGTCGGAAATTGTCAGGCATTGTGCTTATATCTGAGAACAGATGCCCATTAGAGCAGTAGCAACCTTTGTTCTTACAATCTGCATGGGCGTTCAGCATAGCTAGTCGAAGTGTAGATTTGGGATGTGGGATTTGTGGATCGGGGGAAGTAATGGCTTCCGTGTCCCCTTCTGAAACAGTCACTGCTCTTCAATTGCTTTGTCTAATCAAAACAAAGCTCACAACCAGGGATTGGATTATAATGGAAATGCATATTTATTCTCTGCAATCAGGCGGTATATTCACTTGATATGTGTATGAAACCACATTATATAATAAACTACAATTTTACACCGCATAAAATGCTTATTGTGACAGTTTTCTTAATATGCATAATTTTTTTGCAAATTGCTCGTTCTTTTGTATATTTTACTTGATAATGTTTACCTTATTCTTAGTTATTTCTTTTTATCTCAATCTGTAAAATTAATTTCAAGTTTTGTAAAGTGAATTTGCATTTATGGAATTCATTGAAAGAGTATCAATTTTTTGTATCCAAATTACGTAAGATATTCCACCGGGAAATCATTATCATATCGCGTGAATTCCGATCATTTCGAATTTTCGGTCTATTTTACCTTGAAATTTGGTAACGCCGTTAATTTTTGCTCCTGACTTGAATTGTCTTCAACCCAACACCTCAAAATGGAGTATCCCTAAACCTTTATCAAAATGGAAGGCAAAATAAAAAATGACATTCTTTTCCACTAATAAAGTTTCATTTCTTATTATATAGTTTATATTTTAGTGCATATTTTCAAAGTTTTTATGTATAAATATTTACTGGATTATTAGAGCTAATATATTCTGTCCCTATTCACGACTCACTAAAGACGACTTGGAACCAAAAGTTGTGAAATCCCAGAATATTGCTTGCCAGCGTCATTTTGCTGAATCATTAGAGTTTAAAAATCTGATCCATATTCACAATCCATCATTAATAGATTATTATAGCATATACTATATTCGGGACCTATTAGCGACCTACTGCTTAGATCCAGAAGCTGTGAACCCCCAAAATATTTCTTCTCCAATGTGTATCTAATGGATTATTAGAGCTCATAAATCCGACTCGTATTCACGATTCACCACTTAGAACCAAAAGTTGTGAACTCCTAGAATTTTTTTCTACAGTGTATATTTAATGTATGAATTTTAGATCATATAAATCCGGCCCCTATTCACGCCCCACCACTTCTTAAAACCAAATATTGAATCCCTCCCGGCAAATAGTAACATGCAAACAGCATTTCCCTTATCACATTCCTTAAAACAGATTGCAGATTTAATATCAATGGAAATTGTTTATTTCTTTAAATTGAATAACGTTTAGTAATTAGCTTTATGTTTTCTTAGTCAACATTCTTTAGGTAGGGACATTCTGCAACATCGTTACAATCCATTTTGTACAGTGCTGTGTGCTGTTTTTAATACGTGAGTTACAACATTTTTACTCGGATGTACTCAATTGCGAATCCCTAGAATGTTGCTTCTGCAGCGCGAGAAAAGTCTGCACCTGAATCCGTGCGGTGCGACGCAGCTCCTGCGCTGTCGCGTTCCTGGCTGGTTTCGCTCTCGCGCTCATCACCGGCCTCCCCCCTCCGCCCCGGCCGCCCGCGCCGCGCCGCGGCGGCGCCCTGTGCCCTGCGGTTAACGCGCGGCCCATTTGCAGGGCGATGAGATAATTCATTATCGCGCCCACCGCCGAGCGGCGCCACTCTCGCCGCTCGCCGCCGCCACCGGCGCCGCCTACTTTGCTGCAGCTGCCAAGAGTTCACTTTTTACGGGAACCTGGCGCAAATGAAAATGTACGATATTATTTCGTTCGTTGAGGTCATTTTCTTGGGAGGTGAGGATGTTGCGGTAGGATTTCAAATTAGCAATTTTTTAGAAGAGTAAATTCGATGTTTTTCATGTCTACTAGGTGGTTCCTTACGATTACATCGCCCAAAAGCAAGAATTGTAGAAAAGCTATAACAGAAAGCTGGCGCCACACGAGTGCCGAAAACCTCAAAGTATTGTTTCATGTCATTCATTATTTACTCTGTAAATGTAACGAGAAGAGAAAGCTTTACAAATTTTGGAAGAATACAATCACTATTTATAAAAGAAAAAGGGTTTAAAAATATAATTGCAATCTTTTATATTTACCGATATATCTCTAAGCATGTTGCAGTGACTACAGCTTGCAAATCTGCCATACCATTTAACATAGAAATATAATGCAATGTATATAAAAATGTTTCAAGTGATGGCAGTACCACTTTTATTGCACAGAAGCGAGTCATGGGTATTGACGAGAAAGAAAAGTAGTAATATACAAGCATCAGAAATATTTCTAAGAGCAGCAAAAGACGGTTGCCTTCTAGACCAGTTCGAAAATGAAAGCATCCGAAACTACCTTAATATTTTCTCCATATTAGACAAAATAAAGGAAAAATATTCAGCGTGGACACAACACCTACAAAAGGATGAAAGACGATAGGCTCACAGAAGTGGTCTACCTTTATCGATCAGCTTGAATGAAAATCCTGGTCGACCAAGGCACCGATGGAAGACGGAACAAGCCTTCTGGCCTAAGCCATGAGAGGAAGAATAATATATAATTATGAAATTCTTAAAATGGTGTGTGTCAAACGATTGCCGCACATTACGTTTATATACCCTATGAGATGTTTGCGCTGAAAAACATTCAACTTTCGAACACGGAAAGCTCTTTATCATCCTTTTGCTAACTCTTAGCTCCCAAACGTCGACTGCTTTTGATATCATTTGCATGTCCTACAAAATGTAGTTGGTCTTGAAAACGACCTAATGAACAAATTACGTCTGTTTAACGTCCATTCTATTAACTTTAAGATACTATAAAAATGTAATATTACTGAAAATATTTCCACAGAAGCAAGTGATAATCCATAAAGAGCTCAATGTCTTTTATTTAAACCAAAGCCCCACTAACCACTCTAGTACCATATATTTAGCAACACAACAATTAGTTAGCACTAAATGTTACAAAAACATGCTTCGAGAGGACTCCAATGGCTCCTATACGCATAGGAACGCGACAATCAACGAGCGCAATGGGCAAACAATTATTTTGGGCATTAGAGGGTTAAGATACTCTTAAAATGTAACATTCTAGAAAACGTTTTGACGGAAGCAAGTGATAGCACATAAACAGCCCACTGTCTTTCAAGTAAACTAAAAATCACGAAATTTGCTTCAATAGAAATTCCAAGTTTCTCTCTAAATGAAAATCGTGGTATTTTAAAGTTTATGCTTATAGCACAATAGACATGGGATTATTTCAGCCTAGTTTAACTGAGGTTCTAAGTTAACTAGGACAGTTACAACAAAATAGTAATTTATTGAAAAAACGGAAAGTAGATTAATATTAGTTGTATTAATTGAGGGAATACTTTTTCAGCCATAATCTTTAACTAAGTTCTTGACTTCCCTGTATCAATTATTTTATTATTTTTTTGTTTTCTTGTGACCTGTAAGGTCTACTGAAATCAAAAACCACGCATGACGATGGTTGGCACTTTTTATTTGTATTGGTTGGTGTTGTATACCAAATGAAAACAACCCTCTTCTGTCTGTAACAACAATTTATTATTAACCAAAATCCCAAATGAATATTCCAATAAACGCTGCCAGGAGTCACAATATCAAGGAGATGTTTCGTAGCCGGGTCGTTATACAAATTACAGAAAGCCGTTAACCAAGAATCACAAGTGAGTATGCCAGGTACAATGTTTAAGTCCAGTTGATGCTCTACAAAATGCGGTCGGTGACGGAATGGCGGGGCCCTGGCCCCGCGGCTGCCTCGTCGGCTTTTCCACCCCTTCGCAGGGGAAGGGAGTCGGCTGCGTGCCCCCTCTTCTACAGGAGGAGGGAGGGGGGGCGCCTTCCACGCCCTGGCCGCTCTCCTGGGGCGGTGAGGCGTATCGCTTCTGCAGGCGCTCTCTGCGGCGCCTGTGCTGGCCTCTGGCGTTGCTGGCGGACTTTTGTAGTGCCGGCACAGGGGGACACTACACCCTCCCCACCTAATTGTGGGAGTATGGGGCGAGGTGCTTCTGCAGGCGTGCTCTACGGCGCCTGTGCTGGACTGTGGCGCTGCTGGCGGACTTTTGTAGTGCCGGCACAGGCGGACACTACAGTTGGTACAGTGTCAACCAAACACAACCTTTACATGCCAACCATCTCCACAAAATGAAACTGTTTTTAGGAAACATTTTATTAACACTTACGATAAAAAGCACAGGCAGTGACCACAGTTAAGAACAATTTTGTAGTTTCTTCATCATTTTTGAGTTACTGTAAAAAGTCTATTACCTTAAATTAAATGGACAATTGGTGTACCTCTTTCTGAATAGATCTCTTGCTCCGAATATGCTAATTTGTAATTTGATCTATCTTTATAAATTTATTTCCAAACCCCGATTTTGTCGCATCAGTGATAAGTTAACAATTGAAAAAGTTGCTAGTGGTCAGGTATTCGACTCAGTAATCGTAATTTATTCTATCCCTTGAACGTGACTTGGACCAAAAATGTTTGTGACGTATCTGACGTATTAAATTAGTGTAAAGCCAATATTATTCAGATGTTTTTGAATCTTTGTCGTTTAAGTATAAAATAAGGAGGGGAATGCATTTTTTTGGTTCAAACTATCACCTCTAGAAGGCATCCCCATATTCTAAAAGTATTAGGCCAGTGAGAGGTCTTCAATTCGTGTTTCAAATTTTGTGCTTGAAGTGGGCACTACTGATAGAGTGGACGCTATTTATGTGGTTATCCCACTCTTTACTATTGTGAAAAAATAAAATTTCACACGGATAGATATTTTGGACGGACGAGCAGACTGGCGGAAAGGCGGACGGACGGGCAAACGGGCTGACAGTTGGACGGGCGGATGGACGGGCGGCGCAGACGTTTTGCCGTCAATCGACTCGACGTGTTAGAGAAAGAAATTGTTTACACATAAAAGCAAGATTTGTCCGTTTTTCACTACCAGGGCCCGGCAATAAGAGGTTTTCTGTTGAAAAATTGCCGATTTCCGCCACACATTTACTTGCTCTTTACCACAGATGTAGTAAGACGAGAAAGTAAACCCAACAACTGGTGTCAACAAGCCCTTGTGTCCTTCCTTCTGCATTACCATCGTATTGGAATTGGTTGCAGTAAACCATGGAATTAACGTATCAGAGCAGCTGGCTTCCAGAATTGTCACTCAGGCAATGGCATCAACCCGCTGAGATGTTTCGTGTCGGAAACCCGCAAACAAAGGCGTTTGAAACCCAGGGTTTCAGAGGATAACTAGCACACGATAATGAAACTACGCCACTCAAATTAAAATGTAGAATATCGTATATTTCGCGGCAAATGTGCAGTAAAATTTTATTCCATTTTATAGTAGTGAATTCTTTGTTTTACAACTTTTATTTATGAACAAAGTGAGTTTATAAAGCAATACAATTTCACCAACACAATGGTTTCAATTAAGCTCGTAACCTTCACGTTCTTTACGGTCTTTTTTATTTTCTTCTATTCTTAAAAAATAGATATAGTATTGTGTAAAAAACCTGTTATTTTACAGAGCTCTTTTCTGTGCTCAGTTCTCTGTTCAATGTTCTTTTGCTTCGTTATTTTATATTTATTTCTTCACTTAGAATCATAACATGATGCTGCACCCATTAAGATAGTTTTGTTTCAAATATAAACGACAAATATATACGATCACTTATATCACGGAATGGGAATAGACAAATTGAATATGTAACTGAGACACGAAGAAAGATGTTAACAGTAAGCAGTCAAAGAATTTATATTTTATTTTCCAAATATTGCATTCAGATACATAATACAGCAACCATGACACCGCCATATTCTGTCAAAAGGGTCATAATGAAATTAATTCAAATTCGAGATCCCAGCCATTAAAAAAAATCATTAATATTGAATGAGAACCATTCTCAGTTCCAGTTAGTTATAGATAAGCCACCAAAAAAACTGACAGAAAACGAGAATAGATTAAACTGTTTTGCAGTATGTGAATGTAAGAGCAGTATTTGTAGAATCCTCTACGACACTGCAAAGCTTCGGCGATTTTGATATGTGAATAAAGTTTGATAATTCGCGTGACTGTACACATTAACTAGTGGTACTACAGAATGGCGCAGTCTTACGTATTTGTTTTCTATGTCCTTTGGTCACGGGTAGATATTCAGACGTGCCACATTCATTTGCCACCTGCCATCCATCGCTAAAATACACTTTTTGACATTTCCTTAATTTTTCGGTTTCCTAATAGTAAAAGAAATATTCTTGTAAGTGTACTAAAGAACAGTAAAACCTCGTCCTAAATGGCAATTTCTTTGAAAAGTTTGGAATCCTTTTTAAGAAAATAGCATTTTTGCGCTACTGTAAATGTGAAATTTGAAGATCATTTCGAAAAACTTCCTTTTGAGTCATTTGAAACACGTGCACTCAGAAACCCAATATTGTTTACAAATTCCTGGAAATATGCTTATTAATGGTGTGAGAGATCTTTTAAAAATTACATTTGCATAAGTTTTGAAAACAAAACAAAGATATACTCCAAAATGAAATTTACGTCATATTAAAGAGTGCAATTTGCTCTATGGGTTAGAAATGTCTGAAGAAAAAATTTTGATCCATTTTTGTGAAAATGGAGTTTGAGCGTTGGAAATGTGGAAATTTGACCTAGTTTTCACAGAAAATGGTTGAGTTTTCCAGATATTTTATATGACATTATTTAAATCACATGTGCTCGTAAATATAACAATGTGAACAAACCGCCGCGAATGTAAGTAGTAACAACCTGAGAGATATTACATTTTGTAATTTTTGAAACAACAAAAGAATAGAGCAATATGACATTTATGTCATCTCCTAGAGTACATCAGGCACTATCTACACGAAAAGTTTCAAGAAAAAGTATGGAGCCGTTTTTGAGAAAATCTAGTTTTTTGTAAGTTTCTAAAATTGCACATATTGCACGCAATATTGCGCGAAAACTACTAAAAGTTTCAAAAAAATGTATATGACCTTAAAGAAAAAACTCACTATAAAGAACCAATTTTATTTGAAGGAAAAATATCTATCTGCAATTTTGTAGTTGGAGGAAGATGCCGAATAAAATTCAAACTTTTGCAATTTTTGAAAATTCCGAGTTAACCGTGAAAATCGGATCTATACATTATAAGTGTTTTTTATTCTATTTTTGCAAGAAATTTAAAGAAAAAAATTTAGAACTGTTTTTGAGAAAATTTTGAAAATGTCCAGGTACTTCATATAAAGTAACCCCAAATTTTGAAGAAAGTTTTCAAAATTGCAGTGCCTTGACTGGAACCAGATCGACCGTGGAATGTCCATATTGACAGGAATCTTACCTATGGTTTAGGTGCTAGGGTTATTCAGACCGATGGACAGAGAGACGGACGGACGTGTTGGAAAAATAACAACACTGTTTCGGTTTCAGGGGACCTCAAAACGAGTATTTCCGTTAAAATCTCGAAATTGAACTGCCGCAGCATTACAAAACTTTCCCTATTCTACGTATATTACTCCGTATACGTACGTATAAGGGAAAGTATGAATCATTTGAAGTCCTATACGACGCATACTGTGGAATAAAATAATTTCAACATCTTTCAGATTCATATAGTAATAAGATTTTTGCCCTTTCAATAAGTGACTACCGGCTTTCTCTTTTTAAAACATTCTGTCTTCGTTTCCCCTCTATACTGCAAAGGCGACGGTGGGGGTGGCAGGTTGGCAGAGATGGCAGAGGTAGGGACGTCAACGGTCGCAGCAGCCGAAAAAGACGCGGAAACAGTAGCAGAGGCACTGACAAGCAGCGGGTGTAGTGGGGCAGGAGAAGCCACAGCCAGACCCGCAGCGACACGGTGTCAGGGTTAGTGACGGAGGTGCTGGCAGTGGCGTAGTTGAAATCGGAGATGGAGGCGGAGTTTGAGGTGGCGGCGGCGGTGGCAGTGGCGTTGGCGGTGCGGAGCCGGAGGTGGAGATCGGGTGATAGGAATGGCGCAGGATGTGGAGGATGGCGATAGGAGCGGCGCAGCGACGGGGTTGGTGGTGGGTTTGCTGGAGTTGGTGGTTGCTTTGAGAGCACTAGCGGAAAAAGGGGTAAGGATGATTACGGAGATGATGATGGAGGTGGTGGACGACAACACAGCGGACTACGGATGCGGGAATGGAGGTGGAAACAGAGGCGGAAACGCAGATGGAAATGGAGGCGGCAGCGGAGGCGGAAACGGAGGCGGAGGTTGGAAGCTGAGGGAGTTGGGAGTTGGAAGCAACGGAGGCAGCGTTGGAGTTGAAAACTAAGCGGAGCGGCTGGGGTAGGGGTTTGCAGAGGCGTTGGGATGGGGTTAGGGGTCCGAGTGGCGCAACGATGGGAACGGCGGCGGGGTTAGCGACGTGAGCAGCGGGAGTGGCAGGAATTGGGGTGGAAGCGGGAGCGGGTGGCTGATGAAGGGGCGGGGCCGGGGTCAGGCGGTGAGAGGTTGGCGGTAGGAGCGGCGCAGTGACCGGGCGGCGGCGGGGACGGTGACGAGAGCGGTGGCAGGAGCAGGGGGCAGTGGCAGGGGCGGTGGCGGTGGCGGCTGGGGCGTGACACGCGGTCGTTATCTGGACGGGGCCGCCTCGTTATTTCGCCCCTTCTGAAGAAACGTGCTTTCCGCTGTGATCACAGGGCCTGCGGCGGGCAGAGCGGCCGCGACGGCGCTTCGCTGTATCTGCACCCCCTCCCTCGCCGCAGCGCTAGATAGCGCGCGGAACCCGACGCTGTGAGTCCCGCGCTCGCCGCGGTCAACTTCTCGTCCGGAGCGGTGGCGGATTAAACGCACCTGCGGTGAGAAGATAGGGGAGGAGATGTGGCTGGCGAAGGGGCGACGGCAGTGGATGAGGCAGTGAAGGGTCGACGGCAGCGGAGAAGTGTAAACGGAATGAGGTGAAAAGAAGATAGGCGGAAATATGCTTAGGTAGGTGGTGATGAGGGGGAGCAGAAGAGGCGCAGCCTCCCTGACAATTTCGAAAACTATTCTGTTGCTTTATTGTGGTGCTTTATTGCCTGTTGCGTAATTGACTATTTTATTTCTTTAAATCCTAGTACCCTGAATTTGTCCGTATTTTTAACCTCACAATTGAGAAAGATTATTCATTTAGTAAAGGGTCACTACTAGCCATCTCGTAACGTTGTAAATAGTTCAGCATAAAATTAATTGTAGTCAGAAATTTTGTAATAACACATACAGTTTTATTCTTCTTCTGGTAGGTTTAATTTATTTTCTAGTACATCCCCAAGAAAGCTGGCTCAGGGATTGAACTGATGTCACTGCAGTGCCTCTTACCGGGAGTACTCACGTTCGAGCCCCGACGGTGGCAGGATTTTCGGCACTAGCTGGATAACTAAGTGGTGTTCTGTCGCTCTCTGGAGGCCTTTGGAGGCTCTCTGAATTCTAGCGGCCGGCTGCTCTGATACGTAGTTTTCCGTGGTTTCTCCGATGAATACCAGGCGAACGCCTGAGCAGTACCGTAACTAACGGGCAACGGACCGCGCGCGATTTTTTCCTTCTTCCTTGTCCTATCCTCAACCCTTACTTACACACACACCCACGCACACACATACACATTCACTCCATTACCACATGTCGGGAAGTCCGGTTGGATGCTTAGATGCGGCTTCTGTTGTGCCCTTCAAGAGGGAGATATCTGGTTGGGGAAAACCCCGCTAGCCGACGGATCTTATCATTCAGCGGGAGATGATTATCACCCCCTGCCGAGGAAAAACATACACTTCACTTACGGGACTAATGACAGCAGCTGACGGGCCCGGAGTCACTGATGTCAGTCAGTTAGTAAAACGCGGCGTCATAAACCGATAATAAATTTTCATGGAAAAGGGGGATTAGAAACGTAGTTGCCTCCTCTCTTGTTTTAGGTTGTGCATGCATGGATTATGCAAAAGCACGAGGCGATGGAGTGGAATGTAAAACAGCGGCTCTGGAAGAGCGTGAGATGGAACTAAGGTGGACATCAAAATGAAGGGCAAGGTAGCAAGGGGAGGTGCGAAGGACGGTGTGGGAAGATTGCAGAATAGTGTGAGACGGAGCGTAGTGAGGAGGTAGGGAGGTGAGAAGTCCAACAGAGCGAGAGGTAGAGACGACCAGGAAGGAGAAGGCAGGATCTTGCGCGGAAAGTTGTTCAGGAGTGGAAGAAAACTTTTTCTTTGTGTTTAGTAACGTTGAAAATATATCAAATATCTCTGAGTCGTTCTACTAGATACAACGTGTCCAGAATCTTCCATTGTAAAAAAAAAATACCCCACATTCTATGTTCTAGATATTCATGAAGAATGTTAAATCCATTTTTTCCAAACAAAATATCTTCAAGAAAATTTAGCTTAAATGTTACTTCTGGGCGCGAAATTCAAACCGTTTGCCGCGTCACAGCAGGGACCCGTTGCTGCGTCTGCCACAGGGGCTTGGCGAAGCGTTTTCGATGACATTGTCGAGTGAGGCAAACATCGCTTGCTGTGCACTAGAGTTTCATAATAGAATTAATTATTGTGTGTACTATTCATGTAATCTATTAAATCTACTGTAATTCAATTTTGTTGTATGTTGTAACCACGATATTCAGAGCGTATCAATGAACGCTGAACTTGAACCAACCTTATGGAAATTAACAAAATTTCTGGAACGTTTGGAATATGTTTTCCATGTCTTCAGTGTGAACAAATGCATTGTGCTTTAGAAAGCCACACGCAATAAACAAGTCCTTGCAATTTCTTTCCATAATGTCATGACATACGTTAACAGAGTTTTGCAGCTGAAATGTTCATTAAAATCGTTTAAGGGCTGCAATACTGGGACAACGGGAAAAATGAAGTTTTGAGATAAGAGATCATCCATAAAATACGTAACACTAAAGTGGGAGGGAGAGGATCTGAGGCAGCGTTACGCCGCGTTACATAGAGATAGGGAAGTGCGTTACAAGGGGGAGGGGGTATTAAAAATACTCGAAATTTGCGTGATGGCCGGCCCCTAAACGCGTTTAAACTTTTATCTGGTAGTAGAATTACAGGTCTCACACGTCTAGTAACTGGTGCATTAAGATATATTCATTACTACTAAAAGTATTCATAGGAGTTCTGATAATAACAAAAGTGATAAAATATTTTTAAATGAGTCATATATTAAAATTCTTATTTTTAGATTTGTGTCGTATTTGCAGCCCACGAACGAAATATTCATATTATTATTTCTAGGCTTGCAGTTTGAACTGCTGCTTTCGGGAGTTTCGGTTTCGGGCAGCTCCAGCAAACCGTAGTCTGCTCAGATAACCCGATGAATGATTCTACACAAACTATTAGGTAGATTTTCTCCCCCTCAGATGTAATTGCTTCCAATGAAGGTTAACCCCTTGAAACTTACCTCAAATAAAAATATTTTTGAAAACAATGGGTATTTAATGAGCATCCTTAAAAGAACCTAGCAAATTACTCATTATTTCTAAAGATAATCCTGTGAGCTGATATGACGAACTTCCTGCTTCCGCTCGGAATTTATTTTATAGGGGCTGTTTGTACAAAACACGCTAAATGATGCTCAGGGGAACATCGACATCGTGACAGTGACCATCGACATCGTGACTGTGACCCGCATAGCGTTCTCGCTGAGGAATGTGTATTTTGGCCTCCGCATTCCTGTTTCGTAGACAGACTGAATGCGTGCCACTCTCACGCAGCCTTGTGGTAATTTGAGAAATCATTTTTGAACGAAATTGGCGGCGAGTTGGGAAAATTTATATTGGTCTAGCAGTTTCTCTTCGTGTTGTAGGTAATAGCTACGTACTACATTAAACGCATGTTCTTTTTTTCAATTGATCAGTGTACGGCGATGACAGATTCCAATTCCGTCGACCCACACTACAAAGCTCGACGCGACCAAGCAACAAACTAATGTGTATGAAACATAAGTTTTTCCCCAATTTTTACCCTTTTGCACCAACATCATTTTAGTAAACAATTTTGTCAGTCATCATGTGGAGCATATGCCATTTTCTCAGTGTTAATAAATGGACACCACGTAGAGTGCTTGACTGGGCACCCAACTGTGTACCGAAAATATTCACCAACAAAATTGTCAGCCTCCGGCTATACAAAATGAAGCTGGCGAAAGTATCAGTTCCAACTGCTCATCCAGAAATAATTCATGAACTCAATATTTTAATGAACGAGCATTTTAGTTGCAAATTGTTATCATATGTCATGACTAGACCTCGGAAGTTTAGGCACAAAAAGATGATTTAAGCACCTAAAATATGTAACAAAATTACAAAATTACGCGCTATTAGGCATGAAAATAGACGTTTTAGGCACTTAAAACCAAGCAAACAGAAAAAAATTGGACAGCTGATCACAAAAGGATTAAATTAGGCAATTTTTATTACGCAGGATGTTATGTAGTTTTTTTTACATTTGTAAGAGAGACTACAAGCATTTTTATTCGCTTTTATAATTAACAGTAACGTGCAGTAGCAGTAATTTAGCAGTAACGTAATTAGCAGATCCTATTTTATCCCCTAGGGTTGTTAGTCTTGAGGGTATGGAAGATGAAATGCTGATAACAAGGGGTGAAAGGACGATACACATACAGACAAGAAAAACAACCATGCCCGAGGTGGGACTCGAAACCGCAATCCTTTCGTCGGAGATACGACTTGGCGATCTCTGCACTACTGTTGAGCACTACTGACTTGGCGATCTCTGCTATCCGGACCGGCTGTGCAATTTTTTTATTTATTGTTTAAAAATAAATCTCTGAGAGAGAATTATGGGTTTCAGTCTAAATCTATATATGTCAATATGCCTAACCTTGGGCATCCGAAGAAGTGTTTAAGATAAGATTAATGTATATTTCTCTCTGAAGATATTCAAATGTTGAAACAAGTCAGTGACACTAGTGTGAGCCTTAATAGTATTTCAGATGCAAAATGGCTAAGGTACAAATATTACAAACTTCTTTTCTGTGCAAAAGATTTTAAAAAAGTACAAACAGAAAAATATGTCATTTGGATAATTTCACATTCATTGGAGAATATAAAAAAATATTAATAACTCAAGCGGGTAGAAAAGCTACTGGAAATTGTGCCATACTCCTCATTCTTGAAAACTTAATTTTTAATTCGCGTTCACGTAATGACACTCTGGAAAATAGTTTTATACTCCTTTCATTGTACACACGAATTATTGATCTTGTGATTTCGGGCGCGTCAACTACTGTGGTCAATATCCCCATAAGGGTAGTGCATGTTTAATTAAGGGAGGTGGGGGTGACCTTTTCTCCCGCTATATATTGAGATTCGGCGCCGACCTGCACGCCAATTTTCCATTACACATCGGTTTTCCCCAACCAGGTATCTCATACCAACGGGACATCACACGCCGGACATGCTCTAAGCTTCCGGCTGGACTCCCTACATGTGATAGTGCACTGGATGTAAGTGTGTGTATGTGTGTGTAAGTAATGTTTGAGGA
Source organism: Acheta domesticus (assembly GCA_031308135.1). Classification (NCBI taxonomy): domain Eukaryota; kingdom Metazoa; phylum Arthropoda; class Insecta; order Orthoptera; family Gryllidae; genus Acheta; species Acheta domesticus. The sequence continues at coordinate 159,144,999 of JAHLJT010004567.1, forward strand.
TAGGACATGGAAAAGGAAGGGAAAATTGCACGTGGTTCGTGGCCCATTTTTTACGATACTACTCCAGCATTCGCTTGGTATTGAACGGAAAACTTCAGAAAACCATCGATCAGAGCATGCGGCTGCGAGAATTCTCCTCCAAACAGTGGCTGAATTCGCCCTAGCTCTCTCTCTCTCTCTGGTGTCGAAAATCTTGTCCCCATGGGAACTCAAATACTAGGATCTCGCGGTCAGAGACACTGCAGTGACATTAGCTGGTTTGTGCCCACGTTGTTGTATTAAAATTCACTGATATTACGAATTCCATCAAAATATAATGGGTGTGACAATTTCCTTAGTTTATCGAGAGAGAATTATATTGTCCCTATGTACCTGTAAAATGTTAATTCAGTGAAACGTGTTTTACTGTTGAGCAAGATTTACTTTTTTGAGTTCACAATGCCTTTTAATTATTTCAAAGTTTACAATATTGTTCGATTCTGTGGGTTAAATATTGTGTGTTGTTGACATCCCTCTTCAAACCTTATCACAGATCGAGTTTGTTTCATCTGCTGTGAAAGGAAAAGGTAAATTATTTTCGGGAAATACTGGTTTTGGAAACAATTTATATTTGGTTATTCAAACTCCTCCAGTAAATAATCCAGATGAAACATATTCTAGGAATTGCGACTTTACAGTATAATAACCTACCATTATGAGGTAATGATTCTACACACCATTCATTTTTGTTGCTTAGCTAATCATTGACATCGTTCTCCCTATGCTTCTTTGAAGAGAAAAATAAAACACGTATCACCGCTGATTACTTTGAATTATATCTCTTCTGATTTTTAGATAGTCCTTTTTCACATCTGAATGGGGGGTTTTATTTATTTCAATCTTAATTTTACCATGTAGAGACATTTGTTAGTTCTGTGATTTGCTTGTAATTGATCGTCATTTCTCTATTTTGCCCTCACACTACCTTCCATATACATTGCATGTTGCACAATTCTTTGAGATACCGTTCCTATTTATCTTTTTCTCTTTTTTTTAAATTTCTCACCATTCTACGCACTTACTTCGAAAAGTGGCAATTTTTCGTCAGAAAAACTCTTATTGTGAGATCCTGATATCGAAAAAGCTGGTAAATCTTGTTAAGAAGCCATGTAGCCAGAATCCACGTTATGTGGATCCTTCATACGAAAAAAATATGTACAGCAAAACTTCTGTTCGTTTGTCCCTCCGTTTGAAGTCAAAGCATGAACCTAACGAATTCTGTCGATTATCACAAAATTGATATTCTCTGATCGATCTGGCTGAACCAGAGACCCATGAAGTCTTAACATTTTACAAATTTCCTTAAAGCGGCTAAAAATTCTTGCATTAACTTTTTTTCGAATAGAGGAAAGGACGCTTCAAACTACATAGCGTCTCATACAGTAACACTCTCAAAAATTGTCTCTTGTTTTGATGGAGATTTGCAAGGCCCTGTAGAGAGCTATCGCGAGAACATTTTCGCTTCCTCCCCAACACACGAGTATATTATTACTTTCAGACTACGCGCAATCGCTGCTCAGGAAACATCGCCATCCTGGGCCGACAAAGCCCGAGCGCCACTCATTTTTGTGTTTCAAGGCTCGAGTTAAGGAAACGGGGAGGTTTAGCCAAGCGCCGCTCGTTTGTCATGAGTCAGTACTATTGCAAATATTTGGAAAAAATCCACCTGGTCGCAGCGCATGTTTATCAAGAGGTCATTTTTATAATTAACTTCTACAACATGTTCCAATATTAAGTAGTTTATTTATTTATTTATTTATTTAGTATTAAGTTTGCCACTCAATGAAGTGTCAATCTTACTCGTATCCTTTGTTCTGTTGACGTGTCCCTATTTGTCATTCCTTTGTTATTGACCTAATGAAAACAGAACAATCATTTATTTCGAAACGCCTCATTTTATAAATGATGTACTAATTAATGTGAAACAAATTTTAAGTTTCTGTTTTGTGCCTTTAATTTCCCGTCTGCCTATAATAAATGGAACCTATTTATCAATGAAAAACTTTGTGTAAATTTATACAAAAGCTACCTTGTTATTTCTGCGCCATAAACAAATCCTGCCAGCAACTTCAGATTCACTTTGCGTGAGCTCAGGGTACGATAATTTCATTGGTGATTGGGAGGTTGCAGATTAACTCCTGACAAGGTTACAGGCTTTCCCTTGACGGGTTTAACTTTAGCGAATTTGTGATTCGTACGGAAATCAAATTCATAATCCAACTGCTCTGATCAGTTGGTTACTAGATTTTCGTGCTCACATGCAAACATGCGGTGGAGCAGCTCCCCATTCAACCAGCCACAGATCGCGCGCGATCTTGCCTCCTTACAGTCCAATCGCCGGGTGCTGTCGAAGCGATCTAAACCCGTAATCAGTTAATCTAGGATTGCTAATATGCCAGAAGCTCTCTGTGATCTGATGAATCACACATCGGTGCTCCCCAAGAGAGGTGCCAGCGGCGGTCATGCACTCCACGCAAATAGCGGTGCCTGATAGGGCGTGACGCACCGCCTTCTGGAATACAAAGCCTGGCGACGATTTTGTGACGTAAGCACGTGTAGGCCAAGGCCTGCTTCACTCAGGCCCCGAAGCGAAATTGTCACGTGATCAAGGTAGTCGGTGGTCGTTTGCTCCCGTGCATGTGGTGTTTCATTATTTGAGAGTGGCCGTGCAGCGTTTTGTGCGAGTTTTCAGTGTTCAAATCGAAATTCATATTGCTTATGTTCTTATGGTGTGTTATTAATTACCGCGCTTCATGTGATTGTTGCTTTCAGCAGAGGTTATTATGTGCCGGTAGTTTTTGTATGTGCATGAAATAAACTAAGTTAGGTTAGTTTATTTCATGCACATACAAAACATAGGTTAGTTTATTTCATGCTAAAGTCGGAGATCTCACAGTGCCGGTAAAATTACACAAACGTCTTCAGGTGATGCATATATAGAATATCTAGCCATCTTGTTATTAATGAATAATCGTTTTGTATTTGACAGAAAGTGCTTTGTGCAATTTGATTCCTTTTTATTTCAATCAAGAGTGGATTCGACCGAGAACCGTTTATACGTGATAAAGTGTGGGTGATAGGTGCATGTTTCCTATTATACGCTTTCAGTATTTACATTTTGTATATTCATGTTTCAATAAGTGAATATAAGTATTTGTGTCGTTTATGAACATTAAAAAAGTACCTAAAAGAACGAGTATCAATGTTACTTGTTTATGTAAATTTCAACTTGATATACTTACGGTAGGCTACAACTAGATGTTCTTACTTTCCCGTATACGTACGTATACACGCAGTGATATACGTAGTATAGGGAAAGTTATGTAATGCTGCGCGAAAAAATGGCCAATTTTCGGCGGAAAAAAATTAATTGCCGGGCCGTGAAAACGAATAAGTGGATAAAACCAGTTGCTAAATTAAGAAAAAAAAATCTTCTATCTCGTGGTGTGGTCAAAATACATGATTTGTTGCTTCTTTATACTTAAAAAATCGATTGACGGCATTCCGTCCGTCTGTCCGTCTGTGGTCAACGCTAGCGCCTAAACCGTTCGGTCGATTTTCTTCAAAATGATATTCCCCAGTCGATCTGATTCTAGTCGAAGCTTTGTGAATTTGAAAAAGATTATTTAATATTTGGGGGTACTTCCCGGAGATTTTCCCGGAGCCTCCCGGAGATTTTCAACATTTTCTCAAAACGGCTCCAAATTTATTCTTTAAATTTCTTGTATGAATAGAGGAAAATACACTTTTTAACATGGACATAGGTCCGATTTTCACGTACAGCTCTGAATTTTCGAAAATTGTGAAAGTTTGAATTTTTTTCGGCGTCTTTCTCCAACTACAAAATTGAAGATAGAGATTTTTTCTTCAAATAAAATTTGTTCTGCATATTGAGTTCTTTAATAAAGGTCATGTAAATGTTTTTCACAATTTTGGTAGTTTTCGTGTAATATTGCGTGCAATATGTGCAATTTTAAAAAATTACAAAAACAAAATTTTCTCAAAAACCGCTCCAAATTATTTCTTTAAACTTTTGGTAGGGATAGTGAAAATAGTACTCTATCAATGATATAAAAGCCATTTTGGTCTATCGGTTGGGTTTTTCAAAAATTACCAAAATGTAAATGTTTTTACTTGTCTCTCACGTCGTTAATATTTACATTATCGGCGATTTTTTTACATTATTATATTTACGAGTATATATGCTTTAAATAATGTCAAGTAAAGTTTCTCGAAAACACTACCGTTTTCTGTGAAAAGTAGCTCGAATTTCGGCATTTTCAGAAATGCTCAAACGTCATTTTCTCGTATATGGCTGCAATTTGTTTCTTGAAACTTTTGTAACGGATAGTGCTAATTACACTTATTAGGATAGCGTGAAGTTTATTTTAGTTTTTTTTGTTTTTTTCAAAAATTATATAAATGTAAATTTTTTGAAAGATCTCTCACATCTTTAATATGCACATTATCCGCAATTTGTAAAAATGATTATATTTGTGAGTGTAAGTGCTTCAAATAACTTCAAATAAAGTATTTTGAAAACTCAAAAATTTTCTGTGAAAATGAGCTTCAAATTTCGCATTTTTAGTAGTGCTAAAACGCCATTTTCTCTTAAACGGCACATAATTTTTAAAAGAAATTGCCATTTACGGCTAGGTTTTTGTGTTCTTTAATATTCTAAAATTAATGTTACTGTTCTACCAATAGGAAACCGAAAAATTAAGAAAATGACAAAAAATGTACTTTTGGCGATGATAGATGGTAGCTGGCAAGAAAGAGTATGTGGCAATTCCGAATAGCTAGCGAAGACCCAGGAAAATAGAAAACTAATACAGGAAAGTCTGTGCCATTCTGTTTCTGTTTTTTGCCAATAAATAAATAAAATAAATGCGGTCATGCTTAATTTTTTCAAAATACAGGTAGTTTTTCTTTAATTTTGTGACAAACGTAATAGGCCGCTGTAAATTTACTGCGCTTCGGACAGCTGGATGCGTCGTAAATTAGAATGTGCAATTTTGTATATTATTTCTTTCTTCGTTTCTTACATTCGAACTTTGTTATAGACTTACACATTAATATTTTAGAAATTGTTTATTTTGAAATATTTGAAATAAGTAAAAAGAATTAATAGCTCTCAGAATAGCGACAATGCAGGGTCTGCAACAATGGAATTCACTTTGCGCTCGCGAATATCTGTGAATTATTGTCATTGTTGTGAACCTAATGGAGCTGTATGAAAAGGAGTTATAATTGTCTAATTTATGTTGATATTTGCAGGCAAATATTTAGTTTTGCACCAAATGCTGTACCATTTGTAGTGAGTAGAGAATTTGTTGCATGGTTTTAAAATACTCTTCCCTAATCATGGCCCAATGGAAGGAATTTCTATATTTCCAGGGTATCAGGCTTCTTTTTCCAATACAGGGTTACAAAACTTTTTCATTCTATTTTTGTGAAGTTGTAGAATTCACATAGTTCTGACAACACTGCAATGGAAATAGTGAGTTCCAAGCGAAGATGTTAGTAGCGCATAAAGTGCAATATTACAGTACTACTTAGCTGTTTTCTCTAACACGGGAAAGTAAGTGCTGTTGTAGCACCACTAGTTTGCTTTGATTTGTTTTATTTGGTCAAAAAACAGTGAAAACTGTGTCTGACGTATGGGAAAGATTATTTGCGCACATTTTCTTAAGTTACACAATCGCTTCCCAACATTTTACCTATAAATACGATAGTTGAAAGACGAATAAAATATAAAAAAGATATAATAATAAAATTTTAAAAAGCGGGAACTTAGCAATATTTGAAAAACTAGATGTTTCTCTCCCGAGTTATAGAAAACATACTTGCAACGGTAAACGAAATGTAGATGCGATTTCTCCGTATTGCTAACAAAATTGTAGCTCACCCTCAGGTCTACTCCTACCACTAAAAGCAAAAGGCATGCTCAACAAATCGTGCGCATAGTGAAACTACATTTACGTCCAGAAGTAAAACAAGGGGCCATCTCAGCATTTGCTCAATGAATCAGGGAAACGGGACAAAAACCTGATCGAGATGGGAGTCATTGACCCGGAAGCTGAAGTACATTACTTGTTACTTACAGGCGTATTAAGTCCTTTTTAAAAATTATACAATATAAATATAAACTAATTTACTATACATTATTGTTTTGTTAAAATAAACATAATTTTTGTTTTTGACGATCAGTATTGTCTCAAATTGCATAGAAGCAGTTATGCAGCAGAAAAGATATTACTCTCAACTTAAATTTGTGTACTCACTTTATTCGTTTAATGTCATCTGGCAATGCGTTGTAAAGTAACGTTCATGTACGTAGATTTCTTGTACTGAGCTGCTGATACTGACACTTGATGAACGTGATTTTTATGACTTGTGTTGTAATTATAAATATCAGGTTTACATGAAAATATGTTCCCACCGTTAAATAAGTCAGTTTTGACAAAGATTACAGATTCGTAGATAAATAGGCAATGTTGATACATTGTACTGGCCTTGGAACATCCGCAAGGCCTGCTTGCGGATGATTGAAATATATCCATTTTAATTTCCTCAAAATCAATAATGATAGTTCATTTTGTCTTAGTCAATTTTACGTTGCCGAAAGATGCGCAGTTTGTAATCCAAAGTTTCTCTACTTCCCTCTCAAAACAAACCACGTTTGGCGAGGCCGCCGAAGCCTGGAGGACTTTCGACTACCGTGATCACGTGACTCAAAACTATGACGTATGCTTCGGGGCCTGAGTAAAGCTGGCCTTGGTGTAGGCTCACGAGAGACTCTCTGGCCGAATACTCCGTTTATTATGCGTTTTGCTATGTTGTGTTGGTTGTGATTTTTCAGCAATTTGATTATTTTTAATTAAAGAAATTCGAACTTCGTAAGTACAATTTGTTAACAGTAGTTTCTGATTAAGTTCACTTATGTCTTAGATCTGAAATTAATGCAAATACAGGCAAATTATATATTTGTGCTTAAACGTGTTACGAGGCTTCTAGGTTACTGTACATATTGATCATACAGTGTTTAGGACTTACGTGATTACACAGTAAACAGATGTTAAAAAATTCGGAACTATTCAAACCCTCATTGTTTCATTTATAACCCATCACAATAATGCCTTTCAAGTGTTGCGTGCCCAATTGTAAAGGAAACTACCTAAATGGCCTCACTGTTGGTGTGTTCGGCTTCCCAAAGAGAAAGAGCCTAGGAGTGCGTGGATCAGGGCTATTTGTAGAGAGAAAACTTTCATACCTAATAATAACTCGGGGGTAGGCTTTAAAAAATACTTTAAACTTACAAACGTTGGTGATAGTGATAGTGATAGTTATTGAATTGTTGGAAAATGGATTCAGTCTTTGCATCATCACAGTTAAGATCCTGTCACCCACGTATCTAGCATAAAATATTACTTCATTTTGACTTAAGATTACTGTGTCTGCTGCATAACAAGTTCAGAAAAGAGGTAACTCATGGGTCCACCTATTGGAGTCCCCATGGAAGAGGAGGACGAAGAGGAGGAGGAGGAGGAACTGTTTACCTAAACTATTTTCTGTCTTTAAAAATAAAAAGACCAAAGTCTGACACAGTTGAAAAATTCTATGCACAGAAAAGTGAATATATTTTAATTATATAGCTTAACTGCTGTTTGAGCTACATATGAGCCTTAACCTAATTTTATCGGACATACATATACATGAGAAGGAGAATAACAATAGAAAGAAAAATGGGAAGACGTACTTCTATGACAGTACTTCAATTAGCAATACTCGTATTGAAATCGAAAAATAAAGTTACGTCAAAAGTGAATTCTAGCCGTCAATAGGATGAGTAATTCCCGTGGCAGAAACACAAGTCTCATGTGACTGTTATGCTTGGACGGAAGTTTTTATCATCCCAGCTGCAATACTAACCTAATGATCTCGCAAGGCTGTAATGAGGTCTGGAATCGCTCGTGGAGACGACTGAATGACCTCAAATCGCCTTTCAAATGCATCGTACCTTTTATCGCGATTGCCAACCCATGCGTTGAACATATCCTCTTTAATTTCTTCCACCAGTTTGTCTCACTAGCATTTCACCGTTATAGTAGATAACCGTAAAACATCTTCCTCTCTTTAATGACTCATGACTTGCGGAATATTGGATCGATACTGTGTTCTATTTGTCCATTTACAACTCCCTTTGCTATGAACTTTGATGACGTGCTTTTCTGTGTGCAACGACCTAGCTATCTTAAGAAATATGTCGTCACCGGTGGAGGTTTTAACTCCGACGGCTGCGTATCTCCCAATGGATTTGAAAATGTTCGTAGAAAGGTACTGAGAAATGGCAAGTAAATAAAACTTTATGTAATGGAAACCTCAATGACACGACTAAGGAAGGGAACGAGTTATTGAATTTGATTGTTAACGAGAATGACGTGAACTACGATACCTGTGTTTGAACTGAAGAGAATTAAATGTGATTATTGCTATAAGAAATGTAAACATCATTTTTCCCACGTCCATGAATTACAAAGTGATAGAGAAACATTTTCCTCAGTAAGATTTCATATAAGGCGAGTCGAATTCTTCACATCTGTCTACTGTTTTCTCTCCAAACGTGAACCAAATTCAACCTGCAGGATAGTACGATGTCCTAAGAACTTTTTCCTGCGTTGACTGGAAGTCGTTCCACGACAACAGTTTATACGTAACGGGGTAATGCTTGCTAGCTATCTGTGTACATCACCGGTCAGTAGCATCTCTTACAAGATTTTTAATCCTCATTTTCATATTTTTCTATTCAACACCATACAACTGTTTAAGCGACGATACTTTTAGACATGCAAATGATTTTGGCTGTCCGAGTGACGACGCCTCGCATTCTTTACTGCCTTCGCATTCGCCACAGCCTTCGAGGCGGCGGCGCCCGAACAATATGTACCCGCATGGCCTATAACTCCACACCTTTCCTTATTCTACCAGGAGGATTCCTTTTCGGGGCGAACACTAGGCTCTTTGGTCTTACCCGCACCCCGATCAAGTGCAAGAACACCTTCTGGCTGGTAGCTGGGTCCCGCCAAAACGCAGTTCCCCCTCTCGGGAACCTTCCCATTTAACACTAGAACGACGGCCTTTTCTACATAACTAGAACGACGGGAGCGGTCATTTTGACCGCAAGCATTTATTTGTTTTTTAATGTGACTAAAGACACAATGCTTATGTTCTTGTAGTTTTATGAACTTAAGTTATGAAATATACAAAATATTGATAAATAACAGTTTTATGTTGCATCAATAATATTAACAATAGTTTTACTACTAAGGCAATAATACACTTATAGAAAATAGACAACAAATACAGATTTTGTTTCCCGGGTTAATCTCCACAGTTAAACGCAAATTTTATTCATGCTTCGGCTGCATTTTACTCTTACAACGAGCACATTCGTCTGCAGCTTTGCATGGATCGGGCCAGATAAGAGCTACTAGCTTTCAAGGCTAGTGGCGAGTCGAATCTATGCTCCACCCCAGTAAGCACAAGCCCTAAGTTTCTGATTGGTCTCCCAGCATGCGTGGTGGCGTAATGCATAAACGTGTATGTGCAAATATGCAGAGGGAGATCGTGTTGTAAAGCGGGTCGTATACCAGTCCCTTGTGTTCTATCAGGAAACTTTCTCCCCGGAGAGAGCACCTAGGCGCTAACTTCCCTAGGCGCACAGCACACCCTTGGGTTGGTAACCGGATCTCGCCGTAATGCAGTTACCCCACTCAAGAACACCCCCACTTCAGCCTGGGTCGCGCCGTTCTGGCAGATCAGAGCTCCTAGGTTTTCAGGTTAGTACCGGAGTCGAAATAAGCGTGACTCAAAATGTGCCGAGACAAGTCCCTCCTCTTGCCCAGAGCATCAGGTCACGCCGCGACGAAGCCATGTACCCAACTGTGGGCCACCCGAGCTAAGACCTAGGGTACTCAGGGCCCCAACCTGTCTCTTCACTGTCTCCACCTTTAATATATCGACGTGACTACAGCCGGAATCTAGGTAATCTGACAGGGGGGTTCATGCTTCCCGTTTGGACATTTGTATGTGAGTTTAAGATTCACCGCCAGTTGCACAGAGGATGTCGGCTATGCAGCTGGCAGCCGGCATCCGGATAGCCAAGATCATTTCTATGCTTCTGGCAGCGGAAGACTACAACTTCACGTTTAGATGTGTTGGAGATTCTAGTCTCTCTCTCGCGACTGAACAGAGATAATCAATAGGTTCAAGAAGTGACTCCTTAGATCTGTCGAGATCACCTTATCCTCGGAGAAACATGTGGTATGAAAACAGAAGATGCATGCGATTAAATCACCAATAAAAACTAAATAAGCTATTAGAAGTTACAATGAGCACAATTTCTAAAAACCAATTCCATTGAATCACCTTACAAACACTGCCACAAAATAATTGTTATCTAGTAAGCAAATGATACCATTAATAAAAATAAATAGTTTTGAAGAAAAGCATGTATTCCTTAATTTGAACTTTTGGAATAAAACACATCACACACACAACACATGGCGCTTGGTGAGTTATAAAATTATCTTTGGAATAATTACTATAACATGCATTAAATTGCTATGAAAAACAATGACATGTCGAAAATGGAAAATACGTAATAGGATTATTTTATAAACGTAATAGGATTATTTTCAATGAAATTATATTAAAGTCAATGCATCTGTGTTCCAGATACTCATTTTTCTGTACGTTAATACAACGCTTTTGTAGTTCAATGAGTGTGTTAATTATTCGCAAAACAAATAACAACGGTAAAAAATAGAAACCTAAAGAAGCTATCGAAGTGTGTTCTTCTACAATTTATGAACGCCATTGCTACTTTGCTCTTGAGTTTTACTGCACCTTCTGCTGTATGATACAAGTTTCACTTTACCAGGTACAAGAAACCGTTGTTCCTGCTGCAGATATACTCGCAACGAGTTCAAGTAGCGCACAAATAAGAAAAGTAAACATGTATAAATTCAGGAGTTGACGTGAGATCGGGAGATGATTGTGTTTATTTGGTCGGGAAAACACTGTGATGTAAACGGTCTTTGTTTGATTAACATTATCCTTCTTCAATAAAAATAATATATTTTGACGTAATCTTGACCACAAACCGCGAAACACGCAAGACCTAGAGCTTCGCAACATGTATTGTATCGGCCGTCGTACCAGCTGGGCTATCGCGGTCTGCCATGCAATTTCCTTTTTCTTCATCTCTTATCATTCCAATTCCCACATCGGCTCTCCCACCGCAAACTTCCACCCTCTCAGTAGCCTCTCTTCCTCTCCCTCCACTTCTCCTACTCACCTTTCCACTTCCCAACGTCTCACCTCCCAACTCGTCAACTTTAACCCTCTCCATTCATCCACTTCTTCTCGTCGTCCCGTCCTGATCCCATTGTGAAAGCCACAACGCCTCTCACTCAATTAATTACACTGGCCGACATTTTTAAACTTTTGAAAAGTTACAGAAACAAAACTCACTGATTCTGACCAATTTTGGGTCGCTGAATACGAATATGATAGCCGTTTTACTGGATTAGCTCGTATTTTGTGTAACGCGTAGTTGCCAAATTTACCATAATAGGCATAATGAGCTATCTTGAAAGTACCGGAGAGTGAGTTTTTTTGACTGCAAAAAGGGAATCAATTTCGTTTTGGCACTTGTGTCAAAGACAATCAATTTTTAAAATTCTATAAATTAATTTATTAAATCTAAACAATTAAAAAACTATATATCAGTTAGTTTACTAGCACTATACTTTAGCATTTACATACTCAGAATAGTTTATAAGGTTATAATGTTCACAGATGTATACAGACCACTTAGTAAAACACTGTCTAAGATACTTAAATCCTTCAGCTTCTTTGTCTATTCCTTTAAGAAATTCATGAGGTCCAACTTAATGTGCAGAGTTGGAAGTAGTACCTTGCCTGGATCGATCAGAGGCTTATACTTGACATTGTTGGTACCGGGCTTAAATGACTCTCTGGGGGCCATTCCTTTTGTGAGAAATTTTCCTGTAGCTCTTGAGTCCCAGACACAAAAACGAAAGTGCTTTGTAAATCCACCTGTCCAGACATTGGTCTGTCCACATTGGTCCAGACATTGGACATTATAATATTGCAAATACTTTTACATGTCCACAAATTTGCCAACCATGATCTTTGTATTTGATACGATTTAAATGAGTGCGAGATCCTCGTAAGTATCATTCATTGGAACAGAGTGTGCCACAGGCAGCTTATTTCCATTATGAAGCAAAACTGCTTTCAGACTGTTCTTAGATGAATCTATGAAAAGACACCAATCAGATGGATTACTTTGGATTCCTAACTCATTCATCAGCCATTTGTCCGTACATACGCAAAGGGAATCTTCCATTCTGTAATATTCTGAAAAGGCTCGTTCTGAGTGAAATACTATTTCTCACTCTAGGAACATTGTGGAAATTGTTACTTTGTTGACAACTGAACCAAATGGCAAAAACTGGCAACTACGCGTTACACAAAAATACGAGCTAATCTAGAAAAACGGCTGTCAATTTCGAATGTGGCATCCTGAAATTAATCGGAATTAGTGTTTTCCTTTTTGTAACTAAACTGATGTCGGCCTGTGTTATCACTCGCCAACCTTCCCGTCTTCACAGATAGCCC